>JUJX01000026.1:0-46282 GCA_000800745.1 Diaporthe longicolla | reverse complement strand
GCCGAATAATATATAAAAATACCCCTATTATCTCTTATCTCTTATCTCTTATCTATTATCCCCTTATCGATCCTCGTGACCTCCTACAAAGAGAGATTCCATTCCTTTTCTTTCCTACTAAGTCTATTTTTAAGTTTAACCTCCTAGGTAGTATTTTAATAGATTTCACTTAATTTTAACCTCTAACCTTTAGCTTTTAGTTAATTTAAAAAAGGAAGGTAGAGGACTTATTACTATTAAAATTAAAGAAAGAAGGAAGGAAGGAAGAAAGGGGAAGAAGTACTCCTCCTCCCTTTATATAAGGGAAGATATATCTAGCTTCTCTATAATCCTTTCTTTTATAAGTCTATTTAGTAATATAAAGCTACTATTTATATTAAATCTATTAAAAGTTAGTCTTATAGTAAGGATATTTAAATAGGTAAATATTAGCTATAGTAACCCTCTCTAGTACCTACTAGTGTACAGTATAGTAAGTAAAACAAAAGCTGAAGTTATGCTTTTATAATGAGTAGGAGAGATCATTTTCCCAGGAACCAAGCCTGGCTAGGTCGCAGACTTCCTTCAGTCCTCGATGGCCGCGGTCCATGTCAGTGGCGTGACACGACGCCGTGGGAGGTGTGGATCCTCTAGGTGCAGACACCATCAATCCCGGCTTGCATCTGACTATTGGCAAATTGGAACGACAATGTAGTACAGATACAGGTCATTGACGAATAGTGTCAACGCATCGATTGCAGCTGACTGATCGCAATCAGCTGTGGCTGCAACCCCTCAATTGTGCCTACATCTATTTCAAGCAAGCCTGGTCAACATTTACTTGTCCAGGTAGCGCGGAAAAAGCAGAGCCGCATTCCAACCATGGTACATGACCGTCTTCTGGGGGGGATTAGTCGAAGTGCCGCAAGCCGAAACAACAGAATGGCCGGCAGCCCCAACCTTGGAAGACCTCTCCAACTGAAACGCCTGTGCGTGACTTCAGGACAGCCATACCTGCTCAAGTGCTGCCAAGGGGCTCATAATAGCAAAGATTGTGTTCTTCAAATGTTTGAGTCCCGCCCCTAAGCTGGAACAATACTGAATGACCTGTCAGTACATAGAGAACAAAGTGTACCTCATCGACAATTATAGCGCGATTCGCAATTTAGAAAAGTTTGAACCAAATCCCCCATATCTGCAAACCTGTTATATTCAACCTCTGCCCCTCGTCCCGCCACCACTGCAGCTGGGGGTATCTACGTGTCTGAAGTGGGGCCTCAGATGAGCGGGCCACGGAGGCCGTCTCCGACGACGCCAGTTTGTACCCTAGGGTAACTCATAAAACAAAACGTCACGAACCTCGCATTCTTCCACAATGTTGTTTGTTACAAGTCACCTTGAAATATCTTGCTAGAAAGCCAAAGCCATGGGCATTCCTACGGAACTAGTCGGTAGCCTTCCTCGACCAGAGGCGTTGCAAAACACCTACGCGGAGTACGACGCTAACAAGATCTCTAAAAGTCAATTAAGATGCGCAGGATGCGGCGGTTCGAGACTCAATTGAGCGCTTGAAACAGACTGGAGAGACATTCATTACTGATGGTGAACAACGGGCAAGTTCCTTCGCGACTTATCCAATCACGGATACGCTGAACGGGACTGGTCTTGCTGAAGGTCAGCAACATTTTCGCTACCCGCCTCACGATGATTAAGCAAGGCCATTTGAGCTGAATATCTCCAGGGCTTGCTGGTGATGGTCAATTCTTCGCCTACTTCGAAGACGGCCACTATCGACAACTTCCCCGCCTCACAAAAGGCCCATTTAGGTACAAAACCTTTGCTTACGAAAATTTCAAGAAGTCTCGGGCGCTATCTGAAGGATATGGGATGAAGACTGCTGTCATTGCTCCTAGCATGCTCTACCTCTTGTATCCTCTGAAAGGCGATCTTGAAGGCTACAGCAGGCAGCAGTTCACTCGTGACCTGGTGAAGGAGTGTGAGAAGGATATTCGAGGATGTTTCGCCGCTGGGGCTCGGCGTGTCTCGATCGATTTCACCGAGGGCCGTAAGTTTGTTGGAGACTGCCAGAATGTAATGAGCCGCTGACAACAACGCAGGCTTGACGGCTAAGAAGGATCCCAGAAACCCGTGGACAAACGAGGATCTGCTTCAAACGTTCGTGGACCTAAACAATCAAGTCCTCGACAAGTTCACTGCTGAGGAGCGCGCAAACATTGGGCTCCACACCTGTCCCGGAGGTGATTGCGACTCTGTCCACTCCGCTGATGTCCCGTACCATTCACTGCTCCCTTCGCTTTTCAAGATTAACGCAGGTGTGTGAAATCTTGCCCCGACAATCGAAGGCGTTCTCATGCTGACAAACGAGTCAGGATACTTCCTGATACAACTATCTACAGAAAATGACAAGGCCGCAGTTTGGAAGGAAATCGGGGAGAATATTCGTCGTGACGCCAATGGCGTGAAACAAGTCGCCTTCATTGGCGTAACGAACCCGCTGGATCCTCGGGTGGAGTCGCCAGAGAAGATTGCAGATGAGCTGTGCAAAGCGGCCAAGTACATCCCCGTCGACCAGCTTGGTGCCACGGATGACTGCGGTTTCAGTCCTTTTAGCATCGACTGCAAACCAAGGCACTTGAACGGCCCAGATTATGCAAGGGACATAGCCTTTGAGAAGATTTCGAATCGGGTTAAGGCGGCAAGGATTGCATCGGAGAGACTTGGAATATGAATTGGTAGTCATACGCTTGTAGTAACTACTCGCGCTATTCCGAGGCATCTACGAAGAGGTGGGTGTCTCCGTTGAGGGCTGAATTATGTTGAGGCAGCTTTCTCCTTCCACGCCCGGGCGGCTGCCAGTGTCGCACCGGGCCGTCGATATAAACAAGGCGGATCCGGGGGCCACCAGCGTCATCGTGAACTTCAAGTCTAGAAACTAAACCGTAGCTTTGATTTAACGATTGACAAAGTCAACTCATGTGGAGATATTTGCACTCTGTTCTTGCTCATTGACCCTGCCTCTTACGCGGAGCACCGAATGGCATATCCACTATCCCGATGCCCATCTTCTGGTTCCAATCAAGTTCTCGCGACTCCAAGCTAGATGATTTGACGAAGTAATCGAAATCGATGACTGTACTTTTCTGCTGAGCGTTTGCCAGGTGCCTGGCTACTTTCTTTTCGGTCGGCTCGCGAAACGTGCTTATTTCATCGGAACCACCATGTGGTCAAGCAACTTACCTAGGTACGGCCCGGGATCCATGGATTCGGCTCCTCCGTCGATCTTGGTGGACGCGCTGAAAGCCAATTGCCCAATCACTTCCTAGGGTCCACTGTTCTTACTCCGGAGGATTGCTGACTGCCTGATTTTGACATATTCCCCTGATACTACTTATGACGAGCTTTCCAAATCTTGCACTTTCCAGTTCTCAACTCCCAATGTTCGGCTGTTTGGTTGAAAACGACGCCGCATGCCAATATGGGCCAAAGCCAATGTCCAGCTGAACCAAGCCAGCCCAAGTCGGCAGCAATTGAGCTCACGGTCAAAGAGCGTGCAGACCTGGATCCCCTGTTACTGGAGCCATACACAATTGGGCCCTCGACAACACAGCGCCGAGAACAGGATGGCCCAGCGGCCACAAGCGTATTGCGAGAGACATGGCGGGAAGCTCGCAGGGACGTGTGCGCGATCCAGTGGGGGCGGGGAGGCCTTTGGTTCCTGTTCTTTATATGGATCGTCGGCCTTTTGATGTGCATGATCATAATGCCTACAGTCTGGAGCAGTTACTACATCAGCTCCGCATGTCTGCCGGACGGAACTTTCTCATTCTTCGCAGAGTATGATCAATGGGATATCAACGGATTTTTCCAGATCACTTCTGGTTTTGGAGAGCTTACCTTCACACAAGCAAAGGTTGTGGATGTGGTGTGGGATGTTGTAAGTTTCTCATGAGACCCGTAATAGCGGCAGTAGCTGCACGTGTGGCAAAATATCACAGAGCACTAGGCTAATAACCACAAATGACAGTTAGTCGGTAGGATCGGCCAAACAATTTTGGTTGTGTTTTCATGGAGAGCCTTCTCTCTCCACATCAAAGCGTCGCTCGAAGAAGGGCCTGAAACCAGGACCGTATCCTACCACACATATTGGACGATCTTTATGCAAGACAGCATTTCAGTCATGGGAGTGCTGGGCGTAACCAGGGATTTTCTTTCTCGAAGAAGACTGAAGTCGATAATAGCGATGATATTCATGGTCGCGACAATGCTCTTTGTCTTGGCTTGGCCGACTATCGCCAGCGCCATGACGGGTTATGACAGCAACAACGTCGCCTTCGTCAAGATCAGGGATGGATCTCTTATAAGATTTAACTCCTTCCAACCTCTGCTCCATACCATTCATGATGGGAGTAGATTAAATGGTCTGACGGATGAGTACCTGGTTCTGTGCTGCAGTGAATCAAGTTAATCCTTCCTGATCCTCAATTTTGCAAGCTTGCAATAACTAACCTCTTACCTAGGCGACTACGATCCTACGCTCAGCAATCAGATCTCACCATACTGTTCTTGCGGCAAAGAGGATGAAATGTACTTCTTAGGAGCCAATGCCACTGCCTGTAAGTCGGGATCCATGAGTACAGGAGCTAAACCGGTATGCTAATACCCGACACTAGATACGGACCTTTACGGATTCTTCGGTCTAAACAACACAAATTCGACCTGGCCTCAGGGCGATGTCAATCTCCCCGGCCCTGTACTGAACATCTCTAGATCTCCCGTATCGAGGTATAGTTCCGATGCTTATGGGACCAGCCGCTTCTGGGTTGACCCCCGTACGGGCCAACCGCCATTCCTGGATGAGAAGCAGATATCCTATGTTTATAACAATGAGACTTACGACTACGACTACATCATAACGCAAGGCAATGGCCTGTGTCAGCCCATTGGGGTAAGTAGAGCTATCATGAAGCCGACACGGATCAACATACACATCGATTGTGGATGGCAGGCACTAACAAGATGCACACAGTCGTATAAATGGGGATTTTCGTTCCTACAAGCCTTCATTACCCTACTTCTCATGGATATCTGGACCCTCTCAATCTTCGTGATGTGGCTCAAGGCACATATAAAATTATCGAGCCGCGGGTCGTACGAGATCCCGAATCAGTACAAGGCGGCAGTCAAATTGACTAGATCGATCGCGCTAGATTTTGGCGATGTTGACAAGGCTACTGCGCTGTCGAATAAGGAATTTTCCGCGCACCTCAGACGAAGCTTGAGGGGCGGGAGGGTCGGTGGTGATCCGGTCATGGCGCTGGGAAAGTACAGCCTGAGTTTCCGCGGTTTCAAGGGCTGGGTAACCAGGGAGAAGCGGTGGTTCTCAGCCATTATTCTGTGCACTCTATTTTGCTGCGTCGGCTGGCTGCTTCCCCGCGATGCCTGGAGTCTTCTCTGGCTGGCGGCTTGGGTATGGCCTGTTCTTGCTTTTGTCTTAGCTTTCGGGACCACAGGCCGGTCCCGACTCTTCTTCTTTGGCTGCTGGCTGGCCATCGGGATAGCTTGGATTATTCCATACTGGGCACAACGGACAAGAGATGCATATATTTACAAGTAGACCCCCTTTGGCGGCAGCGCCGAAAAAAAACGTGCCAACCGACAACCACTGCGACTGCCAATCTACACCACTTTGAACCCGATTTACAGACACTATAGGCCTATAATAGATAACGTAAGCATAGCATTCGAATACCTACAAGATACTAAATATAGCTATAATATTTTTTTATAGGAAAATAGACCTATAGAGGCCTATAAGGAGGCTAATAAACTACCTACTAATATAGCTACCTATATACCTTCCTATATACCTTCTAATATACCTTCTAGTAAGGCTAGTAGTAAGCTACCTATAGGACCTATTACTATACTTACTATAGAATATACTACCTTTTAGTAACTTAGTATACCTATTATAGAGCCTATTACTAAGCCTATTATAGAGTCCTCTAGCTCTCTATTTATAGAAGAACTCTATAAGTAATATATTAAACTATCTATAGTTATTAAGCTATCTAAAGCTAACCTATAAGATAAGGAATATCTAAATAATAACTAGTCTAATATATACTATAGCTTTAATAGAAAGGGCTATAAGCTTATCTAATTTAATATTAATATCCTTATAAAGCCTATAGTTATAAACCCTAATAGGCTTATAGCCTACTATAGTATAATCTTTAGTAGTACCTATAAAAGACTAAATAAATAGTAAAGTATCTTTAATAATAATAATAATAAAGAGGATACTATTATAGCTATAAAGGAATCTATATTTATTAACCTTTCTAGTAATAATAAGTCTATCTCTAATAATAACTATAAAACTTTATTTCTAGATACTCCTATAAACCCTAGCTACTTTAACTATATAGAGTTTATATAGCTTATAGGTAAGGTTAAGAAATCTAAGACTCTTATAGTTATTTATAAGATAGCCTTATAGAATATAGTAGTTATATAGTAAACTAAGATTAAAGAGGGCTTTAACTTATAGTATATAGTTAATTTTAAAGTATTAGGTATATAGATAGTTAGTATAGTTTATAATAGTACTAAGGTATATAACTATTATTAGAGGGAAAAGAGTTTATTTATAAACTATTATATAGTTAAAGGTTTTATAGCTAGAGCTTATAGGAACTATTATTAGAATAGTAAGGGTAGTTATTATAATTTATATACCTCTAAAACTAAGATATTTATAGAGACTTATAAGTCTATATAGCTACTATCTATTATATTTTAGCTATATACTTATATATTATATAGTTAGTAGAAATAGCTATAAGTATAAGGCTAAGATTTTATTTATAGTTAAGAAACTTATTATAGCTAAGAAGGCTACTATTATTAGGATACCTATAAGGAAGAAGTAGGCTAAGAGGTATATAGAGGAGGCTGTAGAAGAGCTAGTATAGTAGCCTTTAGAGTGGCTTATAAAGTATAGTAAGTAGACTAAGGGGCCTATAAAGTAACCTATAGAGAATCTTATTAAGTAGCTAGCTAAGTAACCTATTAAGGACCCTATTAAGTAGCCTATAGAGTAGCCTATAGAGCTACTAGCTAATCTATATATTAGAGAATATAGTACTTTACTTATCCTACCTATATATTTATAGTATCTATTTATCTCTATTAGCTATAATATAATTATAATTAAGTTTTATAGAATAGCTATAGCTTACTTATATATTACTATATAGTATATAGAGTTTATAGAGGCTTTAGAGTAGTTTAATAAAATAGGTAGAATATAAATATAAATAGGAAAATAAGTAGAATTAAAGGATAACTATAATAGTAAGCGTTATACTATAACTATAAGGATTCTATAGTATATAGCTTATAGAAATAAATAGTTTATATTACTATAATAAACCTCTATAAATATAATTATAGCCTATAGAATAACTATAATTAATATAATATCTAAGAAGTATTATTAAGATATTAAAACTTTTAGGTAAACTATATTTAAAACTATAGAGTTTTTCTTATTCTTTAAGATAAAGAGCTTATTAATATTTATAACCTTAGATATAGCTATATAGAACTATTTATATATAAAAATAGAAGACTATAGATTTACCTTTATAGTTATAAATAACTACTTTTATAACTTATTAATAGTTATTATAAAGTATAGATAAATATAGAATTAAACCTATAAAATTAGAAATAGGAAGTCTTTAGGGCTTATTATAAGCTTAATTTAAGGAATAAAGTAGATATTCCCTATAAAGTTACTTATAAAAATCTTTATTTTTAAATAATTCTTTTTAATTATTAATATTAATAAATAGGTACTATTATATAGGCTATCCTCTATATTTAAGTTCTATATAAATATAGTTAGTATATTAAACTTTAAGTCTAGGTATATAGGTAGGATTAATAGGAAATTAATAGACTATAAGAACTTAGTAGGTAGTTTAAGTAATATCTTAGACTATTAGTTATCCTTAATTATAGTAACTATAAGATATAAGAGTAAGCCCTTACCTAGAAAATAGTATAAGACTATATAGTTAATCTTTATAACTATTCTATTTATTAGGGCTAAGATATAGTAGTCTATAAAGATCCCTTTATTAAATATAGTAGCCTAGAGGAGGTTATTTAGGTAGATAGTAGAATAGAAGTCTATAAGTAAAGATAAGGTAGTAATCTATAAGAAAAGGTATAAAGGGCTATAGTACTTAGCTTTATATAATAAGTCTTATAGCTAGTTAATAAACCTATAGTTATTATTATTTAAGCCTTATATTTATATATTCTCTATAGGCTACTATACTTATAGTATAGCTTAGAGAGGTAAGTAGGAAAAGGTAGCTTATATAATCTATTTATAAGTCCCCTTATATATTATAGGGAGGATCTATATAAAATCCCTACTAAAGATAATAAGTATATTTTTAAATAGCTTATTAGACTTATAAATATCTTATAGAGTATAGTTTATAGCTTTAAAGTAAAACTAGTACTATATAGGTACCTTATCCTATATAATTAAAGCTATAGACTATATTAAGTAGGAGAGCTAAGTATTCTTACTAATCTTATAGGAAGAGTTTTTATATAAGTTTAATAGGATTTAAAAAAGTAAGTATATAGTATAGCTACTAGGTATAAGGAGGGCTATAATCTTAGAAGAAGCTATATATAATACTATATAACTATATATATAAAAATAAGCTATAAGTACTTTATATAAAAATATCTTTCTTATACTACCTAAGCTTTAAATAAAAAAATAGGCTTTTATAAAGTCCTACTTTATAGTATTTATAACTTTATTAAAGATTTTAAACTATCTATTATTAAACTATAAAATAGTACTATTATAGTAAATCTACTAACCTTTAAGCTTATAAGTAACTTTATAGTTAACTAATAGGTTAGATTAAATATTTACCTATATATATTATAGCTTAGGTAGGCTAAAGTCTATAAGCTACTTATTAGCCTTAGAGAGATACTCCTAGAGTAGAAAGAGCCTATAATCTATATATAGCTCTTTAATATTAAGTAATATATCTATATATCTATAGAGCTTATAAGGAAGGTTATTATATATATAGTCTTTAAACTACTCCTAGATAGCTAATAGGTCTATAAGGTCCTTATAGAGGAGTATAATAATAAATAGCCTCTATAGTAAGTACTCTATCTACTATATAGCTACCTTATTAAAATAGGATATTTAGTAGCTATTATTATCTAAAAGACCTATAGCTAAATATATAGACCTATAAGTAGGGTACTCTATATTATCTATTATTTATAGGTACTAAAATAAGGTTAGCTTAGGGATATTATATAAGAGTAGGTAAAGATAGTATACCTTACTAGCTATAGGAGGAATAAAGTATATATAGCCTATAGCTATACTATACTATTATAAGGTTTAAGCTTTATTATCTTATTTCTATATATATATATATAGGAAGTTAATATAAAGTATATCTTTTATATCTATAAACTATTAGTTATACTTAAAGAATACTATAAGTTAAGACTTACTATAGTCTATAATACTTATAAGCTTTTATAAGGATAAATCCTTATAGAAGAAGATAGGCTACTACCTCTTAATATATACTAAGAGGTGTATAATAGGTGGATATTCCTTATATATAGGAAACTTAAAAAGTTATATAATAAACTCTATAGGGTTTATATAATAATATTAGAGGTATAAGTTAATCTTATTAATATTTATACTATTTTATATAGTAGCTATAGTAATATTATTCCCCTTATATATATACTTATATATATATTTAATAGCTTTTATAGATATATAGATTTTAATATTAATATAAACTTAATACTTATAGTAGAGGTAAGGGTTATAAGGGACTACTTAGCTATTATTTAATTATACTTTATATATACTTATCCTATAAATAATATACTACCTATTATTCTATCTATAGTAAATAGAATAACTATTATTTAAAATAGTTATTATATTTATAAATATTTTAAGGAAATACTTTAAATATATAAGAATAGTACTAGGCTTTAACTACTATATATATAAGCTTTATAGGTTTACTAAGCTATATATATTATATACTATTAACTTCCTAATAATAGCTTATAAGAGCCTATTAGGGTCTTCCTTCTTTATAGGGAGCTTAGTATAGATAACCTAGTTAATATTATAGGGGTTATAATATAGCTATATAGAATTAGCTATTAAAAATAGTAAGATATACTTATATAGGAATCTATACTTCTAGAACTTAATAGTCTATATAATACTTATAAACTCTTTAAAGAGCTTAGTTTATAGCTTTTTAATTAAGATATTTAATTTTAGTTAGAAGATATATCTAATAATATTAAAGTAGTTTATAGTAAATTTACCTAAGCTAAGCTAGGATAGGATCTCTAGCTAGTTTAGGTTTATAGTAATTATAATAAAGAATATAAAATACCTTAAAGCTTATATTATAGTAAAAGAATCCTAATAATATTAGCTAATAAAGTAGTAGCTACTAATATATATTATAAGTAGGACTACCTTTTTCCCTAGCTAAGTAGTATCTTTATTAGAGTTATAAAGCTAGTCTATAACTCTATTATATAGGTTTAAATAGAGCTCTTTCTAATAATTCTATAGTTAATTAAGTTTTATTTAGTTATTTATAGCTTAAAGATTAACTAAGAACTATTAGAAGAAATAGTAAAAAGTAAAAGGGATATAAAGCTAAGACTAGTAGGGGTATAAGATATATCTATAGTATTTATAGAAGCTAAGATACTTACTCTTCTAGCTTTACTACTAGAGATCTTATAGCTATAAAGCCTAGTACTAGCCTTTATTACTATAAGGTAGTATAAATAGGTATATAAAAGGTAAGTAGAAAGGGTAAGAGGTATAAAAATTAGAAAAATAGGTAAATAGATAATTATCTATAGAGTATTCTATAAGAACTATATCCTAGAAAGAAGTATTTATATACTTTATAAGGATAATAATAGTAACTTTATCTATAATAGATAAGTTCTTATACCTATAGTTTATACCTTCTTCTATAATAAGCTATACTTATAAACTTATTAGAATATATATAAGGTTAGAAGACTTTATAAACTACTTATAAGTAGTAAAGTATATTTTAATATATAAGTTATATATATAAAGTAAGTCTATAATATAGTTAATAATACTATAGTTTAGCTAGTTATTATATATAAAATAGATAATAGTAGTATATTTTAGATTATAGAAATAGAGTTATATATACTATAAGCCTTAGCTATTAGCCTTCTATAATAGTTTTAACTAATAATATAATATCCTTTAGATTTAAAAATCTACTAGACTACTACCTATAATACCTTATTATATTATATTATACTATATAAAAGTAAAAGTAAAGATATTATTATATTAATATAGCTATTTATAAAAGTTTATAGTATAAAGGTTATCTTTATAGAGTAGCTTAAGGATATAATTAGGGGTATAGTAGAAAATAGGTATATTAATATTACCCTATAAATAGTAAGAGTTAAACTTTAGATATATAGTAGAGAACCTCTATAAATAATAAATATTAGATATATAAGATATTAGTTTATAGAAAAAAGTAAAATAATATTTATAGCTAACCTTTTATCTAGCTAATATAAAGTACTATAAAACTTATAGACTTTAAATATCCTATTTAAGTTATAAATAGTAATAGATTTAAACCTATTAAATAGAATTTAACTATATAAAGTACCTTATTTAATAACTTATACTATAGCTATAAATATACCTACTTAAGTCCTTCTTTTTTATAACTATAAAGTAACTATATTTTAGAAGGCTAAGATCCTATAAGCCTAGAATACTTTACTATAAGGTATATATATAGAGTAAGCTTAGCTTATATAGTAAGTCTTAAATAGTATTAAAGGGTAGTTTTACTAATACTTTATATAAAAGGATATCTAGAAGGAAATACCTTCTTTATAGATATAATAGGGTAGTATATAAGCTATAAATAAAAAAACTAAGGATAATATAGGGAGGTATAGATAGCTATAAGAGAGGTAAGGGGATATAAAATAGGAGATAATAGATTATAGAGTTTTATAGGAGGAGAGGTAAAAAAAGAGGAACCTATAAGTAGTAATAAAGTATATAGAAAAAGTATTAAGGTAAGTAAGGGAATATAGTGTATACCTATAATGGTTGTTAGGGAGGGGGTTGGATTAAGTAGGAGTTATAGGGTAAAAAGTACTAATATACTAACTGTAACTTTTAAAAACTGAGCTTTGGTTATAGTATATGGAATGGATTATTCAAACTCCTCCTCCACTATGCTGGACTGATAATGCCTGTCCTAGAGGAGACACTCGAGGCGTGTGTAAAACAGGATGATACTCAACCCGATCCGGAACCACAGTCGCTGCCAGGCATTGAAAAGTCGTAGTGTCCCGGATGAGTGCCTAGGTACTTTTCTGGCTGAATGAATAATCACAAAAAGGCAAGTTCCGTGACCGTTTTGTCTGCGGAATATGCAATGATTCAGCGTCGCGAGACCGGGGCTCCATTCCGTGCTTGACCGGCAGCTCCGGTGCCAAGAAGCACTTGGCGAAGCTCTGCCCCTGTGGAGCTTAGTGAGCAATTGCATCATACCCTCAGTGACCCTCACAAGGTAGCTGTCGATCATGAATGGACAGGCTGGAGTCTCTTAGGGAATAACGCGCCGCGAAGGTGGTTTGGTCGCAGCTCACACGTGTGGTCCCTGGCAGCACGGCAGGGCGACTGAGTAATGGTAGCTGGTGATCATCGTAAAAGCTAAATCCCGCCATATGTCAGCCCAGGAAATGGCATCATCACAGCGTCGCGAGCGAGTGGGGAGCCAGTTGCTTTTGGCACAAAAGCTGCCCCTCCTCCCGGCCCCAAATGACCCCGCGATAGCTATTGTTCAGGCTCATCACACCATCACAACCACCTTGAGACACACTCTCTAGCACGCACTCCAGACTTCAGCCGTACCGAGCACCACCATCGTATCACCATGAGCAAGCACGTCCTTGTACTCGGCGGCCACGGCAAGATCAGCCAGCTGCTAACCCCAATCCTGCTCAAGAAGTCGTGGACCGTCACCAGCATCATCCGTACAGAAGAGCAGATCCCGGCCATCAAGAAGCTGGGCGAGAGCCTGCAGGGCAAGCTCAACGTCCTCGTCCGCAGCATCGAGGAGGTGAAGAGCGAGTCGCAGGCCAAGAGCATCCTTGATGAGGTCAAGCCCGACTATGTCTTCTGGAGTGCCGGAGCAGGAGGGAGAGGAGGAGCTGAGCGGGTATGCAGCCCAACTTCCCCCCTTTTGGAATAATGGTCAATACAGAAGGCCATAGATGGAATTGGCTGACTGAAATGTTAAATCACAGACATTCGCCGTCGACCGCGATGCCGCCATCCACTTCATCACGGCCTCGGCCAACACACCAGGAATCACCCGCTTCTTGAACATCTCATACCTCGACTCGCGCCGGAACAAGCCGAGCTGGTGGAACGACGACGACTGGAAGGTGAGCCACCTATATACAGGGCCCCCTCTCCCCCACCCGGCCAACTACTGTGCATCAGCATGCTAACCCCATCCTCCCCCGGGGGGGACCAAGGCCGCCGAGGAAGTAAACCACAAGATCCTGCCCAACTACTACATCGCCAAGCTCGCCGCAGACGAGGCACTATACCAGGAGTCCGCCAAGCGCGGCAAGGACTTCGTCGGGATCAACCTGCGGCCGGGCACGCTCACCACGGACCCAGCTGGCAAGGTCGAGCTGGGCAAGACCAAGACCAGCCGGGGCAAGGTGAGCAGGGAGGCCGTGGCGCAGGTCTCTGCGGCGCTGCTCGAGGCCGAGGGCGTCAAGAACAGCTGGATCGACCTGCTGGACGGCGACGAGGAGATTGGCGCCGCGGTGCAGAGGGTAGTGGCCGAGGGAGTGGATGCTGCTGAGGAGGATCCTGTGTATAACAAGTTGTAAAGGATTGATTAATGCATGATGTTTTATGTTAATTGTGTCATCCACTGTCTCTGGTACTTCTCGTGCCTTGACGGTTTGCTGGATGGCCTCACACGTGGGACGGGACACAGATGCAGACTTTGGGCATAAAGCTAAGGGGTATCTCTCCTCTATTTGATAAGCCGTTGTGCTATGCTGGGTATCTTGGCAAGACTCCTCGTTTCCTCATAACATATCCAAACACACAAAGTATTAACATTAAGTAAGTCGTAGGTTATTAAGCGTTATGGCTCGATGAAGCCGGTGCAGGCTCTGAACCGTGCACATCGGGGCCGTGACCGTGACCCGACGACGACGCCAGGTTCTCCGGCATGGGGATCTCAGGTGCCTTGCCCTTGGCGGACCCGGGCGGCGGCTGCGGCTGCGAAGCCTGAGACATCTCCGGACCCGGCATGGCCCCGGTGGCAGCCGGCCCGCCCGCCTCGGCGCTTGACACCGACGCAGCGCCGTCCTTGCCTGCAGCCAGCCTCCTGTTCCGGCGATGCCTCCAGAACAGGAAGCCGACAATGCCCAGGGAGAGCGAGCCCAGGCCGACGCCTAGGGCCGTTCCGATGAGCGCGGGCACCGTGAGTACCCCAGCCCCCAGTCCATCGTCCTCTCCGTTGCTGGAACTCCCATCAGAGTTGACGCTGGTGCCGTCATCGGATGACGTCCTAGAGCAGTAAGAAGCGGTGCAATCCATCGAGGAAGAGGGGGTCCTGGCCCCGTACGTGGCGAAGGCGACAATGTCGCTCGTCTCTGTCGCGTCGAACTTGACGGGCGCGATCGCGATCTCGTCATTGGCAAAGTCGAAGACGCTGTACGTCCGGCGGAGAAGGCCGCTGCCAAGGGTGTACCCAGTACTGTAAGTGTATCCGTAGCTGCTGTTTTGGACGCCGAAGATGCAGGTGTCCGAGGACACGTATGAAGAGAGGTACGAGTAGGTTACCAGGTCGACGTCTGTTATCGGAACGATCAGGTCTTCCAGGGCGACGGAGATGTTGGGGCCATTTGGACCCTTGCCGAGCCTCAATGAGAAAGTTGTCGATGCGGCGCCTCCGGCGTTGCACCCTATCAATGCCATGCTCGCCCTTGTGTCGTAGTAGGCTCCTGCGATCTCCCAGATTTGAGCGGTCACATCGTCAGGTAAGACGCTGACGGGATCAGGAGGGGAGAAGGTAGCACTAAACATGTAGTCATCGTAATTGTAAGATGAACCGGAATACGAGCTCGACGATGAGCTGGAGTACGAGCTGCCAGACGAGCTGCCGTAGTAGGTGGTGTCATCCTCCTCATCATGTGTGATTGAGATCGGCTCCGTACTGTCCTTTGTCGTGGCATTGATACTCGAGATCGACATCATCATCTTTTCACCGGAGAAAGTCGACGACAATCGGGAAAGGTTTCCTTCAAATTTGGTGGTGTCGATGGCGCCAAAGAGAATGTTCCCTGAGCTTGCCTGCGCATCGTCAACCCAGATCGAGAACGCCGTGCTGTTGATGAGTCCTTGCGCCGCCAGAAGATCCACAAAGGTCGAGTGCGAGGAGTCATTGTAGCCGAGGCCGAGAACACCAATGTATCGATCGGTGTAGTTGACCAGGCCGACGGTGAAATTGTCAAAAGACACATCTCCCAAGGTAATCACATCGCTGAAGTATCTCCCTTGCGCGTAGGACCCGTCCGGGTAGTAAGTATAAAAGTCATAGCCGTAGCTGGAGCTATAGCTGTCGCTCGACTCGTCATAGTCAGACTCATACGAGAATGTGGATGAGACATTTGGTGAGACTGCGAAGGCGATTAGCACCCTGAAAATGAGACTATCTCCCTCCACCCCGACTGCCGTAGAGCATGACTTGAAGATCGAAAATGCTCCGGATGGAGCCCCGGAAGCGGGACAATTCCCCGATGGCGATCTGGTGGGTCTTTCAACTGAAGGAGGACGTCACTTACAACTTCCCCATATGCAGTCCCCAGTACTGGAAGAGTAACTACTGTCCGAATCATATGTGTCGTCGTAGGAGCTGTAGTAGCTACTTGAATAGGTACAGTCGCTTGACCTAGTGTCTTTGGCCCAGGTGTCTGACGTTGTTGACGAGAGAACCAGAGAAACAGGCTGGCCAGGTGTCCCGATAGTAGCGTTGACCACGTAGGTCATGGCACCCATGAAGGTCTCTGCATTTACGGCGCGTCGACTCGAAGCGCTTGAGGCGCCATCACTGGGAGGGCTGACGCGCCTCGCGAAAGGAAATTGGACAACAGCAAGTGCTGGCTGTGTGCAAGCCCCAAAGAGAGCCAGAACCAGTGATGCCTTCATATTTAATGAGGGCTGGTGAAAGAGATGTAAACGAGTGACGGCGGAGAAAGTCGTGTGCGCAGAAAAGAGGCATCAGGAGAGGGAGGGCGAGGGCGTTCCGTCGAAGCCATTGTGTGTATATATGAACGGGCAGAGCAATGGTTGCGGCAAGGCAGCAGAAGGATTTTCAGTCCCAAAAGGAACATAAAATAACGTGCCATATCCCTCCTAGAGTTACACGGCAGGATCATGGCCCGGCGTGGCTTGGTGGTTTCCTACGAGCCCGTTCACGCCTCTCCTTTGTCCATTCCTCATGCGGTCCAGTTGCCAAGAAATCGTATTTTAAGCTTGTCAGTGATTGGGTTACGCCCGGTGTAGCGAGATGAGTAAGGCCAGACAGGGCCTAGAGCGCCCAAGTTCCCGTGGCTCTGGACCGCTAATCCCAGGCTCAAGCGATCCCAGGCTCAAGCGCTAATAAGGGCTGCCAGATCCTGACTCCGGTGGATTAAAATAGGCAGCCGTCTGCGCTCCGAGGGGTTCGTGATAGCTTCTTCGTGTCCAAATGCCGGCGCAGGAGGAGCACGAGTCGACAGCACACAAGCGTGAGCGAGGCGATAACATACACGAATGAGTCATCGTATCGTGTTCCCTCATTAGGACCACTCGTAACCTCCCAACTTTAGGCACCCAGAGATTCAGCGGTGAGAAGAGGCAGAGGGAGGCGATGCTCGGGCTCGTGAGATGCAGGACGAGCGGGGAGGTGAGTTGGCTCCATAGTCATTGGCGAGAAGATGCAACAGCTTCACGAACTAAACCTGCAACCTCGTTTCTTTGAAACAAAGCAGCCATAATGGCACGAACATGTGCTGCGGCTGTTCATAGCAAGGGACGAGTGAAATGTGAGGCTGGAGGTCTAGCATCCCGGTGACCGCCCCCAAATTTCATGGGTAGATGGCCAATGCAGTGTTGACTCAGCCCGTGCTTTAGCCTCAACGTTGTCAGCTCGTGGCAGAATGGAGGCTCAGGAGGTTGCATCCATGCCCGTTTTACGCTGGAGCTTGCCCTATTCGTCAGCGGCGTCCAAGGTGACAATGGTATTTTGGGACGAATGATACTGTGAGCTTCTGCTGTAATGTCGATTGTTGACGATTGAAACGTGATTCACACTTTCGATGCTTGATGTATAATGCAGTGTCACCAAAGTTTGCCTGTCACAGACGATCAATGCTTGATTCTGTCGATGCCACTCGGTGCATTATCTGGGTGCGAGTCCAGAGTGCATTGCATTATCAAGTCGATGCGGCACGTATCTGCCCAGGCAATGCTGGTTGGAACGAGCCATTGTATGAGACATTTGAAGTGGTGCTTGTCATCGTGTCCTTCACGGTCTGAGTGGGCGCGGAACCACAGTGGGAGAGGGGAGGTGAGTTGGGCCAAGTTGGCTGCTCGTGGTGCTTTCATGATGACCGAATCCAACACGGACTCTGGGAGAAACATTCCACGAGCTCACACGAGTCCCACTGTCGCCGAGGTAGAGACCCTGTTCTGCATGCCGGCTATCGGCCGTTGTTGGGCGCGCGGCCATCGGTGACGACGATCCCTGGATGTTGTTGGTTGAGGTCGAGGTCGAGGTTGAGGGCCTCTCGAGTCGGCAGGCACGGTTGACCGTGACAACGTGCTTGCGTGGTCTCTGGTGGGTCGCAAAAAAACGTGGATGCACTAGATGGGAATGTGGCAGCGTGCTAACTTGAAGTCCATGTGGTGACAGCCAATTCTGTTAGTACCTGTCAGACCAGCCCACCATCTCTCGCATTGCTCTCCTTGTCAATATCGGTTGATCGCCTCAATTACGCGTTCAATTTTTGATGCGGTGAACCAGCGAAGGTGTCCTGACCCAGAGGACGGAATCTCCTCGGATTTCTGATGTGCAAGTTGTTGATTGGTAGGGCACATGTCCCTTGTCGTCTCCTCTTCTGTCTGGGGCTGTCGCGGGTGTTTCTGCTCGCTCGTCCAGCACCAGTTGGTTGAGTGACTCGAGAGTGATCTGAGGTGGCATCATGGCCAAACCCCCATCTCCCCTCAAGACTTTGGGTATCAAGATCATCCCGAAAGTGATCTGTATCTTTCTTGGTAAGAGTCCTCCACAGATGCCATGCAAGCCTGCGGGTAAATCGGAGATGAGATGGCGCGCTCGTGACCTCGACAGCCGAGCTTATGCAGCAGCAGTCGTGATGGAATTGCGGCACTGACATGGCCTGGATGAAGGCCTCGTGGGGGCTCTCGCTCCAAGAGACACCACTGCAACAACTGCATCAGTGCATGCATTCTGGAACAGGGTACGCAATTGGGCGTCTTCTTGCGTGTGACCACGAGACTTCCGGTTCCTGCTCGTGGCTACTGCAGGGCTAATAGTACACAGCTCCTCTCCACTCCACCATCGTCGTCCATACCTTGGGGCATCTACTGTGCAATCTCCCCGTGCTGGCTGGCCTGGCAGGCATCTTGACAGCTCAGCAACCATCCGAATAGTCCGTCCAGTCCTGCCCCGGCCTACGACTCCTAGCTCTCAGCTCTCACGATCCTCCGGTGGGACCAGCCTGTTTCAGGACCGAAATCATGGCTGTTTGCCGCCAGGTCCGCCGGCCCTGGCCGTGCTAGACTCGTAGATCAGGGACGCCTTCCCCGCGGTTCGTCCGTTTCTCCCAGGTGGGTTCGCATCCCAAGCAACGATTCGCCCTTGTTTGCTGCTGCAGTTGACCCTTGGAAAGGCGCGAGACAGCGAGCCCAACTCAGGCCCTGGCTCATAGGAACCCGCTGCCATTGGCAGAACCGCATCGCGCCAACTACATATATGGGTCCAGGACCCAGTTTAGACATGAATACGCGAGAGTCGCCGCATATCGCAAAGAGGAGAACAGCTCACCAACCCCCACAAACAGCCACTTGGTTCTTCTTATCGCCCAGAAATATCGCGCGATCTTGTTGGGCAATTCCTGGCTGTCCGCGCAACTGCTGTCTGAGACGCTTTATTCTCGAAGCACGCTAGAATATGGAGACACCGCCATGTCGGCGTCTGCCCGCGTGACCGAATGTCTAAATGAGGATCGAGCAAGAGGAATGCGGTGGATCTCCCTCGGTGTTGGGCACTGCTTCCCGGGGTCTCCAGACCGCCAGCACCTTGAGCTGACTCCTCAACCGTACTGTAACTACATAGCTCCGACGACCAGCTGATTATCGTGGCTGCTCTCTGTAGTCCCAACCATCCATCTTATAATCCCAACTCTCAGCCCGAGCGGCTTCCCATTTTCGACGAACTCTGCCATCAGACACATACACACACACACACACACACCTACATTCATCAAAGTCAGACTAAATCATGTCTGCCGCAGTCATGTCAAGGAATCCTTTCCATAGGAATTCAACAAGGACCATGGCCGACCAATCATGTCCTCCCCCCCCTCCTCCGCACTCAGCAAACCCAAAGACCATCTCCCGACATACCCTCGCTCCTTCAACAAGAGAACGCTCAAAAGGAGTAGACAACACCACAATTTTCATGGTTCCAGTCTATGACGACAGGCATCAGGGCGCAGACCTACTCATAGTCTCCCCCTCAAAAGTGAGCCCTCCAAAAGTGAGCCACCATGACCGGTCAGAAACACCAGCCAGGGCGCCCACGCCCCCTCCAAAGCCGGTGATTCCCCAGCAGTGCGAGGACTGGGACGACTTCATCTCGTGGAGGAAGACAGAGGCGGTGTGCAAGGCGTCTTCAAAACCAGAGAAGCCGCGCCTCGCAAATTCGGCCAAGGAGGACATCATGCGCGGGTTCGAGGAGTGGAAGGACTATCTGTCGCAGATGAGGATCCCCGGGAGGAGGGCGCGGCCCGTCTCGATAGTGTCCACCGCCACGACCACGGCCGGCCGCAGCCTCGCCAACCGGTCCAGCATGTGCTCCGTCTCCACCGTCTCGAGCACCAGCTCGTCAAAGGCGAGGTCCCTAAGGAAGACATCGCGGTCGAGACACCTGCGGGCTTACTACTCGATGGGATGCCTGCTGAGGAATAGATTCAACCCAAGCAACAACGGTATGTTCCCACATCCTCTGGGGCGCTACACACGTTCTTAATGCTGACAATCCACCTCCAGAGCCCGTGATAAGTCCTATCGCAGACATCCTGCGCAACTCATCAAGCCGGTCCCAGCTTGTGAAGCGCAGGCCCACAAGCCAGCACTCGCTTCCGGCAAATTGGACATACTTCTGCAGCCCGCCTCCTCATCCGCCGCCCAACAAGCCTCTTCCGGCTCTGCCTTGTGAGGCGCAGAAGGGGCAGAAGAGGACGAGGAAGAGGAATCGCTCTGTTGTTGAGATGAAGGAGAGGAAGAGGTTTCAGTTCCTTCTCTGGCAGTGATCTCATGAAATCTCACTGCTGGTGAACGGATTGAAGGCGGGACGAACATTACGATAATTTTTAATGAATCACGACTTGGACATCATTGGATGTCTACCCTCCTGCAAAAGATCCTGTTCAATGCCGTGGAATACTGCTACTCCGAAGTGACCGTAAGAATGACTTGTTTTCCTCCTTGCCAAAAAGGGCATCTTAGCTCTTTGCGGCCTTGTATGCGATTCTCCATCTGACCTCGGGACCCGAACGCCAGACGTCAACCGACCTGCACGGCCATGGGCCGCGAGTTGATCAAGGACGCCAAGTCTGTCCGTCCGTTCTGTATGTCGTCCCTCCCAACATGTCTGCCAACCCATTCCCCTATCTTATCAGCAATCACAGCCGCTTGAGGCTTCTGGACTGAAGTCTCCGTCTCCACCTCGTCGCCGACAGCAAAGCGAACGGTCTTGGCAGACTTCTTCGGATTCTCGACGGTCTTGTGCTCCACTTCATCGACCTTGTGCTCGACTTCGTCATCCTTGGACGTGGTGAGGGTGAGCTCCGTGTGAGACTCGGCGAGGACCTGCCATGAGTTCTGCCGCATGATCGGAAGGTCTGTCGACAAGCACGGTCAGCCACCTGCCCTCAACTGGGACTCGTACAGTCTGGTCCGTCTTCCTTACCACTGTAACGCCGGCCACGGGCCCAAAATAGTTTCGCGGCTCGTCCCCGAACTTCCTTCAAGGCCTCGCGCGACCGCAGGGCCACAGCTCCAGCCGCTGCGACAGCCGCAACGCGCAGTTTCGAGACGGCCGCTCGTACCTTGCGATATAACGGGTTGTCTTGCAGCTTCTTGTTGGACGATGGCTCGGCGGCCGGCAAGTTTGCCTCCTGGCACACATCGCGGCGGAAGTATTCTGCTGTTTCGTGATCAGCACCAATACCCAGACGTGCGACATGGGTTTAAAAAGAGTTATGAGCATCCAGGACTTACGGTTGAGGATTTTCAGCCACACCAGCAAGAAGACGGTGGGCACGGTGGCGAGCAAGACGACAACAGAGAGGATCAAGATGACCACGTCTGAGACATGACCTTCTGTCTGAGGGTTCTCGTGGGTGTCCGACATGGTGGTTTGCAGGGGAGGGTTTGTGTCAGTTGTACCTTGAATGAGGTGCTGCTGGACTGGTGCGAGTGAGGTGCGATGACTGAAGTTGAAAGCTGTCGACGCGACACTTGGAGGGGTGCCGAACCATTCAACTTACGTCGAACTTGGGAGCTTGCTTTGGCCGCACTCAAACGCCTGAAGAAATTGGGCAGGCTAAGTCGCCCGTCCTACTTTCACTTCGTCTGAACGTTTACACCTGGGCACGAATGCGGCGTGTCTACTGCTGACTCGACTTCAATCCACTCACTGTGGACGCATTCACCTCCCCCAGTGTTGTTTGTTGTCTGAGTGGCGCATAACTGTCTTGCAACCTGCATCTGTCAACTCACCTGTCAACAACAGCCTTACCCCCCGGGCTGCAGTCAACATCGAGGTCTGCGCTCGACTTCAAGGGTCGATTGACTTATCCAGGGCGCTTTATTTTCGAAGACAAGACATTCATTCTCACTTTGGACTCCCACTTTGGACTCCCACTTTGGACTCTCACTATTCGCCCCCGTAGCCCATTCACAGGTATGTGCGTTTGTCGCTGGCCCTCCACCTTTCCCGGTCCTCCTGCGGCGATCATTGTGATCGGGCTGACCATCTTTCACCACAGCAACATGGGTCCTCCTCACATGATGCTGGCTAGGTCCAAGCCTGCGTTCCAGCCCAGAGCTGGAAAAAAGCCCGTCGCCAGCCGAGTTGAGAAGAAAAAGAGCGATGCGAAGACGGCAAAGCTCACCTTCTTCGCCACCGCGCTCACTTTCCGCCCCAAGGAGGCCGCGCCCACCAGCAGTCGCGCCGATCCGATGGTGCTGGACTCCCTCGAGCCCGCTGCCACCGACCCAGTGAATGAGGAGTCCATCGCCGCCGCCGATCAAGTCAATCAGAATGCCACTGAGACCCCCCTGACTGACCGAGTGCATGAGAAGTCCATCATCACAGACGTCGTGATGCAGGATACCCCCACGCTCGCTTCCATCAACGCAATGGACGAGGAGCCTCTCGCTGCGGATGAAGTCAGTCAGAATACCCCTGAGACCGCTCTCACCGACCAAGGGAATGAGAACTCCCCCGTTCCAAATGCCATAGGCGCAACGCAGAGCGCCGACAACGAGGACGAGGTTGATAACGAGGGCGAGGATGAGCCCGAGCTCGTCGAAAAGCTCTTCAACCTTGATGACGCCATCCCCAGGGTTGGCTTCCAGTTTCGGAAGGATCGAAAGGGAAACCGGTTCTTCCTGGACAGATGGAGGAATGAGAATATTGTAGCCACGGCTCTCTATCCTGACATGGACATCATTCACAAGAGCAAGGCAGAGGGAGTGCTTAGTCCCGTCTTCCACCAAGCCGCCAAGATGATCGAGGGCGGTACCATTAAGGAGCATTTGGCGAGGCTTGAAGGGCTCACACCAGGAAACAACTGTCGCGTCTGGAAGTGGTTCATACGAAAGCTTTGGGTTGACAGCAAAGCGAAGTGGCCACGAAGACTGACGACGAACCAATTCGTCCGCTTCTTGTCTGCTCTGGCGGAGGCTCGGTGGCGTGAGGAGAACCAGCCCAAGAAAAGCAATGGGGAACAGCCTGGACTGCTGGCCCAGAATGTCTCACTGTTCTTGAATGCGGCGGAAGAGGAGGGCTTCGCTTGGTCGAATGGAGGTGAAGCCTTCGGTGATGAGGATGAGTAGGAGTTCCGTATGGTTGAGGGTTAGTGTCCCATTTGAGGGAGCTTTGAGATTCATACGCTAGCATTTGTCACCACAATGAAAGTAGACTGTAAATAATTCAATACTGCGAAGAGCTCGTATTAATTCTGTGACATGATGGAAAGGCATAAAATTGGTCGTGCAATATCATACAACTGAACCCATTCTTTTTTTCAGCAATGTACCCACGTCGAGACGTAAGACATAGAATAGAACTATGTGGTCAGAAGCGAGACAACTTCAGCGGGCAAGAGAAGGCACATCAAACACAAGAAGGGAACAACATATGTTCTAGAACTGCCACGGGGTCTGGGTGAACAAGACCGCCTTGATCCTACAAACCACTAAACGGCTAAAACTTGTTGGGTGACTCGATGGTCGTTTGTAGGTGCCTGTAGCCCCCTACCTCACTGCCTCACTGCCACGCCAGAATTCACCCACCTTGTCCCTGGTATTTAGGCCAGGGCTTTCCATCTGATATCACTGAAAACTTGCAACCCGTGGCCGAGTGGTCTAACGCTTTCGAACACAGACTTGATTTAATTAAGTGCCGCGAGGAAGCCACGAGTTCAAGCCTGATGATCGGGGGACCTCACTTGGCTATTTAAATATGACTTCGGTTGTGACGCACAGAGCGGGCTGTCCTCTGGACTTCCTTCTCAGTAGGGTCGTTGCCTTGTGGCTTCCCCCATATGTTCATCCATTCTTTTTTTCTTCTTCTTCTTCTTCTTCTTCTTCTTCTTCTTCTTCTTCTTCTTCTTCTTCTTCTTCTTCTTCTTCTTCTTCTTCTTCTTCTTCTTCTTCTTCTTCTTCTTCTTCTTCTTCTTCTTCTTCTTCTTCTTCTTCTTCTTCTTCTTCTTCTTCTTTTTTTGCTTTTTCCTTTTTGTCGTATTCCCCCTCATGCTTCCCGTCTTTCCAGGCGTCAGTTAAATTGCAGACAAGTCCACGGCAATCCTCTGCGACAACCTCCTCTGCGACAACCTCCTCTGCGACAACCTCCTCTGCGACAACCTCCTCTGCGACAATCCCCTCACATAGATTATGAGAGAACATCAGACTTTAATTCATCACGTTATAGTTCGAGTTCTTCTAGCGAATGTGAGGTCCCTCTCAAGTATTCCTACTATAACCTGACATTTCATCACGACACTGCAAAGATTCCAAGGTTGATTAGTCCAGGGCTTCCAGGAACAATAGAACCGGGCTCGCTGTACAATTTCGAGATTTCAACAAAGAGGGCTCACGTTGCCTCTAGACAGACAGATGCTGGGTCAACCGGTGTGGCTTGTCTCGCCTCATTTTATGCTCTTATCACCTCACGGACTTGATTGTCTAAAGTCGATTGTACATTGAGTGTATGTGAAGAAGCGGGAGAATTTAATCCAGTGCCATGGTCGTTTACTAATGTCGGGTCTTCCTTCTCTGAGATGAGTATCATGCTACTGGCGACATCGCAGGACCAGGTCCCTTTTCGAGAAAGATTGCGTGGGCCCGCGATGATCTCCAACTGCCTTTCCAGGTCACAATTAAACCTGAATTCCTTCGAAATCTTGAACTTGTCTTCAAACAGGCTTCAACCTTCTAGATACAAGCTTCTAGTGTTGGTGTCAGTCCCAATGGATATCAGCGCCGACTTCATCGTGTCCCTGTTCGATGCTGACCACGTCCTCTTCGCTCATCGCGACGATCTCGTCTTGCTGCCTGCCTGCACATGTGGGCTCTGGTTCGTGTGAAACACCCCGGGTCGGAAACACTTCACGATCAGCGCTGTAACGCCCCACTGCCAGGACCATCGCCATTGACGAAATCGCATGTGCCCCGAAATCCTTTAGCGTCGTGTCCTCTCAACACCACCAGTTGTCGACCACGGCTGTATGGCTGGAGGGAAATAAAGCTCAAACCATCGGGGCGCCTCTCTGTACCCGAGATTCTGCTGGTCGCTACGGCTGCGCCAACACGGAGGCTGCTGCCAAATGGGGTTGCTGCGGTGATACGTCTGGTTGGCAAATTCGCCTTGATCCGAGTCTTCGCAGACAATCAAGCTGCGGATCTTTTCATGGGATGCTAAATTTACGGCCAAACTCCAAACTGGCTGAGTTGACGGGAGGCTTGATTTCCAGGACATAAGACATGGTTCCGGCTTTCAGCTCTGTGTCTCCGTCAGACGAACTGTAGCGGTTATAGAGTGGGAACATCTTACCTTTGTCAGTGAGAACTTCCACTACGCGTCCGTGCTTTGACAAGTGACTGGATTTCTGTTTCTTACGAAGCTCTGGGTTCGCCGAAACTCGTCGCTGAACCTATTCGTGCACCTGATCCAGCGGCCTGGATTAAGGGCCTGATGTAGGATGATTCCTAGTATCATTGATGGTCTGAGCCCCTGCCTAATGACTTTCTTACTGATCTACTTATATATAATACTATTATACCCTGCTTTATATACTATAAAAGCCCTATATATTATACTCTATTTACACTAAAGCTAAAGCATTTATATTCCTATTACACCATAGAGCCCAGTGGATGTAGTGTAGTGTACGGCAACACTGATAGTATATGAGTAGAGATAAATGGCCAATAGAATTTGCTCCACATCCCGCGACCTTCGCCCGGCTCACTTGCCGCCAGCTTTCAGGCAATCCCGTCATGTCCTTGTTCGGAGCTTGACAATCTAGCTGACTTTCATGTTAGACAGCGGCAGTCGTTTGAATCAATCAGCTATGGTAGAAGTCATACGAGAGCGAGAGCGAGAGCGAGCACGAGTACGACTGCCCACTTGTGATGCTTTTGGCTCGGGGTGTTGAGGCCCATTACGCTACGCAGTACCACAATGTGCTTAAACTACCGTACTGAAGTTCGGGGAGGCTGGCAATTAAAGAGGAGATCGGAAATTCGCACAGCAAAAAACGGAAGGTACACAGGTACGTTGTTTATACCTACACTACAGCTAATCAGAGCACTTTATTCAACATCACCTTACACACACACTATCTATACTAAGTACTTCTAATACCCTTAACTTATAGACCTACTAATACCTCTATACTTAATAAATAATACTCCCTTACTAACTACCTATAATATATAATATATATAAAATTCTTTTTATAATTAATTATTTAGCTATTAAAAATATATTTTTATTAGTTAGAATTAAATTTTCTAATATTATAGTAATAGTATAAGCTTTTAAAATACTAGGGTAGAAGAAATATTTATATATTATTATTTTATATAGTAAATAAGTAGTATAAAAAAACGTTAATATATAAGGGGTGCACTTATACTTATATACTTTCCGGTTTTTACTATACGAATTTTTAATCTTTAAAAGAGTTTCTACTACCCCTTTTACCCTACCCTATATTAAAGGAGATCGGAAATTCGTATAATAAAAAACGGAAGGTATATAAGTATAAGTATACCTCCTATACGCTAACTTTAATTTATACTACTAATTTATTATATAAAATAATAAAATATAGTTATTAACTATATATATCTATTATTATATATATACTATTATTATTACTTTTATTTACTTTTATTATTTCTTCTACTTTAATTATAATAATTAAAGCTTTCTAGGTTTTATAAACTAAAAGATTAGAGGGTTTATATTTAAAATATATAACTAAGTAATAGTTAAGTAATATTTTAAATAGTATAATAATTATTAGTTAGTAAAAGCTATTTAAAAAAAATACTTAAATTAATTATTAAAGAACTATCCTATTTTAATACTATTATAAGGGTTACTTTAGAGTATAGTTAAGTAGTAGTATAGTTATATAGTTTATTAAACTATAGAGGTCTATAAATAAGGTCTAAGTATATAATATAGCTTACTAATCTATAGTTCCCTATATATCTACTATAAGTACTAAAGTATAAAAAGTATTATAATATCCTTATTACTACCTATTACTAAGTTATTATAATTAATAAGTTCTTAATAATAGCTAAAGTAGTAATAGTTTAGGTAGAGAATCCTTCTATAGCCTACCTTACTTTCTAGAAATTAGAACTATCTTATTAGTAGTTCTTATAGCTAGCTTAAAATAAACTACTTTATATACTTCTACTAATTCTATATAGTTAACTAGCTTAGCTAATATCTTCTACTAATTATACTAAGTAGACTAACCTTTCTAATAAACTAGATATTATAGGGAGTTACTTCTACTATAGTACTTAATCTTCTTATTAAGAATACATTCCACCTTATATAAGTTACCTTTAGTAGAATTATCTAATTCCTTATAATATACTAGACTAGGTTTAGGTAAAGCTTATCTAAATAGGTTATTATAAGTAGTATACCTACTTAAGTACTAAATAC
The DNA here is from genome assembly GCA_000800745.1 of Diaporthe longicolla. NCBI lineage: Eukaryota > Fungi > Ascomycota > Sordariomycetes > Diaporthales > Diaporthaceae > Diaporthe > Diaporthe longicolla. The sequence continues at coordinate 18,326 of JUJX01000026.1, read as the reverse complement.
TAACTATAAGATAAACCTATATATTAGTATTATAATTACTAGTTTTAAAATCTAGCTTATAAGCTAGTGTAGAGACCTTTTATACTACTATAAAGGGTCCTTTATATAGAGGCTAGGTTTTAGTATTTTAGTAAAATAAAGGCTTATAGGCTTTACCTATATAAAGCTAAACCTTATTACTAACTTTAAATTCCTTTTATTAGTATTTAGTATTATAAAGTCTTTTAAATTCTAAAGCTATAATATCTATAGCTAGTTATATATCTTATTAAATATATTCTTATATAAATTAGATCTTTAATAGCTTTTAAGTAATATTAATTAAATACTTAAATAGAGAAGGGATCTTAAACCTAAATAGAAACTTATAAGGACTAGTATTAATTAAGTATTAATAAGCTTTATTTAAATTCTACTATAAAGTAAGTAGAATATCTACCTATAGTTTATTAGGGTATTTAGTAGTATAATAGTAAATTACTACCTCTATATCTTAATTCTTTTATTTAGAAGTACTATTAGATTATAGGTAATAAGTAGTAGTTATAAGTAATTAAGTTCTAAAGCTCTTCTATATACCTATCTAGAAGTAAGAAGTAAACTTAGTATCTTAGTCTAAGATAATTAATTTAAGGTAAGACTAGTTACTTAGTAATAGCTATTAACCTAGTATAGTACCTTATTACTTAGCTAAGTAGATTATATAACTAGAGATTAGTAGTATATATTTAGAAGTCTTATATATAACTAGTATAAGGGAGTTAAAGGTATTAAAGCCCTTTAACTACTATAGTATACTAACTAATAGTATTTTAGGAAGCCCTATAATAAAGTCTAGTAATATTATATATATTAGTTCCTTTAAGGTTTAAATTAATTAAAGGCTATTAATTAGTTACTAATTATCCTTCTTCTAAGTACTATACTAATAATAATAGTATAAGTAGGTAATTACTAAGTAATACTTCTTTCACTAATATACTCTATCTAGAGTATATATTATTCAATCTCTACTAAAATAATACTTATTATCGTGAGCGTCGCGTAGAAATTCCATTATTAGTAGGTATAGTATAACTAATCGCTTAGTACCCTCCTAATTAATGTTATATAGAAGCTAGTTATATAAGATAAAAGAGTAGCTAGGCTTAGAAGTAGAGATAATATCCTTATTATACTAATAAGTAGTAGGTTTATAGTTAGCTAAATTAGGTATAACTAAAGACTTAATAATCTTAGTATAGATAGTATCCTCCTTATACCTCTAAGTAAAGTAGGTATATATAGTATTTAATATAATTACTTTAAAAAAGTATAAGACTAGATTATTATTATTAGTATCCTTATAAAGATACTTTTAAAGATTATCTAAGGTTATATCTAAAGTACTAAGACCCTCCTATTAATAAGTAGTATTATTACTAATAGTAGCTAATTAAGATAAAGTATTTAGTATAAAGTTAAGGTAACTAATAAGATAATAAATATTAAACTAATACTCTATAAAATATATTAATATATTAATTAGCTATTAATTAGTATAATTTATAGATAAAGTACTAAGGTATATACTATTTAAAATACCCTATATAGTATTATAATTAATAAGGATAACTATAGGCTTATAATAGTTAGAAAGGATAAGTACCTATAAGCGCTTTATTACCTAGATAAGGTAGGTAACTTCCTATTTAGAAGGGCTATAGTTAGCCTTAGCCTTAGTAAAGTACTAGCTAAGAAATATAATAGGTAGAATAGTATAGGAAGGAATATACTTACTAGGTTTCTAAATAAAGTTAGGTTTAAGCTAGAATACTATTATATTAAATTTATATTAAAGGTAGCTATCTACCTATAGGAAAAGCTATTTATAAGAATTTATATAATAGATCTATAGCTCCTCATAAATATACTTTTAAAGATTTTTAAAGCTTTTAATCTCTTCTAATATAAGGTTATAGTATATATAATATATAAAAGCTTAGTACTTACCCTTATTACTATTAATAAACTAGCTAGTCTTATACTCTTTAGCTAATAATATAACCTTATAGTATTATAATACTTTAGATAGCTAAATATAATATAGAATTATTATATAAAAGAAACCTATAGTACTAAGATAGGTCTTAAGGTCTTTAAATAGAGTAGAAAACTTTATCTTATAAAAGGCCTTAGTATACTCCTTAGTTATAGTCTAACTAAGGGTATTAATATAGAATCTAAGTAGCTCTATAAAGGGGTATTTAATATAAGACTTAGTTAAAAAAAGGGAAACTCTATACTAGTTAAATAAAGCTAGTATCTACTTAAAGTACTAAATATACTCCTTAAAGGTATTAGAGAAAATACCTAAGTTATTAATAAAAGCTTAGTAGAAGTTATAGAATTTATATAATAACTAATTTATAAAGTATTATATGTGTACTAGTGAATTTTAAAAACCTATTAGTATAACTTAAGATTACTTAAGGCTATAATAACTTATAATTATAAATTAATCTTAATAAGTAGGGTAAACTAAGAATTAAAAGAAGAAAGTAGTAATATTAATAACTATAATATACTACTTACTATAAAGAGAATTAATAATATTCTTCTATAGTAGTAGTAGGTGGTTATTAAGGACTACCTACTTATTTAGTAGCTAAAAATCTACTACTATATATCCCTTTTCTACTCTATAGATATTTTACTATACTATAAAGATTAGAATTATAAAAGGGTATATATTATTAGTAAAGTCTATTTATCCCTCTATTTAAAAGCTATTATAAACTTAGTTAATAAACTTCTTATCCTTATAGGCTACTAGATAATAAGGTTAATTTAGCTTAGTATATTACTAGCTATCTAATAGAGAAACCTTTATTATTTAGTCTTTAGGTATATTAATAGGGGCTTTATATTCCTATATATTAGGAAACTTAGACACTACTTCTTATAAGTAGTATACCTTTTTAGGGTTAATAGTATAAATATAAATCCTATTCTCTATAACGATATTAAGGATATTACCTAGAGCTTTAAAGCCTATTAATTTATAAAGAAGTATTATATAACTAGTATTAACCTAGTCTAACTTAGGTAGAAGCTAACCTAGGTTAAGATCTATTACTATTACCTTACTATTAATAGTATAGTAAATAGTATCTATAAGGGGTATATTAGAAGAATCTAAATTAAAGTAGGTATCTAATAGTTAGGTATTAAAGTTCTTACCTTTAGAAACCTTAATTAAGTCTAGCATTAGTTTAAACTTATAGTTTATTACTATTTAGTCCTCTAGTAAGGCTACCTATAGAGTTAGGTTAAGTTTAGTACTACTAGTAGCTAGATTAGTTATTAGTAGAGCTATAAGTATAGTAGTACTAATTACTATTACTATTCCTAGTACCTTAATAGCTCTTAAAAGAGATATAGTAAAGTAGGTATAATCTTTATATTTATAAATAATACTAATATAAAGATAGTAGTTAACCTTAATAAGCTAGTTAGTTATATTATAGAGGACTATAATATATAAGTTTTTAAAGTCTACTAAGGTATTTATAACTAGAGAGTAAGTAGAGGTGAATATAAAGGAATAACCTTTAAGTAAATCCGAATAGTATATAGTAACACATATAGTCTTACTAGGGGCTAGAGTGTATTTACAATCTATTATAACCTTATATATAACTAAGTTAAATGTTTTTTTAATAATTATAAAAGGGACTTTAAAGTTATAGCTTACTAGGTAGGTAACTATATAATTACTATAGTTAATTAGAGCTTAATAAGGATGAATCTAGGTGTTACTAAGTAGTATATTAGTAGAGAGGTTATCTACTACTTATACTTTAGTAGTCTACTATAGTATACTAAGAGTTCTATTAGCTTACTTACTATAGGCTAAAAAAGACTACTTAGTAAGTTCTAAGATAATAATAGAGTCTAAGCTAATACCTTTAATAGTATAAGACTTAAACTTAGTAATTATAATATTATTAAAGTTTTTAAAGAACTTATAGTTTACTAGCTTATATAAAGCTCTAGAATTAAGGTATAGTTTTATATCTAGGCTATCTTTACTAGCTTATATAGTAACTTATAAGTAAGTATATCTACTTATTATAGTAGAGTCTATATCTTTAGATAGAACCTTATCTATAATACTATTCTTAAGGTACTCTATTTAAATAGGTAAGGTATAGTAGATAGCTTTAGGTTATAGTATAGGCTTCTCTCTTATCTTATATTTAAAATAGTATAAGTAACCCTTAAGATATTAGAATAACTTATTATAGAAGGTAAATATATACTTATAAATATAGTATTAAGTATTAGGTTTATTAAAGATAATATAAATATAGCTATTATTAGAATTAGAGTATAGTAACTAAAGGGACTTAGAATAATTAGTAGAAGAGTTAATCTAGTATACTTACTTAGAAGATTTAAGTAGTAAAGGAGTATAGTACTTATTAATATTAAATACTTTAATATTAGAAGTTATATAATAAGTATACTTCTTATTATTAGGGTTTAATAGGTAATTTTACTTATACTTAGGGCCCTTATATTCCTCCTTCTTATTATCTTAATATAGCTTATAGGGATAATAGTCTTAGTTATTATAATTATAGTTATTAAAATAATAATTATAGTTATTTTATAATCTACTATAATTATTAGAGTAGAAGGTAGGTTAAGAAGAGTTATAGTATAAAGGGTAAGAGGAGTTATAATAAAATAAGTAGTAGTCTTAATTATAATAGTTATTATAATAACTTTAATCCTCCTAATTATTATAGTAGTAATAGGATTACTTATTATAGGTAGATCCTTATAAATTATACTTATATACTAGTAAGTAATTAGTTTATTAGTTATTACCTTAATAGAAGTAGGAAGGATAGTATCTATTAGCTATATTAACTAAGATACTCTTAATTACTTCTATATCTTCTATATATTTATTAAGTAATTTATATTTATAAGGTAGCTTAAAATAAGTCTAAATTTACTTATTTATCTTATTTTAAATTTTATTAATTACTCCTTTCTAGTTAATATTCTTATAGTTAATAATACCTATTACTTAAGTATATTAAAAGTTTTTCTAAATAAACTTATAAAGAATAAATTTATCTTTAGTAATATTATATAAGGTAAGATAAGACTTATTAAACTTATAAGTTATATAACTTAATTTTATTATAAAGTACTTAGTTAAGGTACTAGTAACTTTAGTATAACCTTTACTTTAAAGCTTTTAGTAAGCTTAGCTAATAAGCTTACTATTCTACTAATATACTACTACTCCCTATAATAGGGTTAAGAATATTCTTATAATTTTAGCTTTAATATTACTAATATTATTCCTATTTTAAAAGGAATCTAATTAATTAAAGAAGCTTTAGATATCTATAAAAATAAGGTTTTTATTAATAGTAACTATACTAATATTATTTAGATCTTTATACTTAGGATTAAAGATACCTACCTCCTCTCTTTAAAGTTTACCTTAAGAGAAGGAAGTTATACTAGTATAGGTTAAGAAGAGAGTAGTATAGTATCTAGCTAATAGGTCTCTAAGAGGCCTATAACTAGTAGGATTAATATTATCCTTAGGGTTATAAGAAGGTAAATAAGAACCTCTACTATTATTAAAAAACTTAAAGCTATCTCTATTTAAGCTACCTTAGCTAGTAGTAAATAAATCTATTAAAGGTAGTTTTAAAGAGTATTTTAAGAGCTTATTATAAAGCCCCTTTTTACTAAGTTAAAAATATAAATTAGTAAGGTTCTTAGTAGTAGTATTATCTATACTTAAGTTATTAATTAGTATCTTTATTATACTAGTTATATTATCTACCTTTAAATTAGTATCTTATATAATATATAAAACCTTAGTACTATTAGCTTATAACTAATTAACTATAGTTTTAATATAATAAATATAATCTTTAAAAATATTATTATTAGAGAAGTAGGCTAGCTTTAGTAGGCTACTAGGTAGCTTAGGCTTAATAATTATACTAATATATAAGTCTTCTAGGTTTACTCCTAATATACTATTAGTAGGTGAATATATAGACTAGAAGGTATTTCTATTACTAAAGGTAGGTAATTAAAGGTTATTATTACTAAAGCTACTAAGAATATTCTTAAAGTTTTAACTAGTTAAATTATTTACTAGTTAGTTAAGACTCTCTATTAAAGATTTAGTAAGGGTATTAATATTATCCTTTAATTAGTAAGTTAATCTTATTAATAGGCTAAGCTTAGGCTAGGATATTTCTAATCTCTATATATAATAATATAAGGAAATTAAATAAATAAACTATAAATTATAGTTAGTAAGTATAGAATATAATAAAGTAAGGGAAGGAAATAGCTCTAACTTCCTAAGTAGGTATAAAGTAGTTAGAGAAACTTATAATATCTATAGTAATAAATTACCTAGAATTAGAGTAGTAGTATAGGAAGTAACTACTAAGGTTACTTATCTATAAAGAAAAATTTATACTTAGCTTAGCTTAAAGTTATTTAGCTTAAAGTTATTTATCTATAAAGCTATTTATCTAATAAGTTAGAAGTATAGGGTAGTAATAGTTAGTTATACTTTATATCTTCCTAGCTAAGTATAATAGTTAGTAGTACTATAATATTATACTTTCTTAGATAGGTATAGTAGTTAGTTAAGCTATTACTAGAGAAGTCCTAGGTAGGTATATCTCCTTTATAGTATAGAGGTTAGGCTGTTAATAGTGATTGCGGGTAGTTAATATAGTAGTTATAAAGCGATAGAGGTATTATAATAAAGCTTCTCCTAATAAAGTATATTCCTAGGGCTTTAGGGATATTAGCTAAGTTAAAATTATCCTTATAAAGTAATTATATATTAATTATAATACTCTCTTTATAGTATAGTATTATAGCTACTACTTATAGGGGTTACTCTAAGGTATAGTTAAGTAGTAGTATAGTTATATAGTTTATTAAACTATGGAGGTCTATAGATAAGGTCTAAGTATATAATGTGGCTTACTAATCCATGGTCCCCTATACGTCTACTATAACTATCTACTAATAATAAGTATATTTATATAATTTAGTTTTTTAACTTAGTTTATTATTAGCTTACTTAGCTTACTATACTCTTTTAGTAATCTAAAGTAATATATAATATTAGCTTACTAAGCTTATTACTAAAACTTAATAATTTTTAATAATTTAACTTAAGTAAGCTATTTATATAATTATAGCTAGGTTCTTTATATTACTTAGCTAGCTAATATACTAGCTTTTAATAAAGTTTTATTTTAAATAGAACTAACTATTATTCTTATTTCTATTAAAGTTATAATATTATTCCTTTTCTTTATACTTTTTTATCTTTAAAAATTCTTAGTAAATTTCTTTTCTTATATTATTTATTTAACTAGGTTTTTTATTTCTTTATAGCGATTTTCTTTATATTAATAATATATTAAAATATATTTTTAAGCCTTATACTTTATATAAAATAGAATAATATTAAGTACTTACTTTATTAATTAATAAAATAAGTTTTAAAGCTATATTATACTCTATATATAATAAATAAAGGTAGTCTTATAAGATAGCTAAGGGTTATTCTTATTATATAACTTATATTTACTATAGTTAATTTTATAATAGTTCTAGTTTATTTTTAAATTCTAGTTTATACTTCCTTTATTCCTTTTAATATTATTTCTAACTAACTTTAATAGTATAATACTTTATAAATAAGAAGTATTATATTAAATAAGAAGAAGAGGCTATTAAGGGTAAGCTAATATTAGTTTAAAAATAATTATAGGTTACTTAAGACTCTTTATTTTAATATTAGTAAAAGTTATATAAGAGGTTAGTCTATTTAGAGTATTTAAGATAGTAGTATTATAAGGTAGCTTTTTAAAGTTAGGATATAATTTATTAAGGGTTTTAATTTTTAGATAAATTAAAAGTTATAGAATAAATAAAGGAGGTTAAAATTAATTATTTTATAGTTAAAGTTTTTAAATTTATTTTATTAGTTTATATTAGTAAGGCTTTTAGAGTAATTAACTAAAGTTTTATAATAAAAGGTACTAATATAAATTTTTCTTTATACTTATTTACTAGTATTTTTAAAGTATTTATTAATAGTTTATTAAGTTTTTAAAAAGTTCTTATATATTATCTTTATTATTATAGTTTTTTTATTTAATTAGGTATTTTATATTAGTATTATATATTTTAGAATTTAAAATTCTTTTAACTTCCTATTCTTTTTTATTATTATTAAGTTTAACCTATATTTTAAGTTATATACTAACTAATATTAGTTTTAAAAGTAATATATAAAAGACTAAATAGATTTATATTTTTATTAATAATAAAAGTTTAAAGTTAGTATTTAAAAGTTTTTTTAAAATTTAAAATAATTTAATCTTCTTATAGTCTAGTTTATTACTAGATTACTTAGTTTTAATATTTTTATAAAGTAAATAAACTTTATCTCCCTTTTCTAAAATTAATCCCTTTAACCTTTTCTTATTAGTATAGGTTATTATTTATTCCTATATAAAGAGTAATTTTTATTAAAGCTTTTTTTATAGATTTTAAATTTTAGTTATCTATTTTATTACTAATTATACTTTTTAACTAAGGATTAGTTCTTTATAAGCTTTTAGTTTATAACTATAGTTTATATAAAAAGGTAATACTTTTATTATTTTTATATCTATACTATTATAAGTAAATTATACTATAAATAGTAGTTATACCTAATTATTCTATTTATAGTTAATATAACTATAAAGATACTATTTTAGAATTTAGTTTATTTTTTTAGTTTATTTATTTATATAAAAATAGAAGGTTATTAAGAGCTTTAATTTTAAATTAAGTTATTTTATAAGTAATTATTAAAAGTTTAAGGTAAATATTATTTCTCTATTTAAAATAATTTCTTATAATATTTTATAGTTACTAATAATTATTTATAGGAAGGTATATATAAGTTTATCTATATTATTAGCTTTCTTATAAAGAATAAAGTATATATACTTTATAAACTTATTTATAATAACTAGGATATTATTATAGCTTACTCCTATTATAGGTTCTTTTAAATTTAGTAGTTTAATAATAAAATTAAAGTTAATTAATTACTATAGTCTATTAAGTATTAGTAGAGGCTATAGTAAGCTATAAGGCTTATATTTAATAGTTTTACTTTTATAATATATATTATAATTTTAAATAACTATTTAGATTTCTTCCTTAACTTTAAAAAAGTAATAGTATTACTTACTTTATTTTATAATTACTATAATTCTTTAGTATTTATAGGCTAAAGCTTTATAAATTCTTTATATAAGTTTTTCTTATAGTTTTATAAATATAAAGAACTATTTCTTTTAGTAATATATACCTTTATTTTCTATTAATTATTCTTTAAATTTATTAAATAGCTTTTAATAGGCTATTTTAAGTTTAGTTTTCTATTCTAGGTTAATTTTAATATAAAATACTACTATTAGTTATTAGTATTCTTAGAGTAGTAGGTTTTCTTTAAAAGTAGTTTAAAAGATATTTTATATTTTTAAAGGTATATTCTATAAGTAGTTTAACTACTTATTAAAAATATCTATTTTACTATTTTCTAATCCTTATCTATAGGTAATTTAAATATTAAATTATAATAGAAACTTTATTTATTTAATCTAGTATTTATTAAATTCCTTAATAATAGTAAAGTTAGCTAGGTTTTTATAGTTAGTAAATACTTATATTTAATATTTTATACTAATAAGGTAATATTACTATTTCTTAAATATTTTAATAATTATTATTAGTTCTTTATTAAGTATATTATAGTTAATTTCTAGTTTACTAAATTTCTTTAAAAAGAAAGTAATAAGGTATAGTTTTCTTTAAATATTATATTATTCTAACTATCCTTCTATTATATAATTAAAAGTATTAATTTTAACTTTATATTCTTTTTCTAGGTTTATTTTAATTAAGATTAGTTTTTATAGGAATAAGAGTAAGTAGAAAGGATTAGGTTATATAGTTATATAACTATATATAGCGTATATAGCGAGGTTATAGCCTATAGCTATAGGTAAGTAACTAACTAGATAGATAATAATAATAGACTAGACTAATATAACCTATTTACCCTATACTATTTATATATATATATAAGAAGCTAACTAATATTAATTAGTAATTATTTAATAATTATAGAATAGTAAGGTTAAAGAGGTAGGATACTATTACTATTACTAACTACCTACTTAGCTTACTAATAGTAGTTAATTAAGTAGTAATACCTACACTATAATCTAAAGTAATATAGTCCCTAGATTTATTAAAACTATATTAATAATAATTAAGTTCTAATTATAAAGTCCTTTAATTTATTAAAACTATATAATTATAACTATATTTTATTATATAAAGAACCTTATATAACTAGAAGTATTATAGCCTCTTAATTTATTAAAGCTATAACTATAATTATAACTATAAAATAATAGTAAGAATCCTTTAATAGGTACCTTAACAAACTTATAATAATTAAATTAATAAAAACCTTATAGTATAATTATATGCGCTTATATACGCTTATATATAAATTAATAACTAAATTTACTTAATAGGTATAACTAAAGTACTAAGGTAGTAAACTAGTTAATAGGATTAAAGTATAGAACTAAAGTACTAGAATAGTAGATACTAGTATATATAAATATATAGCTAAATATATCTAATACTTTAGACTATTAGTTACTTAGTAGATAGACTATATATTTCTAACTAAGTAATATTAGCTACCTAAGTTATATAATATTCGTTACTTATACTTAAATAAGTACCTAACTAACCCTTTTTCCCTCCCTCCCTCTTACCTCCCTACCTATACCTATCCTATAACCTTATCTAATAATATTATATACTTTATATATTTCTCTTTATTATATATTTAGGTAACTATAATTCCTAGTTAGATACACTACCTATTATAGATTATAATAATAAAGAACCTAGTAATAATAGCTACTTCTTTATTTACCTAACTAATAAGGTAATACCTACTATTAATAATATTAATATTATAATAGTAATTATAGAGAAGTTTAACCTTAACTAAGCTATTTACTAAAAAGTTAACTAGAATATATAGGAATAACTAGTATAAATAGTTACTATATTATCTAAGATATTAAACTAAGTTAGTACTATTAATATATATATATTATACTTTATAGATAATAATAACTATATATAATTAATTAACTAGGACCTTCTTAGTAAATTCTAATATACTTTCTAAAGATAAAGTAAGGGTATATTTTATACTATAGATATTAGATAATACTTAAAGAAGTTTTTATATATATATAGTGTTTATACTAGTAACCTATTTAGTATAGCTTATAAGTAACTAAGGGTACTATTAAATATTACTAAACTACCTAATTAGCTATAATAAGAGCTTAGTAATACTTTAATATATATAGAGTTATACTTCTACTCTAAATTAAAGTATACTATCTTACTAAGCTTACTAGATATATTATTACTAAAGCTATTTAGTACCTAGAAGATATCTTTACTACTTCTAATACTATAAATAAGGTAGAATAGGAATTAGTAGATACTAGCCCCCTTACCTATAGTAAGAATACTATTACTAGAACCTATTAACTTACTAAATCTAATCTAATAGTCTATAAGGTAAAGAATTTTACTATTAGTAGAATTTAAAGAGGATAGAGTATTATAGAAAGAGTAAGAAATAGAAACTATTTAACCTTTAAAATAAGGTAAATTAGCTTATAAGAGAGTATATAAACTAACTATAAGCTTTATATAATAATTTTAGTTAAATATTATATATAATAGGAATAATATATACTAGTGTAATAAACTATAGCCTAGTATTAAGAAACTTAAATTAATTAGGTACCTATTAATTATATAGAAAAAGGTAGAGTAGTTTACTACTATACTTAAACCTCCTCCTTTAATATACTATAATCTAAATATATATATATATATCTTAATATATAAGATAGGGTAGAATAAGGCTTTTTACTAGATTAATTAACTAATTAACTACTAGGAAGCTTAGAGTAAGATAAGTTAAATAGACTAAATATACTACTACTATACTTTATATAAGGTAAAGTATTACTAAATAATATAAGTAATAATTATATTATACTACTATTAAGAGAAGTTATAAATAAAATCTTAAATTTTAATAAGATCCTTAAGTTTATAAAGGTATAGGCTAATTAAAGTAAGTAGACTAAAGAACTATATAATCTATTTAATAATAAGATATAAGTAATACTTTATATATACTTAATAAGTAGTATTATACTAGAAAGATTCTATACTATACTTCCTCTAATTCTAATTAAAAAAGTAAAAACCTACTATATATATTTAGTAGGATACTAATTTATATTCTAAATAGTATATCTTATATTAAAGAACTACTTTAAAATAGATTCTAATTAAATATAATACTTCTTTAATTAGAATAACTTAACCTATATTAGTATAAAGAATAACTTAGTAAATACTAATAAAGACCTTTAATAAATACTATAAACACTATTTAATAGATTATAACTCTACTAATATATACTAAGATTAGAATTCTAAAAGTAATAAGTCTTTAGAATAGTAATTATCTATATATATTTAAGTATACTAGAGTTTAACTATATATTATTTATACCTTTAGCTTCCTATAAATATTTATTTTAAAACCTATATTTATTACTAGATCTCTCTATTAGGAATATATTAACTAAATAGTTCTATATTAATAATAACTCTATAGCTATAAAGTATAAAGATAACTCTACTACTATAGAATATAAAAATAAAAATAAGATAGATAATACTTTCTATATTAACTATAGGTATAATAACTTCTATTTAAGAGGATAAGGAGGTTTTAGCTATAGTAGTAGTAGCTTCTAAGGCTAATTCTAACTATAAGGTAGTAGGAACTTCTATTTATAAGGTAGATATAGCTATAGTAATTACTAATAAGGTTCTAACTATATAGATAATACTATATAGAATAAGTACTACTATATCTATAATAAGAAAGGCTACTAGTCTATAAGATATTCACTAAAGATATATAGATAAGCTTAGAATAACTTTAATATATATATATAGTACCTTAGTAAAAATATTTCTAACTTAGCTTATACTATATTCTTTACTAACTATAAAGGTATTAACTATAGTAATAATAATAAGAATAATAAATATAATAGTAATATAGAGTAATTCTTTATTAATATACTATATAACTATACTATAATCTAATACCTAATAGATATATTATTCCTTTACTTTATAATTCCTAAATAAAATAAATAACTACCTATAGAGATAAAAATACTAGTTCTTCTATTATAATTTTTACTAGATAGATAGTATTTAAAATAGAAGTTCTAAGGTATTTTACTAGATACTAGTGCTATAAAGTTCTCTATAGTAGGTAAGGAGTAGTACCTTACTCTATAGTATAAGGACTTATCTATTTTATTAAATACTAAGTAAGTTAAGTAGGTTACTATAAAGTTTAGTAAGGGATCTAAGATTTCTTCTTTTAATATAGTCTATATTAAACTTTTAGTTAAAACTATTATTTTTTATATAGTTAATATACTAACTCTATTTCTATTATATTTAAAGAATATAAACTACTTATATATCTATTTTAATAATACTATAAACTATATTATATAATAAAAGTATAATAATAAGGATAATTTCTTTCTAGTAGTATATAAATAGGGATATTTATAGTTTTATATATTTAAATAGAATACTAGTAACTTCTTTATTAAAGTTAAACTTTAAAGACTTTATTATTATTTTAGGTACTTATCTATAGATTAATTATATTAACTACTTAAGAATACTAAGTATAAAAATATAAATACTAATATATTAGAAATAATTAGTAAGTTTTACTATTACTACTAACTCTATAACTTAGTATTAAGGTACTTTAAGTTTAGTCTAAAGGATAATTATAACTTTAACTATAAACTTATAGTAGATATTATATACTTTAGTAGTAAGGCTATACTATATACTATTAATATAGTAACGGCTTTCTAAGTAGTATACTTCCTATACTCCCTCTCTACTAGGGATATATAGGAAACTCTATAGCTAATATAAGTTAATATATATCTTAAACCCCCTAACTAAATAGTCTATAATACTAATACTAACTTTACTTTTAGTAAGTTCTACTTAGAAGTAAGGGTTATAGGAATTACCTATAAGTAAGTTTTAATTAAAGCTTATTAATTAGTTAGTAAGGTTAAATAGTACTATAGTCTACTATATTATATATATAAGATTCTAGCTAATAAACTAACTAGAACTATAAGCTTAGAAACTATCTTATAAATAATAGTTAAGGTAGTTAATAATACTATAGGACCTAATAGCTTAGTACCTACTTTACTAGTATTTAGTATATACCTATATATTTATATAGACTCACCTCCTTCACTATTAACATTCTAGAGAGCTATAGTAATCTAGAAAGTAATAAAGGCTATTTATTATTACTCTACTAAATAGTAAGTTAATAATACTATAAATATTTATAATAGTCTAATAATACTAGATATATTAACAATGCCTTTATAGAGTAATACTTAGGTTTAGTAAGAGAAGGAAAGCTAGTAAGGACTTTATAAAGTACTTACTATTAAGGGCTATAATATAACGCTTAATATTAATAATAGACTAATTAAATTTCAGTCTATAGTTATTAGATTATACTTTTAAGATAAGGAAACTAATACTATATAGCTTCCACCTATATAAATAAGTAAGGATAATAATAAAAGTTTATTTATAGCTATAACTACTCCTAATATAATTATTATAACGCGGAAATACTAAGGAAGACCGCTTAGATTAAAGAATAAGCTAAAGACTATAGTATATATAATATTACTAGTACTAGCTATATACTTTATAATAAAAAAGGAGTAAGAGAACTTTATTCTTATACTAAAACTTTAATAAGATAGTATAATAAATACTCCTAGTAACTTATTTAAGAAGTCTAATACTACTAAAATTATAAATTTTATTAGTAGTAATATCTTTATCTTTAAGTTATTTAGTAAAAAGTAGTATAGTAGAATCTATATTTTTAATACTTATATAGTTTAGGAGATTAAAGGTAAGATACTTATACTATTTAAAAAGTTATAAATAATTCTATAGGGCTATAATAATAAGGAGAAGAAGAAGATTCTAACTTAGTTACTAACTATATAGAGAGTAAGTATATAACTACTACTAGTACTTATAGTAGTATATATCTTATATTATAGTATACTTCTAGAACTATAGAATATTACTTAAGCCTACCTATAATTATAATTAAAACTAGTATATATAATCTTAGTAAACCTACTAAAGGAGATTAGGTATAAATACCCTTCTAGAATAATTATATATATTATTAAGTTATTATATAGTATTATAGAATCTAATATATATTAGTTTACTATATACTAACTATACTATATTAATAAGTTTAGGATAGAGACTTTAATATTTAACCTATATTTTCTAATTATAAATATAAGCTATAAGAAGGATAATTTTAGGATAACTATAATATAAGTTAATAATACTTTTAACCTTAGTATACTTAAGTTCTCTTAGTTTTCTAAGTAGAAGATTTAGGAGAAGAAACTCTACTATAAACTATAGAAGAAGTTAATTAAGGATAAGTCTTTTAACTATAATAGTACTCTAATTTTAAAAGAGGGAAATATAATTTATATATAATAAAAGGGATAAGAAATAAAGATTATAATAATTAATACTAAAGCCCCTAATAAGGTATAAAAGTATATAGAATAGAGGGTATAAAGTATATATCTAGCCTTAATTTATTAACTAAAAGCTATATTTAACCTCTTTATTATAGTATAACTATAATAACTATCTAGAGAAGACTATAATAAGCTAAATAAATACTTATATTAGTAGGTTAATAACATTTACTATAGGATTTACTTTATACTACTAGATCTTACTAAAGTAAAACTTATAGTCTTTATAGATAGATTATTTACTAATAATATAGACCTTAGCTCTTAGATTAGCTTTATAATTATTCTATTAAATAAGGAGTATAATAATAATAATACTTACTAGGATATAGTAGGAAACATTATCTACTAGTCCTTTATAAAGTATAAGAGAGTTATATAAAGTATATTAGCTTTAGAGATCTATAGTATAGTAAACGGATTTAATATAGGTATTATATTATTAATAATACTATAGAAGGTTATAGATTAACTAAGACTTAGATAAATCCTACTTATAGTATATATAAACTCCCTATCTTTATATAAATACCTAGTTAAGCTAGATATAATAAAGAAGAAATACCTTATAATTAATATAATAGTACTTTACTAATTATATAAGTAAAAGGAGATTAATAAAATTTATTAGATTAATAGAGAAGATAACCTAGCTAATATAATAATAAAAGTAATACTAAATAAGGCTCTTAAGAGGCTTATTTCTAAAAATAAGTTATAGTTTTAAATATAAGGCTATATTAATTATAAGGAGTTAGTTTCTATAAAGTATTAAGTATAAACATTACTTAGAGAATTACTTCTAGTAAGGTAGTTACTTTAGTAGTACTAGGATAAATAGATCTTTAAGTTAATAAAGTTATTTTATTTAATTAATATTTATAAAATAGTATATACTACTAGTAAAAGTAAAAAGTTAGACTAATATAATAATCCTTAGGTACTATATTAAAATAGAACTATCTTAGGCTACTATACCTAACCCTAGACCTCCTTAGGCCTAGGTTTATATTATTAGTTCTAGAGTAGATACTAGTACTTAAGGGGTATATTATTAGAAGACCCTTACTCTTAAATAGTTTTACCTATAGTAGGAACTATAACTACTCCTATAAACCTATAGAAGGTAACTAAAAGAGAGAAGTACTATACTACTATATAAATAACTCTAATACTTTTATAATAAAATATCTAAATTAGATAGCTTTAAAGTAATCCTATACTAGTAGTTAAGTCTTTTCCTTAACTATAGTTAGTTTAATTTAATCTAGTCTAATCTAAAGCTTTAGGGAAGGGATTATTACTTACCTATAATAATACTATTATAAAGTATAAGTATTATATTTTTTATAAACCTTATATAGGGGAAATATAAATTAGTAAGAGGTTAAATAAATTAATAAAAAGTTAATTAAGTATAAAATATACTATTTAATATTTAATAGGATTTACTTTAAATAGAAAGGATTAGCCTATATATAGACTATACTAGTAAGTATTAATAATAATTCTTACTCTAATATATACCTTTATTTTATAGTATTATAACTAATTAAGTTAGTATAATATACTAAATTAGGAAATAGTAAGGGTTTAAGTTTAACTTAACTTTAAGACTTTAAGATGAATTTTAGAAGACGAAATAGGGGATTTTAAAGCTTACTTAATAATAAAGTAAAAGACTACTAGTATAGGAATAAGGGTAAGTAGAAGGGATTAGGTTATGTAGTTATATAACTATATATAGTATATATAGCGAGGTTATAGCCTATAGCTATAGGTAAGTAACTAACTAGATAGATAATAATAATAGACTAGACTAATACAACCTATTTACCCTATACCGTTTATATATATATATAAGAAGCTAACTAATAGTTTTAAAATAACTCTTTACCTAAGTTCTTTAAAAGCTTTCTATACTTTATTATTTTATTAGAAGTAAGTAATATTTTTAGTAAGGTTAATTAGAGGAATTATAATTTTTAAATAGTTTTTAATAAATTATTAATAGAAATTAATAAATCTAAAAAATCCTCTAACTTTCTTAATATTAGTTAATATTAGTTATTCTTTAATAGTAGTAATCTTAGATTTTTATATTTTAATTTCTTTAAATTAGATTATATATCTAAAGTAGTTAACCTTTTTAATATAAAATATACTTTTCTTTAGTTTAACTAAAAGTTTTATATCCTAAAGTTTCTATAAAACCTTATATATATATTTTTTATAATTATTAAGTATTTTTAAATAAATAAGAATATTATCTAAGTATATAATAATAAAAATATTTAAATATTCTTTAAAAATATAGTTAATTATAACTTAGAATATTACTAGTATATTAGTTAGCTTAAATAGTATAACTATATATTTAAAATATTTATAGTATATTTAGAATAC
>JUJX01000259.1:0-71751 GCA_000800745.1 Diaporthe longicolla | reverse complement strand
ATAATTTTAATATAAGAACTTTATTAATATATATTTAATTATATTATTATTATATAATTTATTATAGTATTACTATTATAATAAATTTAGTAGAACTTATAATATTAATATAGTTATTTTATTTAAAAACTTATAAAAAATCTAGCTATTAAAGTAATTATTTATCTCTTTATACTTTACTATTTATACTTATTATTTAAAGTAAGCACTAATTAATATTAGTATAGGTTTTATATATATATAAAGATTATAGTTATATTAGTTAATTAGTATATATTAAGAGGAAGAGTTTATATTTAGAAGGTAGAAGGTTAGACCTCTACTATATACCTATAAATTAGTTATATAACTTTATAAATAATTATATTATACTTACTTTATTCTTATAATAATCTTTAATAAATAATAATATTTTTTATAAACTTTTTATTTTTATTATAAAGAATTACTTTATTTATAAAAGTTTTTATATATTATATAATATTATTATATTTTATAAAAGACGTTTATAAATATAATTTAAAAGATATTTCTTTTTAATTTATATAAACTTTATATATTATTTTAATTTCTTTATTAAATTAAAATCTATAATAAAAAAAGATATAATAAAAGAAAATATAGTAAAAGAAAATATAATAACTTTATAATTTTATTTTATAACCTATTTATAATTAAAAGTTATTATTTTATACTAAT
Organism: Diaporthe longicolla; assembly: GCA_000800745.1. Taxonomy (NCBI): domain Eukaryota; kingdom Fungi; phylum Ascomycota; class Sordariomycetes; order Diaporthales; family Diaporthaceae; genus Diaporthe; species Diaporthe longicolla. The sequence goes on along the minus strand of JUJX01000259.1, from coordinate 71,052 downwards.
AGTTATAGTATTAAGTTATACTTAGTTTATATTAGTATTATTAAAGTTAAAGTTATTATAAGCTATAAGCTAGTCTAATATTATTAAGTATTATATAAAAGTATTATTATTATATAATATAAGGGAATATAAGTTAGTTAAAATAGGTAATAATAAAAGCTACTATTATTTTAACTAAGGTTCTAGCTCTATTTAAATATATACTTATTTAATTAAACTAAGTAATATAATCTTTTTATATAAAACTATTTAAAAGTAATTTTTTAACTTTAAAACTAAAATAATAAGTAAAGTAACTATAATCTATTATTTAAATATATAAAACTAATAGCTTATAAATAACTATAGAATAAAAATTAATATAAAAGTTTTTAAATATATAAAAGAAGCTTTTAAAAAGGTTTTTAAAGATAACTCTTTTATATTAAAAATCTTTAGTATTTTAATAGATTATTTAAAAGATTTTAATATAGATTTTAATATTATTAATTACTTTATAAACTTTAAGGTTAAGTAGGAAAATAATATATTACTATTGAAGTAGGTGGAGAAAGTAAGGATTAACTTTTAAAAAAGGTTTTTTTTAAAATAAAAATAGTTTTTTAATTTAAACTAAGCTATAGATTTAAAATAGTTAAATAAAATTAATTAAAAAAAACCTATAGGTCTTTTAAGCTTATATTTAAAAGGATTTTTAATTTATATATATTTTAAAAGTTTATAATTCTTCTATATAATAATAAATATTTAAAAACTTAATATTAAAAAGATTTAATATTAATAATAATATAAAGGTTTTTATTTAAATATATAACTTTAACTTTATATTATATATAAATAAATTTAAAAAGTTTTATTTTTAATAAAAATACAAATTAAATTTATTAATATGTAGTTTAATAATAAATAAATAATAAAATAGTTATATAATAAAATTAAATATAATTATAAAGTTAAGTAGTTTTATATTTAAATTAAATAGTTAATATAAGCTACCTAAATAAGTATTTAAGGTACTACTAGGTAGGCCCCTATTAGCTAATACCTAGCTAGTTACTAGCTAGCCTAAGCGTAGTTACTAATCTATACCTCTTAATTTCTTATACCCCTTATAGGGCTACCACAGTCGCTATGCTTAAGGGGCTGTGTTGATCCTCTGTTAGAACCCCTTAGGGGTAAGTACGTCGGAGACCCGCGTTATAGTGCTCTTAATAAGCCCCTGTACCTCGTCCCGCATCGCAGAGGTGACAGCAGCGGTCAGGGCAGCAGCAGGTACGACGAACTATCGGTCTACCTCCCCTAGAGATAGGCGATACTTCGTATCGAAGTAGACTAGAAAGTTAGTACCGGAACAGTCAGGCCAGGCTAAAGATCTTACCTCAAGGAACCTCGTCGTCGGCCATGGTCTACCAGCCTACTAAGACGCCGGGGGGACAGACTGAGTACTGTGTGAGCAGCGCGACGCGTGGTGCAATGTGGTCGAGGGGTGGGCGCCCAGACGATGGCTGCGCGATGGCAAGGTTGACGGGTGATGGTGATAAGAGATGCAGTACAATGAGGGTTACGATAGGTCCTGGTGATGTTGAGAAGTGGCTTAAGTGATCGAACTGTAAAGTGTGCAACGTTTAGCTGTCTTCTCCGAGCTGGGTGCTGGGAGTGGTTGCCTGTTAGTTGAAAGAGGACGTCGGTTAGATACGTACCTAGTCGCCTTAGGTAGGTCCTCGCCCACTCACCTAAGTACCATGTATCTATGTACCTGCCTCGGCCGGCGGGCTGGTGATCGGAAACAGCACGCGCCAGCCAGAACTGAGCTGAGGTTGAGCGGATAAAAGTGAAATTGATATCAGGAACATCTATATGTAAAGTAGACAAGATTGTGCTTGCCGTCACCGGAGGGACAAGAGAAGCGAAGCTATGCACGAAGGGGGTCCGCGGACCTTCAAGCTTGATTATTGTATCTGGTATGTCCTGCTAGTTGTGATCGATCTTCCCTTGGTATCTGAAGCTAAAATAATTACAGCAAGTGGTTGGAAACAGATTGCTAAACCCCTAGAACAAACAAATGCACTCATTTCGACCTCGGAGGGAGAACCGCCCTGTAGACATTAGATCTGATACAGTTCTCTATCTCCATGAACTGGCCGCCGGTGTCGATGAGCTCTCTGGCGCCGAAAATCATGTGTACCTGGGCCGTCATCCGGCTGACGAGGTCCTCTCGTCTCGTCACCTCATCATTAGCCGCCTCGTCCTGGGCCGCGTCGTTCTGGGCCATGTGCTCCAGCTTGGGACGGCGGGCTGGCCTTCCTTTGGCGGACTGGGTTGCCCGACCGGGGGGGGGTCTGCTGTTGACAGCCTCAGCAGTTACCGCGGTCTTATTCCCCTTCTTATGACGCTTTGCCGGCGGCTGATGAGACTTGTTATCCTTGTCGGATGAGACAACAACGTACTCATTGTCGTCGGATGGTATGATGATGTATGGCTAAAGTGGTATTAGCACGACTTCCAGTATTAGAGTGGAGGAGCCTTACCCTGTTCGCCTTCATGTCCGTTGCCGTCGACTGCAGGCGCGGCCTTATCCTCGCCCTCGTTGTCCAAGAACTCTGTTGTAGATGGGCGCCTGAGGGTCGGGTTGTAGATCGCCGCCATATCGTCAGAGGTCAGGTCTGTCAGGTCCCGGTATGCTCCACTAAGTATGGTTGAAAGGGCATCGAAGGCGGCCTTGAAAACCTTGGGGTTAGTATCACCAGAATTTCAGAGGATGGCAAGGAGAGGGCAGCGTACACTGCGCGGCGCCGGGGGTGCTGCCTGACTGTTGCCCTGGCGGTTGATGGCCGAGCGAGGCGCGACACGGCCGATAGGGCGAGGTGGCATGATGACGGGCTTTGATTGGAACGAGATAATTAGATGATGTTGCGCGAGGCTGCGTGACGTAGGAATGTTCCTGACCAGTGTGGCCCTGGCACCGTGGGCGTGAGAAGGGGGACCACGGTGACGCAGGCAACAGAGCGGTGCTAGAAGGTGTGGTTGGGAAGGCACGTCTGGGAAGGCGCAACGCAGCTGGGGGACCTAGGTGCAACAGCTGAACCCGTCGTCCCCTCCAGCACCTCGAGCCTGTTGAAGCACAACGATTTTGGCGGTTGCTCCTCCACGTTCCCCTCCCGCCTTGACTCCCTGCGTCCCCGTCGGTGCGATCGTCAGGCACCTTCTTGCCTCCCCTTCCTCCTGCCTAGCTCCTGCCCTCACCCAGAGGCCGCCACCGCTGTACTGGAACATTATCTGCCAGACCACATTGTGACGCGTCCCACGTGCGCCATGGCCAGGCGCAACCACAGGCCGGGCATGGCACGAGGCACTCGATTTAGAGCCCACTCGCCGCCAGATTAGCATCGCGAGGGAGCACGTCGAAATCGTCAACGACAACATCGCCCGCCTCTGTGCCCCTGAGGACGACTTCGATCCGGAGGGTCGTGAGAATGACCTCGCTGCTTCTGTCGCCCGCCTGCGCGAAGCCTGGGCGGGAATATACTCGAGTTTCAACGCCACTGGGTAGGTACACTGCCCCAAGCTCCCAGACGGCGGAGAGTCTAACGAGCCAAATTAGCCATCGCGACCACCATGTCTCTGAGATGCCCTCGTTTACCACCGCCACGACACTCACCCTGCCGTCGCTCACGACCACTTCGAAGAACGCCGCCCGAGTGCACGAGTTAGTCGGTCCTTGCCCCCCGCGCCATATCGCAGGGCCGTGGGAAGGAATCGGAGCGCAACGACTCGCAGCAGAAGGACTCGGAGCCAACGCGGCAGAGGGTACCACGCCGCACCCACGTTGTAAGATGATCCCGGATACCCCGGAAGCCATTTATCCTACTAACAATTGATGTCAGCCAAGCGTAGCAGACCCAAGAGGCAGCATGCCAGTACTGATGAGATGATCGAACTACAACGCCGTGTGGGGGTCAACGTCAAGGCCGCCATGGACCCCATCCACAAGAGCTTGGCGCTACCAGGCTTCAAAGACCGGATCCAGGCTGCTCTAAAGTGTGGCCACTTTGCAGTTGACCCTAGGGTCCACTGCGTCCCAGAAGTAGCATGCGACCTACCTCTACACCTATCGCTGGATACGATACTCCGTGGGAAGCAATACGCCCGGCGTACCATCCAGCACCGCGCGAACGGGCACTCGGTTAGCCGTCGCAAGCTGATCGCACTCGACCTCTCTATACCAGATATAGATACCAGCCTTGAGGCGAACCACCGGTGCGGGCATTACCCATGCATTCACACGATGCACATCTTTGCCTCCACCCACGCGGATAACTAGAGCCGGAATCCCTATCACAAGAAGGCTCAGGATATACAGGCAAGCAGTAGTAATATCCCAGCGTTGTGCACAGTACACAATAAATACCTATGCCTTACCACCAGCACAGCTATCAGCCTCCCCAAGTATAGTCTTACCTACTAGTTATACTATAATAGCTATATATTACTTAAGGAGGTTAAAGAAGAGGTCTAGGATAACCTCTTATCCTTTGGCAGGTTAGGATAGTTTTCTTTTTTTAGAAGGCTGCTCTAGAGGATACTGTTTCCTAGGGCATTATGAGAAAGAAATACCGTGGTAGTATAGTGAACACCTAAGCAGTGCTCTTCTATTCGGATCCCCGAGAAATCGCAGCTCATGTGGATTTTTAACGCTTTTGTAACACGCGCTCTATAAGCCACAGAATCTACCTGGACCCCTTAATAAGCTGTTCATCTATCAACTATGCCACAGGCGTCTCCGCGGTCTCGGGTGCCTTTTGATCACCTCTCGGTGGACTAGCCTCGCCCTTCGCCCGTATAGGGATTCCTGAGAAAGGACAGGTCTTCGGTGTTGTCGGGCTCTTGGGCACACCATTAGACGAGCCAGAGCCCTCGGACTTGTTTCCCTCCTCGTCGATATCCTCCAGTACCTTCTGGCCGTCCAGGTAGCCCTCTTTCTCATACTGATGCACCTCCATCTCATCGCGGAACTCATCGCCATCCCGGACGTACCACTTGGCAAACAGGTCGTTCTGTATCCAGATGACCTTATTGAGAGCCTTAACCAGGGCGATCTTGCGATCCATCTTTATGCGCGGGTGCGATAGCAGCGCCTCTGTTAGCGTATCTTGGATGAAGCCCAGACAGGCGCCGATGTGAACGTATTCCACGTGTAGTGGGTGTTCTCTGCCGCGGCCGACGTGCATCATGCTAGTGAAATGCAGTGTCAGTGTCTGAAACTTTTGCATGCACAAGAAGACTCAAAACTTACCCGACCTTGTCCAGATAATACCAGAATTCCATTGTGCTAGGGTCAGAACACAGTTTGTTCAGATATGCTCGCAAGAACATCTTTCTGTGCATGATCTTGAGAGTTTAATCATTAGCGATTGGATGCATTTACCATGAAATATGGTCGAATAACGACCAGACAACGGCTGCCATCCGAAGACTCTGGGCGGTGACCTGCTCAGAAAGTACGGGAATTCTGGAAGTCTGACCTGGGGACTGTTCTCAGTCAGAGTCGGGTCGACTGGACCCTCGTAGCTTGTGCTCCGCGTTTCAAAAGCACGCGCAGTGATGTCGTATTGCAGGAGCTTATGATAGACAATCTATTTGATAAGTTGTTAGCAAAACAACAGGTTGAAATGCCCGGGATCTATTCCCTCGACTTGATTGAATTATGTGTGAATGATGTTTTGTGAAGCGGTGTAAATCAAGGCCACACACGTTTACGATGGCGGGTATCAATTGCTTGATGTATTTTGAACCAGTAATGAGCGCTTCGATATCATCTGTGATGGCATTAGTATTGAATTTTGAGACTCGAACGCTTTTGCAGTACTCACTTGAACCGAAATCTAAGAATGTGTGCAGGTATTGAACTCTGGCCTCAAGATTTGTGTACAGATCTTTGCGGTCGATATGGCGCATTGGCCTGAATGCCATAAATGGCCCCATATTATGCAGTCGGAGAACGTGAGATTTTGACTTGAGAGTGATTGAATCCAAGTGATAGTACTGTCAGTACTTGTGGAACGATGAGTGGTTTTGGTCGTAGTGCGCCTCCTGCTACCAAGGGACTTATTAGTTCAGTGTTGGACTTGATAACTTTATACAACGCGCATATAACGATGTTTTGTAACGAGAGGATTCTTATTGAGTCGCTAAAATAAATTGACATCATGTGTTTTTGGACTCTCTGCTGACAATTGAGGCAGTCTCCTTGGATGGAGTGATTGTGGTCTGACATGTGGGGCCGATTTGGGCGCTGTCGAACCACCATTCTGTGGAGGCGGGTCCCGAAACAACTCTCCAGCGCAAACAGCCCTCTCTCAGCCAGGATATAATTAGACTCTACAAATACAGAAGTACCAGAGAGTGTACCTACGAGATTTAGGCTTAGGATTCAGCAGCTATAGTAGCAGCTACAGCTGCTGGGTACCCCTAACCCTATATTACACTAAATATATAAAGTTTAATTAGCGTTATAGATCTTTATAGCTAGGTATATACTCTCTAATATATTTATATTTAAATAGCGCTAAACCTTAAGTAGAAGGGGTACTCTCTACTAAAAAAAATTAAGTATTTTCTACATTCACTATTATAATAGTATTAATAGTATTAGAGATACCTATAAGAATATATATATTAGAACTACTAATATTCTAGCTTCCTTAGTATATAGTTTTTATTCTAAGTAGCCTCTCTAACTTTAAGATATTTACCTAATTATAACTATTAAGTAAAGAGGGTAGTCTATTTAATATCTAGCTCTAAAATATTATTACTTTTATAATAAGAAAGTATAGTATAAAAAAATTATATACTAAAGATTAGCTTACTAACTTAATCCTTAGTATATAATTCTTTTTTTTAGAAGTATTATAGTTATTAAATTATAGAGTAGTAGGTAATTAGATATAATCTTAAGCTTTAGGTTTTTAACTACTTAGCTTTCCTAGAGTTTATAAATACTAAAATAATATATATATACTAGTAAATAAATAGTTCTAGTTACCCTAATACTAATTATATAGATATTAATAATATTTTAAGTATCTAATATCTAAATAAATATTAATATAAAAGCTAGACTAACTATATTTAACCTACTTTACTTAGTAACTAGCTTATATTAGTAGCTAATAAATACTAAATAATACTTATTTACTCTAATAATAATAAATATAGGTTTAATAGTAGTATTATTAACAAGCTTTTAGTAAATCTAAGTAATTCCTTTATTTAAAGCTTAGAATATTATTCTATCTTTAGAAGTAATAATATTAATAATAATAACCTAGTAGCTCTAGATACTTAATAATTAGTAGCTAGGAAAATAGAACTATAGGACTAATAGTAGTAGCTTCTAGCAAACCTACTATATATATAATAATAGGTAAAGAGTTATATAGCTATAGTTTAGTCTATAACTATAGTCTAAACTAGATATAATAAACTTATCTTTATACCTATACTAAGACCTCTACTAATAAATTAAGATAATATTAATTTATTATCTTAGGTATAGATTAAATCTATTATTACTTTATTATAGGGTCTATAAAAGGATATTAATATAGTAGATAAGTAGATAGGTTACCTAGATATACTCCCTAGGTATATATAGTAGCTATTTTAATAGCTTATAGGTAATATAATATTAACCTAAGTAGGCTATTTAATTTATTTTCTATATACTATATTTATTTAAACTATACTATTTTATTTCTTTAATAGCTATAAGCCTTAGCTTAAGTAGGTTAAGATAGTATTCTATATTATCTTTAAAAAAGGTAATACTATCCTTATTATAAAAACTAGGTTTAGGAAAAGTATTATTTTTTAGTTATTTATAGCTATAACTAAGAAAAGTATATTATAGATTATACCCTTTATAGTATTAGGTAAGGTATACTATAAGTAAATATATATATTTTAAAGTTTAAAGCTAGTACTATTTAATAAGAACTCTTATACCTAGGACTCTAAAATATTTAAGTATATAGGTAATAGTAAGTTTATATATATTTTTATAAGTCCTAAAATTACTATTAGGGACTAGCTTAGAATAGTACTTTAGGAGGGCTTAGGTAGGTAACTTAGTTATATAGTAATTAATAAGCTTTATATTATACACTAATAGAAGTCCTTCTAAAATAAGTTTATAATACTAAACTACCTATAGCCCTTACTATATAGTAATATTCTCTTCTTTAGCTATACTATAATACTTTTAAAGAATACTAAGAAGTTTATTCTCTAGTATAGTAGCTTCTAGTAAGCTAGTAATAATAATAACTACTATACTAAGTTTATTTAGACCTTAGTTAATTAGCCTAAGATTAAATTATATATATAGCTACTTATTAATAAATATATATCTAATTATTATAAGCTTAAATTCCTTTTAAAGAGTATTAACCTTATAGATATTAAACTTTCTATTATAAAGATAATTATCTATATAGATAATATAAATATACTAGGTAAGGTAAGGGTAGTACTATAGATATTCCTATAGCTATAGAGCTATACTATCTAGGTAGTAGCTAAAGCTATTAGTATATATTATAGTAATATAGATAAAGTTAATAAAATAGCTTTAATAGAGGAGTTTTTAAAGCTTAACTCTATTATTTAACTAGTATTAGCTATTATAGTCTTAGAGATAGGTATTAATATCTTTAATATAAAGATAGTTATATAATAGAGTATTCTATTATTTAAGGACTTTATAGACTAGTTTTAATAAGAAGGGTAGGTAGTTAAGAATAGCTAGTATAGCTATATAATATAGTTTATACCTTAGTACCTATTTAAAGACTTTACTAAAGCAGCACTAGATATAGTCTCCTAGGTAGATTTAGACCTAGATAATAATAATAGTAAGAAGCTAAAATACTAGAAGAGGGTATTTATCCTATTATTAGATATAGGGGAGGGAATTAAGGTTTCTATAGATAATCTATAAGAGAATACCTTCCTTAACTTTACTTCTATTAATAACTTAATATATAAAAGTAGGTTAGCTATAGCTATAGATAACCTAGTAGCTATAACTAATAATATCTATAGTATATTATCTAAGGATTTAAAAGTAAGTATAATATTTATTAGAGCCTTATACTAAAGATACTATCTAAAGTACTCTAAGAATATAGTCTATAATATTTATTAATATACTAATATAGCTTATAAGATAATAAATAAAAGGGTATATTAGTACCTCTTTATATACCCTAACCTTATTATTAATTTCTTTAATTCTAGCTATTTATATAAGTAGAAGCTTATATTTATATAAGAGGATATAAGCTAATAAGTACTAAGCTAAGAGTTTAAGTATTATAATTAATATATACTTAGTATCCTAAAGTTAATAGATAACCTATTAAAGAAGTAGTAGTTAAAGAAACTTTAAGTAGTAATAATAGCTAAGAAGTAGCTAGTGCGGATTAATAATTAGTATTAAAAGAAAGCTAACACACATATCCCACCACATATACATATATACATTCTACCTAATATATAGTATATACCTAATAATTTATAGTTTAGCCTAGTATAAGTAGTTAAAACTAAGTAGTAGATTAAGTATAATAAGCTTCTATTTTATATAGTTAACTAACTTATATAGGTTATACTAGGTATAGAGTACTAGAGGTTTAAGGATTATAACCTATAGTCCTTTATTAATAAGTATATTAGTTAGTTACTATTAGTTAAATAGATATATAATAAGGATCTTAGTAACTATAAATAGTAAGAGAAGGCTATAAAGAGGAAGGTAGATAAGTAGGCTAGGAGCTATAGAGTTAGAGTACCTTTAGTTTTATAGGTAGGTTCTAAGTAGCTAAGAGTAATTATTACTCTACCTTTAATTAGAAGTCCTAAGGTATAGCTACTAAGACTACTATAACTATTATACTTTATAGGTTTAGTATAGGCTAGTTATCTTTATATATATAGTATAGTAGAAGGGGGGGGCCTACTTTAGAAGCTATATTAATATATAGCCTTATTTATTAGTAATACTATAGTATATACTAAGCTATATTAGGTTAGTAGGATATATCTACTACTTTTAGCTAGTCCTATATAATAGATATAGCTAGTATAGTAGTCCCCTACCTTACTATCACTATATATTTACACTATAGTACTATTAAATAGGTATTATCTATAATATTAAATACTATAACCTATCTACTATTAGATAATATTTAATAGCTAGCTAGATAATACTTATAATATCCTCTAGTATAAGAATAGAAGCCTATCTATACTAAGTAGCTAAATCTACCCTAGGTTAAGCTATATTAGCTTAAGGGTATAGTCTAATACTATAGAAGAGCAGTCTTTTAGTTCTATACTACTAAGGACACTACCTTTATTTAGTAGGAGTAGCTAGTATCTACTACCTATAGACTAGCTTATATAGCTACCTATACTCCTTAAATAATAAGAGATACTATTCTTAAATATATCTTTAAGGTACTAGATAAGCTAGCCTAGTAGCACTTATAATAGCTTTAGGCTATAGCTACTAGAATAGTATTCTATATTATTATTTTATATATTAACACCTATAATATTATAGTATAGTAACTCTATTATATATAGTCTTTAGGAATTACTATTAGCTATAAGATATAATAATTATAAAGGGTAAGGTTAGAGTAAGTAGTATACTACTAAGTACTTAGTATTAATATATACTTATATAGTTTATTATAGAGGGTATACTATATTATATAATACTATTAATATTGTTTTAAGCTTAGAGTAGGTTAGTAATTATATTAAATATTATTAATTAGCTAATTAAATCTACTAGTTACTTAACTTAGTAGCTTAGTATAAAAATAAGTATATATAGCTATAGTCTCTCCTATAGCTATAGATAATATTAGTAAAATATACTATATTTATATAATTTAAAGTTACTTTATTAGCTAGATAATAAGTTAATTATCTATACTACTATATAGTAATTGTTTAAATATAGCTATAATAGCTTAAAGGGTGTAAAAAGATAGCTAGATAATAGTAAGATTAGGATTAGGGGGGCTTAATAATAGGTAGATTCTTAAGCTATTAATATTAGGATAGCTTAATAATAGTAGGATTCTTAAGCTATTAAAGTAATAAGGGCTTAATAATAGCTAGAATTCTAAGCTAGGCCCTTAATAATAGTTAGAAATTAAAGCCTAAAGACTTAATAATAGATTAAATTCTAAGTTAAACCCTTAATAATAGCTAAAATTCAGAGCTTAAGGATTTAATAATAGCTTAAATTCAGACCCTAAAGACTTAATAATAGCTTAAATTCTAAGCTAAGTACTTAATAATAACTAGAATCCTAAGCTTAAAAGTCTAATAATAGTTTAAATTCTAAGCTAGGGCTTTTAATAATAACCTAAATTTAGAGCTTAAGGAATTAATAATAGTATTATAGCTAATATAGTAAGTAATATAAGAGATAGATAATTATATAGATAGAAGACTAGGTATAGTATATAATAGCTAATTATTTATATATTTACTAATTAATATATATATAGCTACTAATTATACTATAGCTATAGGGTTAAGTAGACTATATCCTAGTAATTTATATAACTAAAAAAACTTATAGATAACTTATTAAAATCTAAGCTTACTTATTATCCCTATTACCCTTAGTAGCTAAGCCTCTTATATTTATATCTAATACCTCTATATTACTATCACTAAGCTCCTCCTTCTTATTAGCACCTAAGCCCTTATTATTAGAATTATTAGCATTATCTATATAGCTAGATATATAATACTATAGAGCTATACTAAGAGCCTACTACTTAAGGGATAGTATTATCTACTCCTTTAATAGCTACTAGATACTTATCTTATAATAAGCTTTAATATACCCCTTTAACTAAAGCTAATTCTTATTTATAGTAGAGATAGTATACTAACTAAGCTTTACCTAGCTAAGATAAAATAAATAATAAGAACCTTATTTACTTTTCTTATATCTTATATAACTATATAATATAAGTTTACTAGTATTTATAGGATATATAATATAAGCTAGGCCCTACTACTTTATATAACTACTAGTATACTAATTATACTAATTAGGTATATTAGATCTAATATAATATACTACTATATAAAGTAAGTTATAAATACTTATCTTATATTATAGGTTAGAGTAAAGTATATAGTTTTACTACTTTAGTATAGCTAGGAGTTCTATTATCTTTATAAGTAAGAGATAGGTATTAAAAATTTTAATATCCTACCTAAGAATACTACTAATAGCTATAATAATATCTTAGTTAATATTACTAAAATTAACATCGTTTTTAATTATATATAGGTTATTTATAGAGGATTTAAGCTTTAGAGACTAAGCTTACTTCTTCCTAGTAGCCTTACTTTAAGACCGCTTAGTAGGGGATATACTAGTAGTATAGGTAAGTAACTTAAATACCCTTATATTATAAGTAGGTAAGGTAGTCTAGGCTCTATATATATACTTAATAGGGTATATAGTATTACTATTTAAAGTACTCTTATACTTTATACTAGCCTTAGCTAAGTTTATAGTAGGTATATATTAATAGGTTAAGTAATAAGGTATATAAGTAGGGGTTTCTTTAAAGGGGGTTGTAAATAGGTTATCCTTAATAGTAGTATTTAAGTAGCTAGTAGCTATAATATATATTAGTAACTATAAGAGCTAATAGTAGCTATAGGTAGATAAACTTATATATAGTTATAGCTATATAACCCTTCTCCTAATCCTTAACCTTACCTATAACTATAATAGTATTATTATTAATAAATAGCTTAAATAAATCTATATTAATAAAGCTAGGAGGGGCAGTACTATTAAATTAATATATAATAGGTATAGAACTAAATAATACTAAGCTTTTAGTAGATAAGGCTTAGCTATAAGTATATATTACTAAGTAAATATAGATAGAGGTAGAGGTAAGTATAGCTAAGGTTTATATTAGTAGCCTATTAATAGCTATAAAGCTAGAAGACTAAAGCTTAGGTATAGATATAACTATAGACTCTAAGGTAGGTATAGGATTAAGTATAGCTATAAAGGTAAGTATAGCTATAGAATATTAATACTATAAATTAATATATTAAGGTATATAAATACTTACTATATTTTAAAAGAAGATATTAGTCCCTATATTACTAGAACTATAACCCTTTATTAACTATTACTTATATAAGGAAAAGTTATTACTTAAATCTAATACTAAAAAAAAGGATAGTTTTTAAAGCTAATACTATATATATATATATAAATAGCCTATAGAGAGAGGTAGGGATATCTATTTAGCCTATCTTACTAGTAGGTAACTAATCTTATATATAGAGATAGAGTAAGTACTAATCCTCCTTAAAAAGTATATTTATAATCTACTATATCTTTATAAGTATTAAATTACTATTAGTAAAGTTAAAGTTATAAATAATACTATAGATACTATTAAAATTTAAACCTTTAATAAATAGCTTATATAGCTAATTAGTAAATAATATATAGCTAATATACTTAACTACTATAATAAGTAAATATAAGTAATAGGTAATATTTAATATTAAAAGAGAATAAGAGCTATAATAAATAAGTAAGGATAGCCTAGTTAATAAAGAGTTTACTAAGTAGGTTAGGAAGTATATAGGAAGAAAGTAGGGTTAAATAATAAAGTAGATATAGTAGGTTAATATAAGCTATATAGTTTATATTAGTAAAAGTATATTAGTAATTAGTAGGTCCTTAGGGTAACCTTTATAGCTATAACTTCTATAGTAGCTATACTTTCCCTTAAGTAATATAAAAACTTACCTAAAGAAAATAAAAGCTTATAAATAAAGAAACCTATAATAAGTTAAAACCCTATCTACTTATAGATATTAATAAGTATAACTATACTATAATATTAATATTTTTATTAGTATTAGGTATATTAAATAAGTTCTTTTTAGTAGAAGCTACTTAAGGGTCTAAGAGCTTACTATAATCTATAGTAATATTTAAATTACTACCTTCCTAAAAGTAATTAAAGTACTTAAAATTAGTATCTTATTATACTTATTAGTAAGGATTATTATTAGAAGTAATATATATATAATTAAAGTTATTAACCTTACTTTATATAATACCTATACCTTTACTAATAAAGTCCCTAGCTTTAAATAAGGTATATACTATAAGGTTTTATCTTATAGCTTCTAGGTAGTATAATATCTTACCTTTATTAACTAGAAAGCTTACTAGTGCTTAGACTTCTAATATAATAGAAGTTACTAAGTAATAACTACTATTACCCTATCTAAAATTATACTTAAGAGTATACTTAACTATAGTTAAAAATATTATAGTAAGAGTATTAATAATAAAAGTATACCTTATATTATAGTTTAAATTCTTATATATCTAAATATCCTATATAAAGCTACTATTTATATACTTAAGAAATAGGTTAATAGGTTTCTAAGATTTATTAAATACTATATATCTAATAAGTCTACTACTTAGGATTATATATATTAGGGTATCCTTACTAATTTTAGAGTATAGAAGCTATAAGAAATAAAGTATTAGCTTACTATAGTTAGAGTAACTAGCTTTATAAAATATTAGAATAAGGTATAGTATTAGTTACTAGAGTAGGCTAATATTACTATAGTAGATAGTATAGTGGAGATAGATTAGTATATAGACTATTTATAATAAATAATATTAGTTTTTAAACTATATATTTATATATTCTATTAAAGGTTAGATAGTAAATTTTATAGATAAAGGTACCCTATACTAGGTATATAAAGATAGGTTTTCCTTTATAATACTATCTATAATACTATTTTATTACTATTTAGTTATAGCTTTTAGTATACTACTAATAATTTAGGTAACTATAAAATTTTTAAATATACTACTTAAATTATTATCTTAGCTAATATCTTACTAAAAAGTATTTATAGCTATAGTATTATCTATAGCTATACTAAGCTAGTTAGGTAGCTTAACTATCTTAAATTACACTATCTAGTAAATAACTAGGGCTACTATATACCTTTAAAAGCTATAATATAAGAATAGAAAAAGATAATAATACTTTATATTATTAAGTATATTATTTATATATCTTTAATAATTAAAGAACTTTATATTATAGTTTAGTATAGTATAGTTATTATAATCTATTAGGTTTTTAAAACTACTAGTAGCTTAGAACTATAATATAATAAGCTTTATATATATCTATTTAGTATATTAGAGTATAGGTATAGAGAGGAGCTATTATTAGTAAGAGAATATATTATAGTTAAAGCTTTATTATACTTTAATACTCTATATAAACTATATAGTCTTCTAGTTACTATATATAAAATATAGATAGGTAGAGGCTAACTCTTACTATAGTTAGTTAGTATCTTCTTAACTCTAATACTTCTTACTAAACTATTCCTAAAATATCTTTTTATATACCTTATATATATTACTTATTATATCTTTATTAGTAATAATTATTAAGAGTATAATACTATAAGTATTTTCTATTAGGATAATATTAATTCTTAGGAATACTAGCTTACTATTTATAGTTTTAAAGGTTTTACTATTAATTTTATTTATAATAGCCTCCTCTACCTTTAAATAAGAGATATTTTATAAGGAAACTATTTTATTCTCTTTAAATATCTATATAGGGAAATAGCTAGGGAATATATAATATATTATATCCTATATAATATAGCTAGTAAGCTTTTAATTATTAAATAATAGCTTAATAGACTATTATAACTAGTTATAATTAAAAGGGATAGTAGAGTAGAATATTAACTATATAAAGCTTAGGAAACCTATATTAAGGTTTAAATATATAGATAATATAAAATAAAATACTATTATTATAAGGTAGTATATTACTATAGAGTACCCTATATAAATATCTTAATAAATCTTTTAAAAGTTAAAGTTATTATATATAATAATATTAGATAGGTTATTATAAACCTATTTAATAATTACCTATATTAATATTAGTTATACT
The DNA here is from genome assembly GCA_000800745.1 of Diaporthe longicolla. Classification (NCBI taxonomy): domain Eukaryota; kingdom Fungi; phylum Ascomycota; class Sordariomycetes; order Diaporthales; family Diaporthaceae; genus Diaporthe; species Diaporthe longicolla. The sequence goes on along the minus strand of JUJX01000259.1, from coordinate 54,946 downwards.
ATAGCTATAGCTAGGGTAATAGCTATACTAATATACTTTTATAGCCTTAGAAGTCTCCTTTTTTTATTAGTTAATAATATTATATAAATTATATATTTTAAGACTATTAAAGATATTAATAACCTTATAAAGTATATAGGATAACTATAGATACTATCTAAGTATATTCTATAGGAATCCTCCCTTCTAAGGTAAGTATAACCTAATAATAAAAGTAGTAATAACCTAAGCCTATTAGTTATAAAAATAAACAGCCTTCTTCCTAAGTTATTATCTCTACTTACCTAATCTATAATAGTAAAGGAGAGTTTTAAGTAGGTTAGATAGAATTAAGGTATCCTTATTAAATATAATACTATACTAGCTAATTTCTAACTCTAGCTATTATATATTTATTATATTCTTAATTAATTTAGCTAGATAGTTTAGAAAGTATTTAATAAAGTTACTTATATTAAATAATTCTCTACTAATAAGCTAATAAATCTTTTACTATAGGTTATATATATAGAAGATATTTAAGTTATTAGCTAAATAAATAGAAGTATACTATTACTTCTAAGCTTCCTAAATAGTAAATACTAAAATAAGGTTTTCTAATATTTAACCTATTAGCTTAAAAGTATTCTAATAAATATTACTAATATAGTCCTCTAGTTATTTATTTATATATACCCTTAAACTAACTAATATATAGAGAAAGTTAATATAAGAATACTTCTTAGAATAGTTTAACTATATCTATCTTATCTATTATAGTATACCTATATAGAATACTAGGTTATTAAGTACTAGTTTTTAGTTTTTAATATTTATATTATTAAGATTAGAAATAGTATTAGATAAACTATCTTTATTATTATATATCTTTATTTTATAGAGAAGGATATTTAAAGTATAATATAATAATTTAAATAGTTTTTTATTAAATTAAAGGCTATTAAATAATAAGTTATTTAGCTAGCTATTAGAGAGGATAGTATCCCTTTAGAGATTACTTAGTAGGTCTATAAAGAACTAGCTTAGCTATTATATTTAAAGAGTTATTAAATTATTATTAAGCTATCTAGGTAGAGATAGTAGTATTTAAAATAATAAAAGGGGTTTAGATAAAAGGGAGGTAGGTAGGTTAAAGGAAGGTAATAATATATATATATATTATATAGGTATAGTAATATAAGTATATTAAGTAGTAGCTATATATTATCTAGTAGCTATAGAATATAAATATATATTTTATAATTAAACCTTTAGTAATAAATAGGTTAAATTTAGAAGCTAAGTTAGATATAATATAGTAGATACTATTTTAAAGTTTATAGTATTTAAACTACTTTTTTATATATTAATATATTAAACTATTTTTTAGTTACTACCTTTACTTATAATCTAGTACTATTTAGATTTAGACTTATAAGTAGTAACCCTTTCTCCCCCCCCTATAGTATAATAATAGCTAATAGAATTCTCTTATTATTTTAATATACTTAGTAGATAGGACTATTAATAAGAAAATAAGGGGGCCCTAGTATAAGCTAGGGTAGTACTTTATAAGTGACTTGGTATGGAATTTGGGATTTAGGCGGCACCGGAGAGTCTGAGTTCGCTGAGTCTAGATATAATGGCGCTTTCCAGCCCGATCGCTCCCGTGCACGAAAACGGTGCTGGAAGATGACTATATATCACAAAATCCCCGACATGACAGGGACTGAGACCCGAGAATTTTGGGATCGTCAGCACCGATCAGAACCCTGTACTCTATTTTTGAGCCTGGTCGCCCCAGCGTTCTCATCTAGGTACAGTCGTCTATCCCAGATGCCGCCCCAGTGCCGCCTGAATCGCCAACGACAGACGCCCGAAAACAAGGCTTAATAAGTCGACGGGATAATCGATGCACGCCCGCCATCATTCAGGATGGCATTCCCGTTGGTGAAAGACCCAGCGCGACTCGCCAAGTACAGTATCGCACCAGCCATTTCCTCCGGTCCGCCAAACTTCTGCGTCGGGATCCAGATTGGGTTGTCCTGAGTCTCCTGGTCCGGGTTACGACCGCTCAACATCCCGGTTGTCATTTCCGAAGGGAAGACTATACCAGAGAAATTAGTACTTCCGATATGAACACCACGGCTGCATGCTCTGCTCAAAGGTTGAGGTGAGTACTCACGTCCTGGCGCGAGCGCGTTGGCTCGTATGCCGTACGGGGCTAGGTTCGTGGCGGCCTGCTTCATGAGGTGCAGGATGGCGACTTTGCTGCCTCCATAAGCCGGAGCCGTGAACCAGCTCCTCGAGAATGCCGCCAGACTCGCGGTGAAGACGACCTGACTTTGGATACTGGGGTGCTTGGCCCCTTCGAGCGGCGCGCCAAATGCCCCCTCTGCACCGGACACGGCGTGCTTGTTGCCCGCGTCCAGGAGCTCCAGGAAACTCGCCATTGTGAACCAAGCGCCGGTGATGTTCACGTGGAACGTCTGGGTAAAATCCTCCATGGTAGGACTCAGAAGCTTCGTGCGCAGATCGGACACGGACAAGGAGAGGTCATAGTTATTCTTCGGCCCGGTGATGCCGCTGTTGGCGATCAAGAGGTTGATATACCCGGTGTCCTTGGTGACCTGGTCCACAGCAGATTGGAGGGATTCTTTGGAAATCACGTCGCACACAATGGGTACCATGACATCCGGGTACTTGGCTGCGGCTTGCTTGAGCACGTCGGCACGACGACCCAGGATGTACACCTTGCGAGCGCCGTTTACGGCCAGGGCTTCTGCCATGTTCCAACCGATACCTATGCGGTGGTCAGCAGGGAGATCGCACTGGACTGCATCATGCGCAATATATGAGCAGTGCGGGTGCGTTCGGACCTGTGCCTCCGCCAGTCACGACGGCGACGATGCCATCGACTCCGAAAATACTCTTCGTATCCAGCATTTTGACTTGCTTCAATTTCGTTGAAAAAAATGGAACAAAGGCAGGCTCTTTCTTTCAAGGGCTGGAGCAACGATGTCCTGTAACTACAGGTGAGTGGGGCTGAGTTCAAGGTGTCGTTCACTAATACCAAGATCGGATGCTCCGTAAGCTCGAGCGGAGAGAGATCAAGCTCGGGGGTCCGAACCTAAACCAACTGGAAAGTGCCCGCAGCACGGCTCCATCTGATTAGTAGTTACTCCGCCGTCCACTTCTGTGTAACGGGAGCATGCGTTGGGGACTTCCGCCGTTTCGGAGCCGGGAGGCTGATTAGCCTGCGTCTGCACAGGGGGCAACAGATGGTTTGTATAAGAGATCGGATATTCGCACCGATGAAAACGGATAGTACACCGGTTACTAAAATAAGTATATAATAAAATTACTAAGTTAATTCCTATATATATTATATTAATTTATATATACTAAATATCCTCTAAATTTCTATTTTATTCTTATATAAAACCTAACCTTATAATAATTATTATAAAACTAATATTTAATAAATAGTATTATATTTAATCTTTTTTTAAAAAAGCTTTATATTTTACTTTTAATTTTAACTTTAAATTAGATTTTTTTCTAACTATAAAATTTAATATTATAGTATATTATAAAGTATAAAGTATTTACCTATATTTTTTTTATAATTATAGCTTTATTAAAATCTAAGTTATAGCTTTATAAAATAAATATTATTTAGAAAATAAAAAATATAAATAAAAATAAAAATATATTTTTAATAACTCTAATTCTTTTATATTTAAATACTTTAAAAAAGACTAAGCTAGAATTAGAATAATAGATATATATATATTAGTATTTAGCTTAAAAAATAAAAAAAAGAGTATTTGCCGGTGTACTATCTGTTTTTATCGGTGCGAATATCCGATCTCTTGTATAAACCCGAGCCCAGCCGAGCGTTCCCAACTTCCCGTCCGTCCCGAAGGTGATCTCAATGGAGCTGGGCCCAACGCATGATCTGCATGTGAAAAGAGAGTTCATTACAAAGTCACAAAGCAAAACAGGTTACAAAGGGGATCTAAACATCTGAATTAATATCGAAGGCTTGGATCATCTAATGCTTTTCCCACATGACAAGGGTCAAGCTTGTGTGTAACCAACGAACCAAACTGGGAAATTGATATCCGTCAAGCATCAATCAAGTTGACCAAGGGTACCCGCCCGGCTGCATTTCCCCGTTGATGAAACCAAGCTTAATGAGCTTCTTCTCAGCGATTTCATCTTCGTGTGCCGCAAGCTCTTCCACGTCCCAGTTCGCGTGAATGTAGCCTCCTCTCAGGAAATCAGCCTTGTCAGTCGCAAGATAGACGGCCAGAGACCCGGTCAGGACAGCCTTATCCTTCGAGAAGGGAAGAAGGGCTTCGACGACCATCCCACGGCCATTCTCAGCCTCAACCATGCCAGGATGAACAGAAAAGACGCGGAGCTTGGGGTGTTCCAGGTCGAGGAACTCCCCAAGCTTGATGGTGGCCAATTGGGAAGCACTATAGCCTGACATACCGGGCATCAGGAAAGATGCACCCAGGCTGACTAGGTTTATGATGGTGCCGTCCCCTTGAGTGAAATTGATGAATGCATGGCACATATTGTAGACCCCGTGGACATTGACCTCCTGTTTCAAGAGCCGTATGGTGAGTATGTTGGTCTCGATTCCAAAGAAATTGGGACTCACAAAGTTCTGCCACCAGTCCGCAGACGAAAGAGTACCGATCGGTCCTACACCCATAGTGCCAGCAGCGTTGATGAGGACGTCGACGCGCCCAAAGTGCTCACGAGCCTGGCTGAAGACAGCGTCCACCTCTTCTTGGACACCGGTATACGCAGCAATTGGGAGGACCCTGGGACCTGCGTCCAGTTCCCTGGCCACCGATGCCAACCTCTCCAAGTTGCGACCGACAAGTATAACACCCTTGGCGCCAGCAGCCAGGAAGGATCGAGTCACGGCCTGCAAAATGGCGAATTAGCCTCGCTTCAAGTTTCCAGTGTTTTTGCAAGTAAATGAAGGTAATAGATGAGCACGGACAAAACCGAGTCCCCCGGTCGCTCCGGTCACAATGACAACCTTTCCCCTGGCGTGCACATCTGGATTCTGGGCTGGGTCGATGGCTGGATATACATCACGATGCATTGAAGTGAGCATAAAAGGCAACGTGTCTAGCAATATTTAGTAAGTTATTAATCACTGGACCTCATGAAGATCCATTGCAAATGTTCTTTGCTTGGCCCAACATATGAATAGCAGGACAATTGCCATGATGTGAAATGTCAATTACACATCGGGCATCAGGAAAGAAAGGCACACTGGGTACGTACAGGCGTTGGGTTCAATAGCCACTGCAGTAGACATGTTGAGAAATTGTTCAAATTATGATGTTCGTCTTGGTCCAGATGTCAAGCTTATGAGGTTGAGTTGGATTGAGCGTCAGAGCAAACATAAAGAGCGACATAGCAGCCGTATATATATTGGCGTTGCTGGGAAGCAGTAGATGCACCTTGTACTGAACCCAGGACCACAGGGGAACAATTAGCAAGCAAAGCGGAATAGCGGAACGGCTTACAAGGTACCTAGGTACCCTAGGGTAGACACACATCACGGTGGTTACACTCAGTCAATAAGCAGAGCGGAAACTGGCCGCGACTGCTGAATTGAGTTGTAGAACCCAAGGGTCCAACCCTGAGCTTGACTCTGTGCTGCCTCACCCGCCGTTAGCGCGCCGGTCACCGCATCGACCCAATGTCATCATCCGCAAGCATTGTCTGCCCAACACCCAGGGTCCCAGGGTCATTTGCTGGAGTCGTGTACTCTTCACATTTGCATAGCGAAGTCGAAACTTGTGGTCCAAAACTCACCCTCCAATTCACCGTTGACCAGCTTCGGACAGTCACAGTAAACAGCTTCCCAGGTCTCGTCCAGTACACAGGCAGCCGCAGATTGCAAACCGTCATGTCTATCGTCAAGGTCACTCTCGTTGGGGCGACAGGAAGCCTGGGGGCACCGATTCTCGATGCTCTGGTTGACGAGGGCAGCTTCCAGATCACTGCCCTTCAGCGTGCTTCCTCCAAGTCCAAGCCTGGCCATCTTGACAAGATCCGCACCGAGACCATATCCGATGGTCTCCCAATAGATGAGCTCACAGACAAGCTACGCGGCCAGGACGCGGTGGTCGTCTGTTACAGGGCGAAGGACTCCTCGGAGCAGATCAAGTTCGGCGAGGCAGCTGCCGCTGCCGGTGTAAAAAGGCTCATCCCCGCCGACTTCGGAAGCTGCGACAGCAGCGGCAAGAGGGAGCGAGAGCTAGTAAAGCTCTTTGACTACAAGCAAAAGATCCGTGAAGACCTTCTCAGGCTGTCCGAGAAAACCCCCGGCTTCAGCTGGACCAGCCTGGTCAACGGGCACTTCTTCGACTGGGGCCTGCGCGAGAGCTTCCTCCACTTCGACCTGGACGCCAAGAAGGCCGAGATCGTCGACGACGGTAACGCTAAGAGCTCCCAGGCTACGCTGGCGCAAATCGCCCGGGCGACGGTGAGGATCCTGCAGCGGCCCGAGGAGACCAAGAACAGGATGCTGTTCATCCAGAGCTTCTGTGTCAGCCAGAACGAAGTCCTGCGTTCTCTGGAGAAGGCAATGGGTGTCAAGTGGGAAGTTGAGTATGTCAACTCCGAAAAGTTCATCCGCGAGAAGAAGGCTCTGGCGGACCAGGGCAACAAAGATGCGATCGAGGATTTGGTTTTCGTCTTGGGCGCGATCAACGGGAATTGGGAGCAGAAGCCCGATTTTGCCATGGACCTTCTCGGGTTGCAAAATGAGGATCTGGATACCATCGTCCAGCAAGTAGTGGACGAGAGGGCAGGAAAGTAGCACGCCGTTATGGGTGGTTCCATTGTTCAGATGGTCACTGCGCTGGACGGCGAGGATGTTTGTGCTGGACTCGAACAATTATGGCTCGCTTCCCATATTTTACACATCAGGAATTATGATGCACACATTCGATCACCTTCAAATGCTGTCAAGTACTGGCGTTCAACAATTTTACTTTGCCATCAATGCCGCCCAATCACGCGCCGTCCACAATATAGCATGGGATGCGATCAAGGCATGTCCGCATACATACACACCACACAAGCAACCTTGGTCTGTTTGAGCAGGCTCTCAATTATTTAGGATAGCTACCATCGGGGATTTGAGGGTAAGGTCCGGTATATGAAGACCACGACTCAGATGGAGTCTTCCAAGGTTGTCCCTGCCCTGGCTCTCGTTCCCGCTCGGGATTTGGTGAGCAGGGGAGTGTCAAAAGCCGAATGTGCGATGTCGCATGCTGTGACGATGGTACGAACAAAATTGAGCCATCTAGTGTGCATAGCCTTGCAAATTTGGGATCGTGATGATCTTGAAACAACCTAATACCAGAAGCCTCTGTTCAGAATGAACATTTGTAATCACACGTCCTACTAGTGAGGGATATGTCCTCGGTGTACCGGATGCGGCGGCGTCTGGTGAGATCACACCAGACTAGATCCAGTACAGCTGCGCGGCCCCCAAAGCGACAAACGCCAAGAATATTGAATACCGACCCGCCAATTATTCACAACTTGGTATCGAGGAGTGAGTAACTTTTTACGTGTTTGTGAACATGTGCATCTTGAATGGATGTAAGGTGTAAGTCCGGCCGTCCGGCCCCCTAAATCCGACGATTCGGGCTTTGATGGATTCTGACTTGCGTGTTGTGCGGAAAGTCACCGATTGGACAGGCTGTGTGCCCCTCAATGTTGGTAGAACGAGCAAGAATATAAAGCAGTTGCCACAGAACGAATTGTGTTATGAACTTGGTTCTTGGCTTCATCGTCACAGGAATACAAGCGAAGGACGCGCGTGACTTAGGTATCGAATACAAGCTCTCTATATAACTACAATATGTCTGTCACCAACGGTCAATCCAATACCTTTGTTGTAGAGGATGTCCTGGTCTTCGACGGCAAAGACTTTACCGAAAATGGCTACATCGTTGTATCAAATGGGAGGATTGAAAAGCTGGGCTCAGGGAAAGCGGTCGTCCCGAGAGACACTCCAAAGTACAGCAAAACGGGATGCACTATTATACCTGGACTCATCGACGCGCATGTTCACGCCTTTGGCGGCAATGTCCACTCCATCGAACAATCTATCAGATTCGGAGTCACCACCATTCTCGATATGCACAATGAAGCCGAGCACAACGTTCGGCTGAAGAAGGTTCAAACCCCACCATGGCCTTGCATCACTCAACGTTTGACATTTTAGGCTGATTTTTGTGATCTCAATTTAGCTTGCAGATGAATCCTCGACGAAGGGGAAATATGCGGACTTCAAGTGCGCAGGAACTGGAGCAATGGTCGAAGGCGGGTGGCCAGGGCCTGTCGTCCGGAAGATAATGGGGCAAGCCGGCCACCCGGAGATTTTATTCCGGCCCGCTATTTAGGTACGCAACTGTAACTGACACTCCTAGGCCGACGCTCTCATTTCCTCATGGCCCAAGCTCGCATCTGCCGACGAAGCACCGGGCTTCGTCCAGTCCCAGATAGATCAGAGCGGCGCATCATATATCAAGCTGATGCACGAACTGGGAGACACTCTTTCTATGCCGGACCTGCCTCGCCCACCGCTAGACATCCAGAAGGCGGTCATCCAAGCTGCTCACGAGCGCGGCATCACCGCGGTCGGACACGCCCTCAGCCACGCGGGGGCGATCGAGCTGCTCGAGGCCGGCATTGATGGGCTTGCCCACTGTTTTCTGGATAAAGCGCCGGGCGATGAGTGGATCAAAACCATGCTAGACAAGAATATACACTGCAGTCCGACCCTGTCGCTTTGCGCATCGCAGACTGGGCAGGGCGCCGACTTCCAAGGTTACAGCGGCGCTTCGCCGAGGACCCATTTTCCCAGCGGATGCATTTCGACCCGCGGCCGACGGAGGACATAGGCCTCGCATGCTGCAGCCGACACAACGCAAGCATGAGAATGTCTACGAAAACACGCGGGCCTTACACCGCGCTGGTGTGCCCTTGGTCGTGGGATCCGATGCGGCAGGGCAGGCGACCGGGTCGGCATTTGGGCTTGGTGTGCACATGGAGATTTACCAGCTTGTGCATGAGATCGGAATGCGGCCGGGGGAGGCGCTCAGGAGTGCGACTTCTCTGACTGCGGAACGATTTGGCTTTGCCGATCGCGGGGTAATTGAAAATGGACGGCTTGCGGATCTTGTTCTGCTAGAGGGCGATGTCAGATCGACCCTGGCAGATGAGAACGTGTTGTGTTTGCCTATCAGCATGGTCTGGAGGGAAGGGGTTCCGGCTGAAATATTCAAGACCTCCGAGTGAAGAGGCCATGGGGTATATGTAAGGAGGATCTTAGTCTCTCCTTAAGGTGTCAACCCGTGGACCTAACCTGGAGGGCTACTTGGCCCACCTTTGGGCAGAGTATTATAAGCACCGATGGACCTTGAAGAACGACCGTTCGTTCTTGATGATTGTATAACCTATTGAGGGTCTAGAGTTGCTACATTTACAGTGAGGTACACATACGTGCTGCTAGATTGAAATACCGATAACATCACCACCACTGTAAGCACCTGCAGCTTCCAAGGTGTTCAATTTCTTGCTAACTTATGTGGCCTTTGTCCTCTGTCAAGGCGAAGAAGCTATTTCAGATGCAGTAAATCCTCGAGAGTACCATGACATACAGTCGAAAATGCGTCTTCTTACCGGTGTAGTGTTTATAAAGCACCAGACTTTCAACATCCATAAGTAACCTAAGCCCCTAAAAGAGGGTATAAGAGAGTACCAAGACCCTATATACAATCACTAAAGTCAATAAGGCCCCACAATCCCATGTTTTTAAAAAAAATAGTAGACATATTACTATCTGACGCAGGCATCCGCGAAGTAATATCTTGATGAAACAAAAATCGATCCTCCACGGACTCGAACCGTGAACCTTCACCACCGGAAAGTGACTATTAAGATTTATTAGTCAAGCTCTGCAACGTCAACGAACAGTGAAACTTACCGCGCTACCATTGCGCCAAAGGACCATTTGTACCAGTGTGTTTATTATTAACTCATGTCCTCTAACCTACTCAAATTTACTTACCTAACACTCACTACATATCAAAGCCTCACCATTAAAGGGACACAAAGCTCTTAAGTCTCACTCTAAATTATAATTTTAAATAAAACTTAGTTTTAAATTTTTTTTAAATATATTTTAATTTAAAAAGTAATTATAAACTTTAAAAACTTATAAGATTTATTTATTATTATTTTTATTATAAAGTTAAAGAAAGCTACTTTTAATTATTATTATTATTATTTAAAATACTAATAAAGTATTTATATAATAAAGTAAGAATGATTTTTAAATAGTTTTTATATAAGTAAAAAAAGAACTTCTAATTAAAAACTTATTTCTCTACTACTATTATATATATATAGGTATAATTTCTATCTATAAGTAGTAAAACCCTATAAACTCATTTATAATTACACGGAAGACTCGGCGAGTAAAGTATCCTAGATCCTATACTTCCTGTCATGTATACGGGAAGCGATTCCACCACGGCAGGGTGCACGTCAACGACCTCCGTCTATGCCTTGTATCATATCTGGTTGCTGGGCGGGGAGGCCGGTCCATGCTGGTCGACCTGTGGCGCGTCTCGGCGGGAGTGGACCGTATCACGCCGCTGCGCCAACGTCTTGGGTATGCCTCCGCGGAGTCTACGCCGGGTGAGCGGTCCAATCCGGTCTACATCGAGGATGACGAGGGTACCTAGGTGCCAATGTGAATCGTGTGCTGTTTTCAGATGCTGAAAGCGCAAGTTTGACGACAGCCCTGATGTATGTTCCAGGATCATGGCAGCACCAGGTGCAAGCGTTAGCACGATGGACCAGATAGCCTACTGGCGCCGCGCTGGGTCTTTGAGCGTTCACCACTGTGTGAAGGTACCGTACGCCTTCGGGCTGAATACGTATTAAGAGTGCAACCGGCTACTGGCGCCGTCTGGCGAAGTAGCTCGGAACCCTTCACGAGACCAATATGGTTTTGAAGCCTGTCTCATTCAAGGTGAAAGATGAGGGTCTGGAGATCATCAGAAAGACGTTCTCCTTTAGCGTGGAAGGTGTCGATGCCGATATGTGCATGTTCACGCAGGCCAAGACCTACGACGTCGTCCTTCCCAAGGGCCTGGTTCGTGGCTTTTTCAAAGGTGATCAGCCGCATACTACGGCCAGATGATACATAAACTGCATTTCAATGCCAGGGAACTATTGGGAAGACGTATTAAAGTGGCTTAGAATTGTGTTTTCAATGGCATCAATTCTTGGGTTTCATTACGGAATCCTTATCTTCCTAAATGCGACAGACACAACCTCATCGAGCACAAACAAGAGCTCATCTATAGCCTTCTTATAAGTCTTTACATATACTATCACCTCACCACCATCAAACCTATACAGGTGACAATATATCGTAGTAGAGTCCCTATAGTTAAACTACTTCCTCCTACTATCTCTCTATAAATAGCTTCTATAAGAGGTTCCTATATTAATTGTTATTCTATAAAATAATATAATATACCTAGATTAGAGGGCATTCTATAGAAAGTTATCCTATACAAGGTTATCTTATTAAAGGTTATCCTATAAGAGGTTATCCTGTAAAACTTTATCTGAAATTTTCTTATAGAACACCTATACAGCCCCGCACTCTCAAATAGCGGCATGATGTGTATCAGTTACATGCAGAGCGTCTGATTTAATAACCGTATCAACATCTACTCGTGCTGTGACAGGGGCAATGATCACTCCAGCACAGCAGCCCTATTACCATCCACTTCAATAGTACGAGCCCGACCAGGTTGGCATCAAAACACTTTTTCAGTAGGATCACCTCTAAGGCCACGGGAAGCTCCAACGCGATATCTTCGGTTCTGCAGCTAATCCTGCGGCTCTTGGTTCACATTAGCCTGTGTAGTGGTTTGGCGGGTACGGTTACCCGGGCCTGAAAGAGATCGAGAACAGGGATCACGGGACCAGGTCGAATGCCACTGAGGCTGAAAGCTCAGCCTGGGAGTCTAGCCTGTGACCTAGGGGAAAATTTGTCCCCCTGAATATGGTCATAGCTGAGTGCGGCCGGTGGTCTTCCGCGACCAATGAGCGCGGATGGGACCAAGTACTCTCCTTTGTCATTGCTTCATGATTTTAAGAGACATCTATTCTTACTGTGCAGGTAAATATTGCAGCAGAATCCAGAAATGCTTGAAAGACTTTGAGGCTAGGAATATGTACAGGGTCGAATCACTGGAGATGCCTTCACTGACTTCTGGCGTCACAGTTCCTAGATCCGGCGTGCATGTGCAGATATACGGGAGTTCAATATGTCGAACCATAGGAAGAGCATTATATACACCACCATCCATGCCCAATTATTTTGAAAGAAACGAAATGCCCTCAGCCGCCCAAACTCTTAACCCCCCAACACCCTCGTATCGGACCTCCAAACCACCAATCTAGCATGAGCTAGTCTTGATAGCAGAGGTCGCGCAGGCAGTACCGCTGGGGCCTGAGCCGACCTTGGTAGGCTCATCGCCGTTGGAGTTACCCTGGTACAGCCAGCACAGGGCACCGCCAACGACGCACGAGTTGGAGATGGTGGTCGCGTCGCCGTAGTTGACGTTGACGCCCGCGACGACCTTGCCGCTGCTGACCTTGACGTTGTTGAAGGTGCTCTTGCGCGCGTACTGCTTGTCGCAGTTGCCGCACGACCGGTACAGCTTGCCGATGTTGCTCGCGAAGAAGTTCTTGACGGCGACCGTGCCTCCGCCGTTGTGCTGCAGGACCTTGTCCTCGGCGCTGCGGGCGCCGCCGCCGTTGACGTAGGATGTGCCTGAGGTCTGCTTGAAGGTTGCTGCGTCCTCGCAGACGTCGGTCCACCAGCTGTTGTTGGGTTGTATTGTCAGTCTCACTTGTGCGGATGTCTAACTACCTAGGTAGGTACCACACGTGGTGTGCGGAGAGTGGTTCGGAGAGAAGGTGGGGGGGGGGGACAATAGTCAGGACTTACACGTTGTTTAGGGTGCAAGTTCCCTTGCAATGAACACCCTCGCCGTTGTTAGGTCCAATAATCACGTTGCTCAGAACGGCTCCTTCCTCAAGGAGGAACACCGCGTCGGCGTCGCCGCCCTCAGCCTGGTCGTTGCATGTCGAAGGGTTGCGGTCCCACTGCTTCAAGCCTCCGTCGAAGCTCGCGCCGGCGGCGATGGTCTTGACGGCAGCCAGGGCAGTCGTGCCAGATGAGGCAGGGAACGCGGTCTGCAGGTTGGTGTTGGTTGCTGCGAGGGCTGCTCCGTATGCCACGGGGGCGGCAGACAGGAGGGTGAGGAACTTTGAGACCATCTTGAAGGGAGGTGACTTTGTTCAGAATTGAATATTGGAGTTTGTCTGAAAACTGCTGTGATTGAGACCTTGCTGCTGGGCAAAGGAAACAAGCAATGGCCAAGAACATTGGCGATGATCGTTCTTATACATCGGAGGCTCACCACGCGTTGGAAAAGCTCCAGGTGTTCGCGACCTTTCCGCCTGTATCGGGCCCCATCTGATCACTATTCTCCTCCACTAAGAACACATATCACCATTACAACCTGCCCCATCCTGATCTGGTGTCCGTTAATTCTGTTGGCCGTACATGAAACAATGGCGTTCAATTCCTCCCGCTTACTCCAGAGTCAACGGCAAGCTCTAGACAAGCAGAGATAGATGGCCGAGAGCCAGTGTAACATCCGGTGGGAACCACTCCAGCTTGGCCCGTGGAAGCGTGGAGACCGATGCGTATAGGAGCATTTGCTTGATCCTGAAGTTCCACCAATAATCGCACCACATATGGATATCGACCAGATCCCAGAAAAGGATTATGACAGAACTGGAGGGACTGCTCAGAGCAGGGCTCAAGCACTCAGTCTAGGCTCACGTCGCCCGTGGGAAGTCGAGCGTGTGGATGCGCCCTGGTCCAAAGTAGCGTACCTCAATAGGAACCGGTTAGGTAGCGCGTCTTGGTGGTCAGTTACGATGGATTTGTCTTAATACATCGAATATTACTGATGGATATGGACGCTGCTGCCGACTAAACCTCTTTCAGGCTCGCACGGGATATGTTTTGTCTTGGCAATGACATGCAGGCGGGCACTACCCCGGACGGCACTTCAGCTTGAGGCGCCCAAGCGATGGGGTTGGTGGAATTTGAATCGGGGCCTTATTGCCATCTTCCAAATTCATTTGTGAGGCCCAAAAGATGGATCATTCTTCAAGCTCAAGACGAAGACCGGCCACGCAGGACCCTTTGCCCCAGGTTGAGGCTAAGATCGACTTGGCTCTTGGTATCGAGCATGTCTGCAAAGCTTGGCCAAACTCTGTCGATCCCCAGGCACCTCGAAAACAAACCTGTAATTCAGTAGGAAAGAGATAAGCCTTTCGAACAGGGTCTGGAACCGCGGAGCTATTACGATCACTGCCGTTTCCTTGTACATTTCAGCCATCGCGCTGCAAAATTGTCTGTAGCTTGTACACTTGTGACGTTGATTATCTCCAGTAATGACAGTCAACTTTCCCGTAGAGCCGCCGAAGACGAAGGCACTGACACAATTAATGATCGATTTGATCCGCATGTCTGCACCGGTCAAGGCCAGTCTGAGAGCCATGCTCAAGGTCTCCATGCCCGTCGCCCATATCGTTGCTGCGAAAACTACTCGGCGCTCTTCAACCTATGCGCCGTTACCCATTTTCTGTTTTTGAAATCTTTGTGGATCATTTTAAAGCACCAACAGCGGTCCTAGACGAAAGCAATTCGGGCCATTTGCTGCTGCTGCTCACGTAGGTCAGCCCAGCTGCGAAGCTCTTGCTCCTCGTCCTCGGAGGTCATCGTGCCGCCCGTGTGTCCGCCGGGGCTTGGGGCTGCGCCAGTACCCGTCTTTTCTAAACGTGTCAAAATTTCCAAAAAGACTCGCAAATACTCTTCGTTCTGGAGCTCGTACGAGCGTTTGCGGTCATCTGGGTCACCGAGCAGCGTGCTCGCAACTTGCCGGATCTTGCTGATGAGTGAAGCACCATTGGGCTCCATGTTGTGCTGATCAATCGACATTAACACAGTGAAGAAATTGTGCACAACCTCATCACGCTCAGCAAAGAACATGTCATCAATACTGTCATTGATCTGCCCGCTGACAGCTTGTACTGCCGCCGCCGCCAATGACGAAGAAGACATGTCGGGGGCTGTCCTGTAGATAACACTACCCCCAGGGCCGTTCAGACGGGCTTGTTCGGCGCGCCTGTTGACTAGGTAGATCTCACGAAGGGTCATATATCGCTCCACATAGTAGGAGCGCGTAGCCACTATTGAGGCATACAGGTTGGCCTTTTGTATCTCATACTGAAGATGGCGTTTCTTGTTCTCGTCGGCTGCAAACAGGTGGCGAACATCATTCGTCGGCTGAGTATTTGGATAGGCAGGAGGAACGTATTGGTAGGGCGACGCATCGGCCGCGCTTTTCTGAACGAGTTTCGCGTATGTCTTGGTGGGCGTGTGGGCCCTCAGGTCAAGTTTCAGGGCCGGTGGAAGCTGGGCCTCAACAGCCTTGACCTTCATAAGAGACTCGTGCAGATAGTGTTTCTGCTGCTCCCAGGTGTAAGCCGACGTGCCGTGTGCGAGCTCTATGCGCACAAGGTCATCCATGGTCTGATAATTCTGGATGCACCTCACGAAGCCCGTCAATATGGAAACGGTGCCCTCAGGCTGAGGCAAGATCCTGTCTGGCAAAATGTACGCATCGTCCACCTCTCGAGGCGAGTCAGGGTACGTCGTGTTCGGTGTGGCTGGCGGGACGATCAAGTCACGAGAAGAAGCTCCTAATTGGGTCATAGACCTGAGAAGACGTCAGATCAGGTCAAGGGTCGCTTCCAAGGTCATGCAGCTTACCGAACACCGAAGAAGAGCGTCCAGTAAATTCGTTTACCAATCTCTTCCGTGATAAAATCATTGGGTTGCTCGTCACTGCGCTCATTCAAGGAAAGAGACGTCGGAGGCGGCCTCCTCCTGTGGAATCCCATCTCACGTAGGAAGCGCAGGCACTCTCCCATGAAGCGACGGCACTGATTGTAGCGCATGGTGTAGCCCATCGCCAGGCAAACAAAGTAACTGACAGCGGCATCATTCACAGTAGCAGTATCTTTCAGCATCGTCTCGGAGTTGCGCATGTCTAAAGCCACTTTGACGCATCGGTCGACCAGCATGACAGATCGAGGGAATTTCTCATAGCTGTGTGAAGCCTTCAGGTGTAGACGTGCCGATCGTGGGAAGGACGCCACCAAAGCGGCAACCATGCCCGCCAGTAAGGCTAGAAAGTCGGGATTCGTGCGGTCCTCTCGTCTCTCGAACGCCGCGCGGAAAGTAGGCTCGTGAGGGAAGGGCACCAAGGGGAATATATAGGTATAGAAGTCGTCGACGAAAAGCTTGAGGATGCCGAGGGGCGCGATGCATTGCTCGGCGTCCAGGACTGTTGGAGTGCCTGGGGTGCCCAGCGAGACCAGCGTCTGGGCAGCATTCTGGTGGGGCGGGCTCGAATCGCTCAGGCCGTCGATGTCGAGCTTCTGGCGCTTCTCGGCCTGCCTCGCAGCCTCGGCAGCTCGATTGGGAGGGCCCCGGCGCTTCTTGACACGGTCGTATGTGCACGGAACACCGAGATCTCTGCATGGCGCGCATGGAGGCGTTCCGCCTTCACACTGTACCGGGCAGGGTAAGTACTTGTTGCGGACATTGGCCAAACATGGCGGCGGGACCAAGGATACGCGGGCCAGGGAGGCAGCTCACCTTCACCTTGCGCGTGCTGCACAAATCACAAGCCCTTGGTATGCGGGTGTTCTTCTTGGCAGGCGCGGAGGAGGTGGAAGCAGCGGGCGTCGGGGCCTGCTGGCTCTGGGGACTGGCAGAGGAGGCATGGTTCCCGGGAGAGGAATATTGGGCAGTCTGGGGTCTGATGTGTTGTGATTGGGGCGATTGGTGGGCTTGTTGATGCTGGTGCTGCTGCGGCGGGGTGTTTACGATGCCGTGGGGGGTGATGGGGACCTGGAGGGCAGTGGTCAGGCTGTCGTGGGCACTGGCTGTATATGCAGAGGCCGGGCCCTGTGCTCGTCCATTCTGGGCGAGGGCGTGCTGCGCGTGTGCAGCGGCTGGATTGGGTGGTGAGAGGTAGCGAGGCACGCTGGCCACGAGCTTGTTGGCCTGGTGGTGCTGCTGCTGCTGCTGCTGGTGGTGCGGATGCGAGTACGGGTGAGGTTGAGGGTGCGTGTGAGTGTGCGTGTCCGTGTGTGGGCTTGTGAGGGAGTGTACGGCTGATGTACCAGACACCAGATGACCCTCATGATATCCAGACATCACGAGTAATCACATTAGGCGCAGAAGCGCATAACAGGGGGGGTGAACGAAGGGGGTGTTGACCGGTAGAAGTGCGGTCTATGTCCGGGTGATGTTCGGGTGCGCGACTGACGTTGCAAAAAGTGGTTCCAGTCCCAGATCAGACGTCGACTTCGAGGCGAGTGCACGGACGCTACTGTGCCGCGGGTGGAGAGTGCCTGGAGTGCACACGCCCCCCACCCCGCCTACTGCAGTCTCTGCTGGGCGCAGCTGCAGCCTGCAGCTAACTGACCCATGGGCCTGCCAAAGCCCAGCCTCCGAGCTCAAAGCTCTGATGAGCTCTAGACTCTGAGCTCCAGAGTGGCTCCTCCACCACCAAATGCGCTTGCTCCACTTGGCCCTGCGCGACCACCTTGCACTGTCTGGACCAACCCCTCATCACACCGGGTAGGAACATTTAAAAGTACCTAGGTAGCTTCATGTCACAGCACTCTCTCTCTCTCTCTATCTCTCTCTCCACGTTCATGAGCACGTTACTACAGGCCCAAAAGACGCTAAGTTGAGTCGGTCATGCTTACCTGACTTTCGGAGCAGTCTCCCACATCTACGTTTCGTCGGTTCATATTCATGCGTGAATGACCATGACTAGAGGACTGCCACGCTTGCTCAGATTCATCCATACGGCTCTTGTGTCCGCCACGCGGCCACGATATTACCCCCACACCCCCCCCCCAAAAAAAGCATCATGTGCCCCCTGTTAGACATTCTCCAAGCAGACAACTTCCTAACCCTCTCAGAAACCTCCTTCCAAGAGACAGACGAATCTCATGAGATAACCCCTAAGGGGGTAACACAAACTTTTAAGCTACGGCGGTGTTATGGTAACAATGTATGTGATAGTGGCTGATGATCACCATACCATGCGTCGTTGATCGCGAAAGGAGATGAAACGCTTGGCTGTCACCATTGAATAGCAGGGAGCAACGTCTAGAAATTGGGTTGAGTCTTATATATTTGGGTACAGTATAAAGGTTCCCAAGGTATGATTCCCCGTGGATCATGAGTATCTTTTATCTCATGTCTTACTCCCCCTGCTTCAACACCTCCGTCACACTGAACAGCATTCTCTTCCCCCCAACCACCTGGACATTGGCCACCACCAAGATTGATGACTCGGGAGCAGCGCCAGTCTCCTTGTTGGTGTCCTTGACATGCTGGAGCAGAGCGACACACCCTCCGCCAGAGCCGTCCGGCGCATCCCAGGTTTGAATTTCCTTGGTGCTCTGTATGGTCGTCACATTCACTGAACGAAATTCCTTGGCCATTTTGATAAAATCTTGCCGCGAAAATCGGTCGTGATTAATTCTAAGTGGCACGATCAGTTCAACCCTTTCTCTCCCTCTCTCCCAGATGGAAACACCTGACTTACGTCGCCGTGAAGCCCGGAGCGAAATTTTCATTCATAGTGGTAATCGAAACTTCATCGTTTTGGTGACAGAAGGCATCGCCGTAGATTTTCTCGACCCATTGACCCAAGGCAGATGAGGCACTCGCGGGCTCAGAAGTGTTGGCCATGATGGATGAGAATGAGGTTTGAATGAGCTTTGTGAGATGATCAATATGTCAGAGAAAATTCAAGACTCATAAGTGGGAGGATTCGCTAGTACTTTATACATATTGCCGCTGCCTCGTTCAATATGGGCGTCCGAGTTTGGAATTGTATCGGGACGCATCAAGGTTTACCAGCATGCGGAACTCCGCAATCTGAGGCCCCACATTAGGCCCGGGACGACCGGGTCGCGTGCGGAATCCCGCATCTGAGGCTCGGCGGCACGCCAAGACCGCCGGGTTGCGTGCTGACCGACTTCTTCGACTTCTGCAAACCTTCGTAATCCGGGATTTCTACTCTAGCCATAGTCAGTCAGTCTGCTAATGGAGCTTCGCAATGCCGCCGCGCGGAATCATGATATCATCAAGGCGTAAATCCTGCTTCGCTTGTGCTCGGGGGAAGAGGCGATGCGACCTCGGCTTCCCGCAGTGTGACCGCTGTCTTGCAAGGCGAGTCACCTGTGAGTACGCCTGGATATCGCCTCAGGAAGCCCAAGACATGGCGAAAAGTGTCATCCCGGGCTCCCGAATCCCGCAAGAGATTCTACATGACCACCTTGACCAATGCGGTCCGACCGAGACACCTCAGTGGAGCCATCACATGCCCGCACCAGGAGGAAGCCACGTCGATGATACTGCCACATCTGCCTCCCTCACAACAACTCCCTTGACTCTGACCCCGGCTTCGGTTCCTCTATTAGACGAGATCATCGGTCGAGGGCGAACCTTGACATTCATCACCCCAGACCTCCAATTTCAGCCTTCCAACAAATCATATCTTGATTCAAATTCATGTCCAACTCAACCCCTGCAGAACACGGCTACATCAACGAAGCCTTTGCAAATAGCTAGCACTAGCTCCACAGCTAGAAGCAGCATCCTCCAAGCTCGAGTGGAGTATATGGCAAGCCGCCAAGTCCTGCAGGTTACAGCTTTAGCTGAAACGGGACAGACGGCCTTTATCCATCACTCACATGTCGATGCCTCTCCTATATTACGAGAGGCTTTGGCTGCCTGCGCCCTATACACCATGCGAAACTCGGTAAATTTGTCTGTTATTCGGTCAGACATTGCGAGGCGGGCAGCACTGCTTGTAGAGGCTACAGAGACAGCCATCTCTCTTACGCCGCCAAGTTCCCATCCAGCCACAAAACTTGACCTTCTGCCAGCTGTGCAGGCTCTGCTGATTTACCAGTGCATGCGACTATTCGAAACCGGAGACGATGAACAGCAGGCACAGGCCGTGCGAGACGCCGAGTCGCTTGCAAAATGGGTCGATCTCCTAGAAGGACAAACTCAGTCGTCGTGTGACAACAGCTCTGACGGCACACAGCTTGAGTCCTCGGCCTGGAAAGATTGGGTCGAGGCCGAAAGCCTCAGACGTACTATGGTCTTTGCAGAGCTGCTTGACAGCACCTATACCTATCTTAAGTTTGGTTGGTATCAAGGCAGTGAGAAGTTGGCCAAGTTGTGTTTTACGGGACAAGCTGCTCTATGGGAAGCAAGGTCAGCAGCAGAGTGGGACCAAGCACGGTGGCAAAAGCTCTGGTTCGAGATAAACATGTCTAGTTTCCAGGCCGATACTAAGGCTGCATTGCCTGATGACCTTGATGAGTTAGGGGTTATTATCCGATTGAGCTACGATGGTTTCGATGCATTGAAGGAGTGGTTAAGAAACGATACAAGGCTGCTTGAGAAATGGGGGTTGAGTTCGTTGAATAGCCACGGCCTTTCGAGCTTTCAATACGGTAGAACCTCACATTCATGGATTTAGTTGACGCTCAATTAACAATCAGTTCCTGTGTGTAACTATTTGTTCTGCAAACCTCCACTAGTTTCCTCAAAACTATTGTGTTCTTATCCTGTGATAGATCTGAGGATTTAAACGCATGAAATGAAATGTGTCCTTTTTGCTTGTGTCGGTTGATAGAAGCTTGATCTGTGAGACCAGTGACGAGTAGGATTTGTAGTAGAACTGCGCTGTGGCAGGATCTTAGTCCCAGCATACTCTAATCTCAAACTACAAATACGTGTGAGGACATTCCGGATCTTTCTGCACCCAGGCACATTACAGTGAATGAGGTTAATTGCACACTCGAGTTTCCGCTCTGATTCTAGCAAGATGGTTCCACTCACGTGAACACGTGCAATTTCGCTGCAGGAGACCTTCACTAAAATAAGCCCTCCGGATTGTTCAGACACCTCAGATCTTAAATTATCTTAACACCAATCGCAATTTATACCCGAATAAGTCCTGAAGTCACCATATTGTATTTGAATCCTTGAGGTCCTTGAGCGGGTCTAACGTCTCTCCTAGGCTCAGCGTTGCAATTCATTAATCAAATTAAGATCCGCCTGTAGGGTGCTTCAGGCCTTCTCAGCAACCTCTTTGTTTTCCTAGAACTTTGGAAACAGAATGTTGACAAGGGACCCAAGCTCTTAACGACTTTAAAGAGGGCTTGATTGCATTTGTAGATCGCAAAATTTCGGCAAGCAGAGGAAATACAAGAACCCTGCATTCTCAATGTCTTGCATGCTTTTGACAGGCCAGTTGCCAAACGAGGCATTTCCAAGCATCCAAGGAATGTTGAAGGGATATGATTGGGTATTTGAGTTAATAAAGACAGGAAGTTACCAGACACAAAAGACATGAGGCATTAGCACTCCAGCTTCGTGTTACATGGACGTGGGTCATGTAGGATCGTAAAACACTCGAAACACACAAAGAAACAGTTGACTTGAAATGTCCCACCCGGATACAGTTCCATCTCCCCAACGCCTCATCTTATCTTCAAATCTGAACACGTCCAGATCGATGTCGTTTTACTGATAAATTCAGGCCAATGGTCGCGGAGCTGCCGCCCTCTGGAACACAACTTGAAACGCTTCAATGGAACGAGCTTGACAAAAGTCAGTAAACTCTGACTGACCTGACCTGAAGAATTGTAGGGTCCATGGGTGAATCTCTGAGACTGACCGTCGATTAAGTACGCGGGAAGCTCCCCTGCTCCGGCGACTGACCGAAGTCAACTGTTCGGAACTGCCCTTGCTGATCTTGCTCTCTGTCCCAGGAGCTTGTCCGGGTTGTGTCGCCCGAGCTGGTGCCGATCACCTCACCTCTATCCTTGTTAATCACGCCGTGATCGCCCCCGTCGCCGAATCCGCCGATGGCCCGGTCGTGTGCGCGCTGCTTCTCGGCGAAGAATTCGTAGACCCAGTAGAACATCGTCAGTAGCATCAATACGAATGCACTCCAGGACAGCGCCATAAACTTCCCGCCGCGCACGGCCGACAGCCCAATGCCGTCGCCGAGATCTGTTACCTTGTCGACTACTACGCCGCTGCCGATGGTAGTGATGAGATTGCCTATTAGAAGGAAGAAGACTGCCACACCAGCGAGGCCCAGATTACCCATCACGATCGTGCGTCCGGCTGCGTTGGGTATGAGGGCAATGGCACCGCATGATCCGAACAGAGCGAGCAGAACGAAGATGGCTCCAATGATGTACATTGCCACGATAGCTTGGATGATCTTCGGAACATCGTCGAGCTTGTCCTGGATGTCATTTGTAAGACCGAGGTCGGCCAGGTTCAGTTGGAAGGGGCCAACACCCAGCTGCTTGTCGAGCAATGCAGTTATGTTGAGAAGATCTGAAGATAATTGTCAGAGCCAATCCACCCTGGCCCCTGGCAACGAGGTTGTACTTACTGTAGTTGAACGGCTCAGTGCAGTTCTCCACGTCAAAGGTGGCCTCGGGGTCAGTGGGCTTAGGCGAGAAGTCTCCCTGGCAGAGGTCGACCAGGTGGATTGAATAAAACTCCTTGATGCCCAGTTCCTTGGCTAGCTTGTCTGCGATGTCGTTCTGGATGTCCTGAAGGGCGTCAAGACCTTTACCGGCCGCTTCGGTGGCAGCAGATGCAGCGGCAGTGGCAACGCCTCCTACTGCGGACCCAGCTTGATTAATGCCATCTCCGATAGCATTTCCTGCATCATTCAGAGCACCACCTATGTCGATACGCTTCTCCGGGGTGGCATGAAAGCGGTCCAGGAGCGCTGGAGGCGCCGTGGGCTCTGGCGCCCGGACTTTCAGGTTCGGAATTAGGTTCTCGCCCAATGTCGAAGTATTAAACTGTAAGGGTCGTTAGAAAAGGTCAATCGTCATATTTAACAGAGCATTTTGTGGGCAGACTTGCGTAAAGGATGTGGTAGTCTTCCATAAATCCAGGCTTGTTGCCGGCAAAGATCGTGAGCATCACCAGCACGAAGCTGACGATGGTTAGGAGTACTGAGACTCCTGCGATGGGATACATCCTGGATGATTTTATAATCGAGTACCTGCTCGGGAGATGAGAAGAAAATTGTAATTCAAGGTACTGTTATAAAGACAGAGCGTGAAATGAAAGAACCGAAAGGAATGCTGGTTGTGGGACTATCAGGATGGAAGATCCGCGGCTTGAGCCCCAGATAAATATCAGAGAGCCTCTGCGTACCTTGAACACACAGCGACGAAACTGGCCAGTTTTGCAAGTTCGACAGTCATTGTTTCCAGTCGGGCCCTGTGGGAGATACAAGATCTAAATCGTGTCAGATTTGGACATCTGCTGATGGCCGCCCTGCATCAGCCTAGCAGTCCTCACAATGCCAGCATCTGATAAGCCCATATTGATGGACATAAAGAAAGGCCTAGAAGTTCCAACTTGGTTTTAGGATAGGTCTCCGAGTTGATAGTCGTCAGTTGGTGAAAGAGAACCAACGGGGGCCAGTCAAGACCTCTTCCGGCCAGTCGCTTTGCAATCCTCGAAAGGCGGCCCAGAACAGACGACCTGTGTCATCGCCGGCAAGCCGGTGACATAGAATACGGCCCCTGATTTGCCTCATTCAACACGGTTAGAGTGGCCGCTTTGTTGGCCAATGTTGAAACAACATCTGCCAATCGATTAGACTGAGCGGCGCTGCATTGCCGACATGCGGCCGCCAAACGGGCCGCCCACGCTCCTCAGCCGAGGCCCGAAACGACAGAGGTCTTGCTAACTGGCGAGACCTCAGTACAAACAGGATACCATGCATCGATGATACGGCCCCCAAATTCTGACCTGACCGTTGCGGTCGCTATCTAGGCAAAACGCTCAAGCCTTCAATACTCAGATGAGTAGTCGTGATCAGTCATCACCTTCCAGACTCCCCTCACTCTCCAGATTGAGACTAGTTTCCCAATGCGACGAAAAGCCTGGAACTAACAACGAATGTAGTATAAGCAGATGTCCTTAAATTATTGCGTGAAAGGGAAATGATTGGAATTTGTGAAAATCTGGTTCAAGCAAAATCTCACCGCACAAGAAGGGGTGTTATCCCAGCCATTTGAGACCTTGGCTTGAATTGTGCACATTTACCTGTTCCCAGGGTATTGTTGCCAATTCCCCCTACCAATTCAAACATAGGATGTCGTTGTTGCCTATTAGAAGGATCCGCTGTCTCGGAAAAACGAAGTGATGCCCCCCCCCTAGGAAAATTAGTAATTACCATATATACCACCCAGATTTTAGTGTAAACCAAGGGAACTTACAATTCTCACTAGAATAACTATATTAATATTATTAATATTACTAATATACTAACTACCTAAATAGGATATTATAATACTATACTATATAGTTAATTTAAGCTTATTTTATAAAGGAGTATAAACTTATTTACTCTAGTATAAAATAATATTAGCCTAGTTAAAGTTATAAATAATATATTTTAACTAACTTATTAAGTATAGACTATATAATACTTACTATATAAAACTTACTTTAAAAGCTAAATTATATAATTTATTAATAAGAATAGTATATTATTTAAGTAATTATATATTTAAAAGCTAATAGTTAAGGTAGTTAAGTTTTAGTAGACTATTTAGAAATACTTATAGGTACTTTTAAAGACTACCTAAAATAAAGCTACTATAGTAGAATATATAGCTTAGTAAATATAAGAAAATACTATTAAAGTTAATAATAAAAATAATCTATTTAATATAAAAGAAGAGGAGGAAATATATTAATTAAAAGCTAAAGAACCTATTATTAATATATTATTTTAAATAGATAATATTAATAATAATATTAAATTACTTAAAAACTACCTATAGTAAGTACTCTTTAATAAAGTATATTTAATTTTAACTATTAATATCTTTAGTAAAAAGCTTATAAAACCCTTAAATCTTATATACTACTTTATACTATTTAATAATAATTATCTAAAACTAAAGATTATAAGTATTATAAAGGACTTTAAAAAGTTAAATATAAACTAAGTTAAAGGTATATTTAAGAATAAATAAAGTATTAAAATTAATTTAAAAAGTATATTTATTAAGATTAATTAGATTATTAGTTAAAGGTTTATTTTATATTAGTTAAAAATATATATAAAAAGTTAAAATAAGGTATATAAAAAACTTAACTATAAGAATCTTTTAAATATACTCTTTAAATTTAAAAGACTCTTCTTTTTTAAGTTTATATATATTTTTAAAGTTACTCTATTACTATTAATATAGTAAATACCTAAACTATAAAGAACTTATTTAATAGAGTATCTAGTAATTAATATTAACTACTACTAAGTAAGCTACCCTACTAAGCGAGCTACTTTTTAGTACTAATAGTATAATAACCTAAATTATAGTACTATAACTAGAAATATTAATTAAATTTAATTAGAATTAAAATCTATAGATAATTCTATATCTTTCTTATAAGTTTATATATTATACCTAGTTTTACTATAGTTACTATAGTACTATTTAGTTAGTCTACTATAGACTAACTCCTTAGTACTACTACTTATTTTACTAGCTAGCTACTTCCTCTTTTCCTTCTTATTAATTAACTAATTAACTTTTTATATACTAAGTACTTCTCTATTTTATAAATATATTCTTTTAACTAACTAATACTTTAAAAGTATTATATTTATTTTTTAAAGAGTCTTATTCTTCTATATTAATAAGGTTATTATATAAGCTAATAACTAGATACTCTTTAAGAACTAATTAATAGTAGATAAAATTAGTATTAAAGAGCTTCCCTAATAATAAGTAATTTAATCTTTAATTAAAATTAATTAAAAAACTACTTATATTAAGTTATATAGTATTTAAGAGACCTAAAATATAGGTAGTATTAAGGAGCTTAGTAGTACTATTAGTATTTAAATTTTAATATCTAGTTTAGAAAGTATAGCTTTATAATTAAAAGGTATTAAATCTACTTTTTAGAAACCTCCTTTAATAGTTTCTAGCTTAAAAACCTTATTATATATAGTATAAAAAGTAAGAAAGAACTCTATCTTATTAATATATATAATTTAAGTTTTACTAAACTAGTAGATTTCTATACTATATACTTACTTTAATAGACTAAAATACCTAATATTAAATAGCTAGAGTAGATAAGATAAATAAGAAGGTATATAAAAAGTAATAATATTCTTAGACTTATAATACTATTTAAAATCTATAAAATAGTAGCTTTTATACCTATTAAGAATTAATAACTAGTAAATACTTTTTATATATAGTATACTATATTTTTTAAAATACTTAATTTATTTTATAGTAATTTAATTAGTTATCTATCTATTTAAGCTTATATTAATTACCTAGTTATCTAAAAAGCTACCTTTAATATATTAACTTATAAAATATATCTTAGCTTTAATAATTAAGAATAATAGTCTATACTACCTATCTTTACTAATTAATTTAATAGCTATTACCTATTATTAGTTTCTAAGTTATATTAATACTACTTATTTTTATTAATTTAAATATATAACTATTATTTTAAGGAAACTAGTACTTATTATAAAGCTTATTTTATTAAAATTATAAATATTATAGTTAAAAATCCTATATTTATTATATATATTAGATATAAGGTTAAACTATATATTTATTATATCTAGATCTTTATATAAGGCCCTTTTATAATTATATATATAATTAATATATATTTTAAAATATAGTTCTAATATAATAAGTTTTACTACTTAGTTTATCCTAATACTACTATTACTATAGTTATAGAGTAAGGAATTTACTATATCTTTAATATTTTTAAAAATAAGTAAGTATTCTTATAAATCCTAGTTAAGTATATATTAAATAAATACCTTTTCTTCTATTTTTATTAATCTTTTATAGTTAGGGTAGGTATTTTATTATATAGTTTAGCTAGCTATTCTATAGGTAAGGGTTAAGTAAAGGATATAGTATTACTTTACTATATATTAAATACTTAGTTTTAGGTTAGATTTAATAGCTTAGATAATAAACTAAATATTACTTTCTTTTATTTTACTTATTATAAGATATAGTATGAAAAAACGTGGTAGAAAGATAAATAGAAGGGACTAGTAAGAAAGTAGCTCGCTTAATAAGGTAGCTTACTTAGTAGTAGTTAACGTTAAAGTATTTAAATAGTTCTTTATTACTTAGTTAATAACTACTTTAAAAGATAGTTTATTAATAGCTAGGTGAATAATAAGTATTAAAATATTTAATAAAAGCCTAGCCTTTAAAACCTTTTAAAATAACTTTATTATTAGTTATTAATATACTAAAATAAACTATAAAGTATCTCCTTTATAAATATAGTATTAATAACTAATAAAGATATAGTATTATATATAAGGTATTTATTATAGAGTTAATTATTATTATAAGGATAAGGGGGATTTATTATAGTAGTAGTATTAAATTAAAAATAATAGTATATATATTAGTTTATTTAATAATAATATAAGAGTTTAGTTTAATATAATTATTATAAATAAAGCTATATTTAGAAGTCTACTAGAAGTCTTATTTAACTATTAAAAAGCTTAGAAAGAAGCTAATAAGGAGGAGGAGCTTAGTAATAATAGGGTTAGCTTTATTCTTTTAAAAAAGAAGTAATAGAAGTAGTAGAAGTAAAGGGAAAGTAATATTAGTATAGTAATTAATCTATTATTTAATATTAATTTACCTAGAATTAGGTATAGTTAATTAGCTTTTATAAGATTACTATTATTACTACTAGTATTTACTTCTTTTTATAATTTTAATAAGCTTCTAGCTCTATTAATATTAGTACTAGTAATAATAAAGGTACTAGGGAGCTTCCTATAAAGGTAAAGACTTTTAGTAATACTATTATTATTATTACTATAGGTAGATAAGGATAAGAAAGCTCTATATTAAGAGTTTATTATAGAAATACTTTAGAAGTACTTTTAAAACCTATTAAAGAGAGAGTAGCTTAAATAACTTTTAAATATAATAAAGTAAAAAGAAGTTAATCTTTATAATCTTTATAGAAAAGAGTATATATAGTTTATTAAATAAAGTTTAAAGGAAATAATATTAGTTAGAAAGTTTATTAAATAGTATTTAAAAGGGAAGAAAGACTTTATTATATTTTTTAATAGTAATAAAGAAAAAGAAGGCTTTCTACTACTATAGAGATTATTAAATATTTAGCCTATTAACTACTAAATAAATATTAAAAGTATATATTCTTTAAAACTTATAAAAGTTACTTAACTAACTAATTAACTTCTTTTAATATTAAGTTATATAATTAAGCTAAATATTTAAATAAAAGGTTAAAAGCTTATTATTATACTAGTTATAGTTTATAAAAATAGAGTATTTATTTAAAGAGTATTTAAAGGATATTTTAAGTAAAGAAAGTAGTAATTAGGTATATAGAAAGATATAGTTAATATAGGAGAAAGTTTAAAAGAAGAAAAGTCTATTTATTTAAAGAAATATAATATATTTAAGTATATTTTAATATTTTAAGTAAAGTATTAATTTAATTAAATATATTTATCTATAATAGAATATTAATTTATCTATATTAACTTTTAGCTACTAGTTTAACTTATAATAAATATTATTTTATATACTTATAAATATTTAATAAAAACTCTTTTAATTTTTATCTTTATAACTTTTAACTAATACTATTATATCTACCTTATTTTATTCTTTTTTATAGTATTTATTAGAGGTTACTAAATAATATAAAAGAATAAATAAGTTATAGATAAGAGATAAGGGATAAAAGATAAATAATAGGGGTAATAGAATATATTCGAATATTCCTTATTTTTTATTATTCTTTTACTAGTGTATATAGTAGATAGAGAACCCTCTTATTTATAGGTTTTATTCTATACTAGTTAGAATATTCTAGAATTATTTAATTAATAATTAAGTAGTATTTATTAGCTAATACTTAGCTAATAATTATATAATAAAAAACCTCGTCGAAACTAGTTAAATAGACTAGTGTGGAAGAAGGAGGGATATAGTATATATATATATATAAAGGTTTTCTATATAGAAGGTTCTAGAAACCCGCTTACGTAAGCTGATTACGTAAGTATATATTATAGGGTTATATTATAGTATAGGTTATTAGTATACTAAATATATAGCTTATAGCTAATTAGCCCTTATAATTAATAAGTTATTAATAAAAAGAGTTTTATTTATTATATAAGTAAAGAGCTTTTATTTTATTTTATTATTAAAGAAGATTTTTATTATATAAGTATTATATATATTTATAAATCTTATTTAATATAGTATTAAGTAAGCTTATTTACTTACATAATATCTTATAATATTTATATATAGTAAAAATATCCTTAAATAGCTTTAAGTTTTAACTTAATCTTCTAAATATAAAAAAATAGAAACTAAGTAAAATTATTATTTAAACTATAATCTAACTACTTATACTAGTACTAATAATATAAATAGTACTTTAAATTACTAAAGTATACTTTAATTAAATTAAAATTAAATAAGTATAGTAATAAATACTTAACTTTTATACCTACTTTATTAATTACTTTAAAAATCTTATTAGAATAGTATTAAGAAGTATTATTTATTATAAAAATTAACCTTAAACCTAAGTATAAGTTTATCTTTAATAAAATACTTTCTTATAGCTACTATAGGAAAAACTCTTTTATTATATAACCCTTATATACTATAATAGTAAATAAGCTATTAACTATAATTACTAAAAGGATATAGTAGTAAACCTTTTACTTTAAAAAGCTTTTAACTTATAAAGTATACTTAATAGATACTTAGCTAATCCTTCTTATACTATCCTACTTATTAAAACTTAATTTATTATAAAAGATAAATATATTAATAATATAGCTTAGCTAGTTAACCTACTAGAGGTACTACCTATAAAGGCTCTTATTTTACTAGTATATTAATATATATATCTATTTATTACTTTATTTATAAACTTATAGAGTATTACTTATTATTCTTATAATAATATTAATTTAGAACTACTTAATAAGGAAATACTATATTTTATTTAACATAGTACACTACTTAGCGGGATAGATTACCTAGCGGAATACTTTTTTTATATAAAAAAAACATCCGTGCTAACCCTATCTATTTCCTTAAACTAGGTTTAATTTAAATATAAATTTAATTATAGCTAGAAATTTATATAATAAAGCTAAAAATAAAGTTTTAGAATTTTATAATTTCTTTTTATTAAGTTATATTAGAAAAATAAATTTATAAAGGTGTTTTTTTTTAATTTCTTAAATAATTAATTCTATTTAAATTCTAATTCTTTTAGATTTTATATTTAGCTTTATTATATAAACCTCTAGCTATAGTTAAATTTATATCTAAATTAGGCCTAGTTTAAGGAAATAGATAGGGTTAGCATAGATGTTTTTTATATATAAAAAAAGTATCCCGCTAGGTAATCTATCCCGCTAAGTAGTGTACTACGTTAAATATAAGTCTAGCTTAATAAATAAAAGATTAATAAACTTCTATTCTATATAATCTATATATTAGTTAAGCTATATAGCTTTATTCTAAGTAAGTAAGCTAATAAACCTCTATAGTTTACTACTTTAACTTAATTATATTTAATAATAATAATAATAATATACTTAGAGTAACTATTTAAATAGTAGTAACTCTCTTCTAATACTACTAAATAGTAGCTTTACTATACTAGAACTTAGTCTATAGCTATTTATTTAATAATAATAAGTTAAAGTATAAATAGAACTCTAAATACTATAATTCTAAAGGTAATAGATAGTAACTAGCTATTATAATAACCTTAATTAGGTATATTAGTAATATTAATAATATTAATATAGTTATTCTAGTAAGAATTGTTAGTTTCCTAACTACTTAGCTAAATTTAGGTAGCACGTACAGCAATTACTAATTTTCCCAGGGGGGGCATCACTTCGTTTTTCCGAGACAGCGGGCCGGTGTTTCCGCTTGGACCGCCGGAACCAGCCGGGGCGCCCCTGATTTTAAGTTCGGAGCTAAGTACGCGATTGAGAGCTGCAATCTTGGGAGCGTTTATTACTCGACAACATGACGGCACAACGTCTCCTGATTCTGGACGGGGCATTGGAGTCACTTCTGCATGGGAAAGATGAGGTCTGACACAACTCCAGGAATCAAAGCGGGCCTACCTGTGCCCAACGCGACGCTGCCATTTTGGAGGACAGAACCACACGACATCGACGCCTCCAGATCAACCGAGGCACTCCCTAGACAATGCGACATTCTCGTCATAGGCGCTGGCTATGCCGGGGTCAGTACCTTATACCATCTTCTAGACTCAGATAATGCTCCGGAACCGTCCAAGATAGTGATACTCGAGGCACGTGAAGCATGCTCCGGGGCGTCTGGACGCAACGGTGAGGACACGACACGTTCTATGCCTCTCATGTTCTTGTCTGACTGTTTCAGGTGGCCATATTAAGCCTGATGTGTATTACAACATCCTCAAATACACTGAGAAATATGGATCGGCCAATGCAGCGGCCTTTGCCCGCTTCGAGGCGGCGAACGTGCTTGCGGTAAAGGAGCTGGTGGAGCTGGAAAGGATCGACTGTGACTTTGTACTAACGAGGGCTCTTGATGTGTACCTGGACGAGGCACACGCTCGATCGACGCACGCGACGTATCAGGAGTTACGGAGGATTGGTGTCGCCGACCTAGGTGACATTCATTACACTGAAGGACTGGATGCTGAAGCTGTGAGTTACTTCGCCTGGTTGCACAAAGCCTCAGGTCCACATACTGACACAAACCAAGCTTTCTGGAGTTAAAGATACCAAGTGCTGCTTCTCTTTTACTGCAGCACATCTATGGCCCTACAAACTGGTCATGAGCTTGCTCGCCAGAATTGTGGCTAAAGGTGTCAACCTGCAAACTCACACACCTGTCACCTTCATCTCACCGGAATCGGACGTGGAGGGACGCTGGGCTGTGACGACCCCACGCGGCTCTATACTAGCGAAAAAGATCA
This sequence comes from Diaporthe longicolla, assembly GCA_000800745.1. Lineage (NCBI taxonomy): Eukaryota > Fungi > Ascomycota > Sordariomycetes > Diaporthales > Diaporthaceae > Diaporthe > Diaporthe longicolla. Next base: position 22,551 of record JUJX01000259.1, on the reverse strand, counting down.
TACTCGCCACAAATGGCTACACCGCAGCTATTGCTCCACAGTTCGAACAACGGATCGTTCCTGTTCGAGGAATATGCAGCCGTATTATTCCCCCGAAGCTAGAGAACACCCCTCGACTAGCGCACACCTACTCTCTTCGATATGGTCCTGGCTTGTATGATTATATGATTTCACGTCTGGACAAGTCGATAGTCATCGGCGGCGCAAAACAGCCATTCTGGCATGATAGATCGCATTGGTACGACGTCACGGATGACAGCAAACTCATTGAGCCTGCCGCCTCATACTTCGACGGGTTGATGCAACGCCATTTCAGCGGGTGGGAGGACTCAGCCGCCTACACGGATATGGTCTGGACTGGCATTATGGGATGGACGTCTGACTCCATGCCACACATCGGTGACGTCCCCGGCAAGAAGGGCCAGTATATTGCGGCGGGATTCAATGGACACGGAATGCCTCTGATACACTTGGCTTCCAAGGCTTTGGCTGAGATTATCAGGGGTGAGAAGACATTTGAGGAGACAGATTTACCGGCTGTCTTCAAGCCTACGGAAGAAAGGTTGCAGAACACCAAGAATGACATTCTCGGCATATGATCCAAGGCTGCACCTATTCTTCAAATCGAATTCCAAGCCCTTGAACACTTTCCCATCACAGCCAGTCCTGTCAGACGGTCTGCACACGAAGCTATCCTAGGGTAGAGTGCCAATGCTACCATCGTTGCTTAAAAACCCTGCAACGCAGAGAAAGAATGAATTTGCTAGCCCAAGTCCATGCATGAGGCAAATCGGTCGTGGACTAGTCAGCCAACTCATCTCTTCCAACCCTAGGTTCATCTTCATGCTTTGGTTCCAGTGGCTTGCACGGGCATGAAGTGCGATTCAGGGACCCGCATCGGAATCCTACGCGAACGCGATTAGCTGCATGAGGGGTTGATCCCGCGGCAAGGTTTGCTAGCACGCTGCCGAGGATGGATTCCGGTCCGGCCCATTGCATGTGCGCAAAATGCGGAACGTGACGAGGACATGGTAGCGTAATCACAAGAACATCTCGATAAACCTTTTCCGCACTAACGTGGAGAGTTTTTGAAGTCTGAACAAAGTCCAATCTACAGACGAGGGAAGACTCCGCGTCGGGGTCGAATATGAGTTCAGCTGGGAAATCAGAGAACCTTGTGTCCCAAAAGAATCAAGTTGTGGTTGATCTTTATGATAATTATGTGGCTGGAGGCTTCGCACCTTATCCAGTATGTCCTTTTGAGATCACATCAAATCCATGACCCATCTAATCTTCGCACGCTGGACAGGTTGCCCTCGTCAAGGCGCAGGGATCTAAAGCATGGGATGTGGATGGGAAAGAGTACGTCGACTTTCTCTCGATGTACTCAGTCACGAACTTCGGCCACAGCCATCCAAAGATCGTCGCTGCCGCCACCAAAGCCGCATCCGAGTGCGCGGTGGTGAATATGGTGCGTATCGATCCGTTCTCCGTCGATGATGCAATATTTGAAAGCCATACCTAAAATCCAATGCATCCGGGCAAGCCTCACCAAAAGCAGGGATCGACCCAAAGGGCCATGGAGCTCTACTGACCGCATGTGGCAGCCATTCCATAGTCCATCTTATGGGCAGCTGGCGAAACGACTCCACGAACTGTTCGGTTACGACAAATTCGTTGCGCTGACAAGTGGTGCTGAGGCTGCGGATGCTGCGGTCAAAATCGCTAGGAAGTGGGGTTACCTGCAGAAGCAGATCCCAGAAGGAGAGGCGCGGGTATTGACGGCCGGCCGCTGTTATCATGGGGTGACTCTGAGCACAGTGGCGATGAGGAGTGAGCACCAGAAAAGCCGTCGTAAGTTTAGTAAATCTTTCAAACTTGGCATCGTGAACTTGACAGTCCACGCCAGTGTACGGACCATTCATGCCAAAGGTCGGACCAGCATCGCCCTTGGGCAAGGAAATACGCTTTGGCGAAATCGACGACGTCCGGGAAGCGTTCGAGGCGGATAGTGAGAGGATTGCCGCGTTCATGGTTGAACCAATCCAGGGATCGGCTGGGTGAGCTTTCCGACTCAGAATGGTTGGGATCTTGGCTGACTCAAGCAGAGTCATTGTTCCACCATCAGGCTACCTGAAGGACGTCGAGGGGCTGTGCAAGAAACACAACATTCTCTTCATTGCTGATGAGATACAGTGCGGCCTTGGAAGGGCTGGTGCGAATCTAGCCCACCACAGAGACGGTGTGCGTCCTGATATGGTGGTCGTAGCAAAAGCTCTGGCAGGAGGTAAGAGCTCCACGCTTGGACTCGGTGTTCTGGCTTGTCTAACCGATCCAGGCATGTACCCTCTATCAGGCGTGATGGGTGACAAGCGCACTTTAGATCTGCTGGACCCTTATGAGTATGCCAATGCCCAACCTGAAATTGAACCTCTGCTAACAGCCTAAACCAGGATTGGCTCCACCATGGCTGCGACACCTATTGCATGCTCATCGGCACTGGCGGCTCTTGATGTGCTGGTTGAAGAGGACCTCGCTCGGAGGGCAAACCACATGGGAGAACAGCTCATTTCGACACTGAGGACGGCAAATCCACCACATGTGGCGGGTTATATGGGTGCTGGCCTATTTTGGGCGTTGATTTTGGACACATCAGCCACCGTCACACCAAAAAGATTGGCTTCTTTGGCGACGCAGCGAGGTCTTCTCATCGGGGCGGCGGGGCCTGACAGGATTCGGATATGCCCACCTCTCACGATATCAGTAGACGAGATGCTGCTGGGTGTAGATATCCTCGTCGGTTCGCTAAGAGATGTAGCAACCATCGGACCGTTGCCAGTAGCGTAAATTTACGGGCAACGAATCTATAGAAGGCTCAATTCGACGCCCATGGAGTGTCTCTTGTTGTAAATGCCGGAGAGACATCCTGCAGAAAATTCCAATCCGCATCCCAGTTGAACTCCTCAAGTCCACCAAGAGCGCTGCTATCCAGCAATGGAGCAGACACTTCAGGCTCAGATTGCAGCGACTCAGATGACATAGGCGTACTCCAAGACGGCGGTCCTTCGGGAAAGAGGAGCCTCCGCAATTTCTTTGATGTCTCAGCCTCAGGAACCTTGTGCGGAGCCACGATGCCAGCCATGATTCTGACCCTAAACGCGACGGTAACCTCGTCGACTATGGGCATGAGGTACTTCGAGCAGAGGGCAGCGTCATCCCATGACTCACCGACCTTGGTCAGCAGCATCAAGCAGTCTGGTATGGTGACGGCGAGGATCTGTCTGGCCTCCTGTCTTGCTGGTACGAAGTCCCGCAACGCCCAGCAAGCCTCCAGCATCACAATGGCGGCTTCGTAGAGGATATGCACGGCATGCCAGGGATAGAACAGGCGCCGACGTTTAGTCTGCTGCTGGTAGTCCTCCACTAATGCGGAGCAGGCGGCGAAGCAAATGCGGCGGTCCTCAGGCGTCCTAATCTCGAGGCGCGGTGTAGGGCGATAGACGCGCGATTTGACGGACGAGTGTTGGACCTGCCGGAACTCGAACATTTGGTATTTGGAGAAGCCCTTAGCAGTCTCTAGCCATTCGTCCAGACGGTTCGTGATACTACTGATCCAGGAGTCGAGGTCTAATAGATCGCCCTGAGCTTTGGGATCCTGGAGGTACAAAACACGGTATATCTCCGTTTCCATGGCTCGCAGACGGTACAGGTGTGTCGCAGACGACTGCCTTTTGGTGTCATCATTGTTGATAGCGTTAAAATTCGGAATGTGGAGAGAGGCCGTTATGCATTCCTCTGGAAAGGAGAGAGGCAACCTGAGAAGTGTGCAAAGCGATCTTTCCATGCCATAAAGGACCCAAAAGAGCTGGCTGTGTGAGGTCAGCTCTGTTGGCCGCTTATGGAGACCGAGTTCGAGTGCGAGTCTGACACCATTCAGGATACAAGCCCAGTTATCGACCTTTCCCGGACTCATATGAGCATAATGAGCTAGGAGAAGAGATACCTGTAGCTTCTGGATCTCGGTGGCGCCACTGACGAGGCGGAGGTGCTGCAGCGAGATGGCAAAGAAGGCGTCAGACGCGGTTCTTGCTTGATTCTCATTCTTCCATGTAAGCGTGATGGAAGAAATAGCTAGTGAAATGAAGGCAGCAAAGTAGTCGAAGTGGGTTAATCCCGATTCTGGGGGTATTCCTAAAGTCAGTGCAGCATCAGTGTCTCCCCCGTGGACGGCAAATACGCGTGAGAAGACTTGGCGCAGCCACTGTTCCTGCACGCATGGATACTGTGGCAGATGTATGTTTGTATAATTCCAGATCATCTGGTCAAGAGCAGCCGGTGGGATCTGTCCGAGGTTCGTAGATATCGTTGGTCCATCACGAGGGGGCGTGCGAACCTGTCGAGGTTGTGAGGGCGGATGTGACACATCCGGCTTTATCCTTGATATCAGCAGCGGAGGACAACTTGGCCGAAGGAAGAATGCTGGCGAGAGTGAAGAGAGGAAGAATGATGTGGCCGAGGGACTGTCAGCTGCCAGCGTAGCATGAGCAAGCCTTGAAGCCAAGGCGACAGCCACACTGTTGGGCGAGTGTTGGAGTCCTGCTGCTTCACGTTCCAGTTGAGCGACGTGGGTTTCCAATGCGCGTACAAGACTGGATTTCACATCAACATTTCGACTCCGAGGAGGCGAACATGAGAGCAGATTCACCTTCTGGGTAGTTCTTCGCCCCCTGAGCCATACCCTCTGCACACAGCGCCAGCCTTGGTGCAAGCCCCACAAGATGGCCATGCAGAATCACACTGTGGTCATGGTGGGATGATGTCAGCATACGTCTTGGATGAGATGCAACCCGATATGAAGTTGACTTATAGCCCCAGCTCGAAGAGCCGCATTGTGGAGCTGAGGCAAGCGATTCAGATCTCACGTGGCTGTGGGCCTGGAGGGCAGGAGGGGGATGGATCTCTCCATGGCTGCGCATACCTTTGTCTTCCTTTTCTTGCATCTTGCGCAAACTTTGGAAGAATGACGACCCGAAGCCGCCAGCTGGATATCTGGTATACTATCCATCCTATGCTTCTTGCGTTGGAGACTGACTTTTACTGTCCTTATCAGCCGGCCCCATCGCGAACGAGCCCGGGACGACGAGCTTCATGATCACATGCAGCGATGGAAGACGGGGCCGTTGGACGATCCGACCCCTAGGTTCTTCCCGCCTCCGCCGCCCTGGACTGTCGGCGTGTTGGAGCTTGGGCAGGGTATGCCCTTGTATGCCTCGAGTCATTTCCCACGCCAAACCTACCAGGTTAAATTGGACCTTTTCACTTGGCCATGTAACCTCTCCATGCCCAACCTTAGCGGCTGGTCTGGTGAGAAGTGCAGGGACATGGGACAGCCTCCCGTATCTGACCATCGCCAAACAAAACATGCAGGTCCCAAGACGATGTCTTCTGCTCTGCACTTGGATCACGCACCAATTCCAAGGGTCGGGCATCGGTCACATATCCTGTTGCCCGGATCCTTTGTATCAGATCATGCTTAAAACGTGCACTCGTTGCCGGACCAGGCGTATCAAGGCAAGTCCTCCATTACCCCATTTTAAGGCGCAGTTGCAGGTGTCAACATGAGGCGCGGACACCGCGCTATGTAACTTCCGGGTGTTGACTTCATAGCCCCAGTGTGATGCACGTCTGCCAGCATGCCAAAACTGCCACAAGTCTGGCCTCTCGTGTTCATTCTATGATGATGTGCTGCAGCAAGATGTTCCGCGGAGTCACATAAAGAGCCTTTATGACCGCATCGAAGAGCTCAAAGCCATCGTTGCCGTCCACCACGCGCACGCCCAGAACCCCGACAACACATCTTCAAGCCCCACAGACACGGGCTCCGCATTTCAATTCGTCTTGCGCTCCCGCAATGGTACCCTTTTCCTCGAACAGTCTCCTCCAGTAATCATTGGTGATGCTACCGTCCGCAAGCTTCTTGACCAGGGTGTCAAGATCGAGTCGCCTTTCCTGCTATCTGGGAGTTTTAACCCGGAAGAGGAGGGCATCAACGTCCTCGCAGCGTCCAGGCTCGACAGGGGCTCACTATCACCCAGCACGGTCCGGCTATTACTGGCTCATTATGTACGATGCATAGAGCCAGCTCTGCCCGCCAGCGTCACCCTGCCCGAGGAGAGCGAGGCGAGCCTCAAGCAGATGGCCGAGGTAGACAGGTGCTGTGTACTCCTTGCCTGCGCCATTGCTGCCACCCATAAGAGCTACTACGTACCATCTTGGAAGGTCGTGGCCACTACGTGTCGTGAGTGGGGCGGTGAGCTCGCTGCCCAGTTTGTGACGGGGCCCAATGACCACAACGTGATCATATTGCTGCTCCTCATCATATACGAGCTTGCGGATCCGGAGAGAGGTCTTATATGGGAGCTCTTAAGCTTCGCAACCAGGTCCTGCCTGGAACTCGGCTGGCATCGGATGGATGAGCAGGCCGCCCATCCGCTGTCGGGGCCCACCTTACCGGCCACCTCTCAAACGAGGCGACTCCCGCCAGAGACCAAGAAGAGGACGCTGTCTGTGTTGATCCACATTGAAAGGTGAGATGGTGTTCCCAATGCGTCGCGCATATATCACTTGAAAACATTTGCATGCTAATAAATGTTCAGAATGATGAATATTCTAGTCCATCGAGCAAGCGTGCTCAGCGGGAGCATACCATGGAACCAAACCGAAAGCGACGTGGCTTACAATTATTGCATAAAGCTCATGCAACAACTCTTCGGGCCCTCGGGTCCCATCGACATATCGTCGCATTGCCCACTTCGTGTATCGCTGTCCCAAGCGGTCGAGACTTTGCAGTTGATGCCACCATCAGAAATTCTAACACACTTGGGCTGGGTTCTACTGCAGCCAGCGCTGGTGAATCATCCACCGTGCGGAGTTTGTTCGTCATTTGCGACAAGCTCACGGTCAAAGAACCATCTATCTCTTCAGGCAAGAGTCCTGTTCGAAGCTTCGTGTCTAGTGGATACGGCACACTCGATAGTGGTGTCTCGGGAACTCTTCCTCCCGCCAATCTTTGCCACTTGTCGAGCTTTCGCTGGTGGGTGTGTGCTTGTGACCGGGCTTACCTGCCACTGGCCTACTGCAGAAACATATTCGGGGCATTTGCTGAAGTGCTCCGAAGTGCTCGCTTTCACCCTGGCATTATGGAGGGGGGGCAAGGATTACTACGATGTTTGGAGACAAGTTTCCCAAGCGGTGTGAGATACCGATGGCAGCGCTTCGTGATAAACGAGGATCTTCGCAGCTAATGTGCTATTGGGGGAATGTTTCTCGCATATAAGCTAAACACCGAGCTGGCCGCGTGGGAGTGTCACCGCGACTCCCTTGTCACAGCACAACTGTGGACCCCTCGGATTCCCGCGCATGGGACGATGGACCCGGCGGAAAACGCCGGAAACACTCACCACGGCACAAAATGTATTAACCTCTAATGATATCATCATGTTCTCTTCTCTTGAGGTTCTCGCGGGAAAAGCTTGCAAATTTGGGAAGACTCGCTCATGTGTTGGACCGTGCATATAAAGACCTGGTGTTCTGAATTCTTGGCCTTTCCCTACACGCACTCAACTATTACCATGAGAGACCTGCTTCCTCCGACCGCGGCGTCAATATTGGCATGCCTCTCTGTGATACTTCTCACAGCAGCCATCTACTTGCGTTTCTTCTATGTCGACTTTGCTGCGATAGAGGGCATCCCAGAGATCCCAGGCCCCTCCCTCTTGCACGGACACCTCTACATGCTGGGACAAGATCATGCGACCACAACACAGAGATGGTCGCAGGATTATGGCTGGCCTGTTTACCAAATCAGACTTGGAAATCGGCGTGTGGTGATCCTCAACGGCTTTGAAGTCGCGCGAGAGTGGTTAGTCACTCGTCAGAATTATACCATTGACAGACCTTTATTGTACACGTTTCACAATCTTGTCTCCAAAACGTCAGGTTGGTCAATGAATTCTGGCCGGAAAAGAGCAAGAGCTAAAGTAAAACAAGCTTCGACTATTGGGACCAATCCTTGGAATGAACACACCAGGAAACAACGGCGGGTCGTCGGCTCTTTAACAACATCGCCGGCGATCAAGAGGCTTGAAGGGATGTTGGACCTCGAAACCTCGCGTATGATTGAGGGTCTCTTCAAGGCTAGCAGAGGAGGCAAAGCAATATCTCCCCATATTTACCAGAAGCGGCTGGCGCTCAATGTTGTCCTCATGTTCTGTTACGGCAGGCGCTTCGAAGACATCGCAGACCCACTGCTTCTTCGCATCCTGAGTGACGCTAAAATCATTTCAAGGCGTGTATTTCCTAGAGATGAGGTTCAAGCTAAGCGCTGACAAAGCTTATATACAGTTTTCGATCGACAAATGCTAATGCGCAGGATTACATTCCGTATCTCAGATCCCATGTCTTTCGCGACGAGACCCGCGCCGCTACTGCTAAGCAGGTCCGAGCTCGCAGAGACAAATGGCTAGCCAAGCTCCTTGACGAAGTCAAAGATAGCATTGGCGCAGAGGGCAGCAGAAACTGTGTCGCATCAGGCTTGCTTACGGATTCACGGGAGAGCCTGACGAAAGGTGAGCTATTCGAACTCATAATACTGCGTGTTTCCAGCGGGAATCCTGATCATGGGGCTTTTCTTAGATGACGTTCGCACAATTCTGGGCGGCCTGATGTCGGGTGGTTTCGAGACAATATTAGCAACAGCAATTGCTGGTATCGCCTACTTGGCCAGCCCAGACGGCCAAGCCATGCAAGAGAAAGCTTACTCTGAGATGATGAGCACTTCAGTAGATATCGAAGCAGCTTTTCAGCAAGCCACTGAGGCGGAAACCTCTCCTTTCGTGGCGGGGTTCGTACGCGAGACCCTTCGGCACTATCCTCCACTTCATATCTTACCACCGCGGCAGATATATCAGGAATTCGAATCGCATGGTGCGACAATACCGAAGGGTGTAATGGTTCTTGTGAACACGCAGGCAGTAAATCACGGTACGATTGAACCAGTTCGACTTCAATGTTCCACTGTCCATACGCAGGGCTAATAACAGCAGACACGGCGACCTATGGCCCTGATGCGCATCTTTTTCGGCCAGAGCGATGGACTCAGCCATCGCTGGCTCACAAGGTCCCTGCACCATATCACTTCTCATACGGCGCTGGAGCTAGAGGCTGCACCGCTATCAACTTTTCGAACCGCGTTCTGTATGCCATTTTTGCACGCTTGATTTTGTCGTTCAAAATCAAGCAGAGTGACACCAAGCCACCATGCTTGCACTATGTGGAATGTACGTGCAACGCTGCACGCAAAACCCCATCATCAACTGTGAAAGTGGCTGACATTTTGAAGACAACGAAGATACCACCGCTCAAGCTGCCATCCCTAAACCCTTTGAAGCCTATTTTGAGCTGAGGGATAGACGAGCATTTGATGCCTGCTTGAAACAGTCGGAGAAAAGTACACGAGATGTTACGAATGGCATGCTCAGATGATGATGCGCCGGCGCCCACCGTTCATCCGGACTAGTTCACAAGTTGGTGGAATATAATATGTCGTCTGAAACGGCAAGGAGAGGAGTGCCTTGAGCGGATGTACTCAGGATTAACTTTTCTTTTTCTATGGTTGCTGCTGTGGCTTGTCGTCTGCGTCGACTGACAGTCGACCGGCCCTGTCACCAGCCAGCCCTGCTTTCCAACAGCAGCGGGATCATGGATAGTTGACAGGCAACTTAAGTCACACATCGCATGAGATGAACATGAACTTCTCTTCACAATAGACCCTTGAAAGCACTGTTCCTGCCTCTGGCGCCTAGCGGTCTGGGGACCCCAGTCAAGAAAGTCTAAAGCTTATCGAACGTTCATCTCCGCTCATTCCGCCCCGTCCAAGCGCAGGCGATAGCAAGCCCTGTCAACCCTTGCCCGCCACCGCGTCTACAACGCTTTTAGCATAGTGGAGATAAGAGCTCCGTGCCCAGATCAGCGCGCTGTTTGCCGGAAGTCAAATTGCGAGCGATTGAGGGGTCATTTCATGCGCTCAGGGCGCTCCCAACCTCCTCCACCGCTGGCTTGAGCTTGCGGCGCGAACTAGTGGACGAACGACAATTTCTCAGCCCGTGAGCTACCATTTTGTAAAAAAACAACAACCACGTGCGAGTCCCGCGTTGCATTGTTGCGTGCCCTAGTTTGAGGGCCGTTTTTGTAATCATCTCCTTCAGCTCAGCCGTGCCGCCCGCTGGGATTCAAGGTGAGCACACACGATGGTGGTCAACGACGAAAAGAGGGCGGCGGCGGATGTGTCTTCGGCACAGGAGTCGGGAGAAGACACTCCAAACTCCGTATTGCAGAGTGGAAACATTATCGGTAAGCTCAAGATAGCTAGCTCGTTGCCTCGGGAAGAGCCCTGGTTGATTCAAGCCTAGACGATGGCCTGCAGCGCGGTCTCAAGAACCGGCATCTCATTATGATTTCTTTTGGTGGTGTTGTAGGTGCGAGTATATGGTACGGAACAGGCTATGCGATCGCCTATAGTGGCCCAGTCGGGGCTCTGGTTTGCTTCTTCATAATTGGCGTCGACGTCTACTTTGTGATGCAGTGCCTAGGAGAGATGAGCACTCTTTTCCCCATCCAAGGCGCTTTCATCGAGCTTGCTGGGAGATTCGTCGACCCTTCTCTTGCGTTTTCCCTGGGCTGGAACTATTTCTACTTGTGGGTTACCAACGTCGCCGGGGACTTCAATGCAAGCTCGATCATAATGGGGTACTGGACCGATAAGGTACCAACCTACGGCTGGATTTTGTTATGGTTTGCCTTTTACCAGGTTACTTCACTGCTTGGCGTCGTTGTTTGGGGAGAGATGGAGTTCTACTTCGCCTGCTGGAAGCTGTTCTGCATCCTTGGTGGCTTCCTCTGCGCAATCCTGCTCAATACCGGCGCCATTGGCGGCGAGTACATAGGATTTCGATTTTGGAGGGACCCGGGTCCCATTGCCAACGGCATCAATGGTTTTGGACAGTGTTTCCTGCTCGCGGCGGTCTACTATTGCGGAACAGAGATGCTAGCACTCACGGCTGCTGAGTCCAAGAATCCAACGAAAGACCTACCGAGGGCTATTAAACAGACATTCTGGCGGGTCCTGATCATTTTCATGTAAGTAAACCTACCATGAAGCAATTCTGTTAGTTGGAATCCCACTGACCGTCTATCACAGGGGCCTTGTGTTCTTCGCAGGTATTATTGTGCCGTCAGACAGCCCTGACCTCTTGACAGCTGCCACTAGATCGGGGAAGTCACCTTGGACCATCGCCTTCACAAATGCTGGTGCACCGCAGCTTGGTCACGTCGTAAACGTTGTAATGTAAACGCATCCCCTCCTCGGGTAATTTCCTCTCTGATGCTGATCACTACTCAGGATCACGGCCCAATTGTCCTCGATGAACTCAGCCCTTTATGTGGCATCTCGAAGTCTGGTCTCTCTAGCCAAAGCTGGCCGCGCGCCCAAGTTCTTTGCAAAGACCACCAAAAACGGAACGCCAGCAAATGCCCTTATTTTCTCAAACCTCCTTGGGCTCGTATCCATCCTCAACTATACGGCAGGTCCGGGAAAGGTCTTCAGCTACCTCACGAGCATTAGCGGCTCAGCTACCTATATCGCGTGGGCCGTCATTGGCGTAACACATATGCGATTTCGAAGAGGCTGGATCGCGCAGGGAAATCGCATTGAAGACCTGCCGTTCCGCGCCCTCTGGTATCCCTACGGCACGATATTCGTCATCTGCATCAACACCCTGCTTGTCTTTATTGCAGGCTACAATGTGTTCGTTGGGGGCTTTGACGTGGTCGGTTTCGTCATCAATTACATTGTCATAGCAGTCTTTGTTGTGTTGTTCTGTGGTTGGAAAATCCTGAAGAGAACGAGGATTGTGTCGCTGTCAGAGATGGACCTGACGACGGGCAGGCGACAGGTTGCAATGACTCTGGACAACGATGATGTTGACGCGGAGAAGAGGCAAATTCCGTGGTATGTCAAGATTAAGCGTTTCGTATTCAGCTAAATACCGGCACGTCATGCCATCTCGGTCGAAATGACACTATAAAACATGGCAATGAAAAAGACGAAAGACCCTGACTACGACCTATCGCGAAGCTGGGAGGTTGTCGAGAACGGCACTTGTGGATTTGGTGCTTGTGCATAGAATCTTTGCTCCATACTAACCAAGCTGACCTTCTACTGCCGTGGAAGATGGCACTCCCAGTCCAAACTGTGGAACCGATGCAATTACATGCGGATGCTGCAAATGAACCGTCTGACTTGAAAGCGTAAAGTAATGCAGTTTACAGGCGAATCGAATCGCCTATCAAACGATACTCATGGACTTCCTATCTCGCAATGAGTAGTTGCCGGGGCCGGCCCGAGCAGTGGAGACGGACCGGTAGCTGAGCCGGCGAGTCACGACGACATCCGGCGCACATGTTTGGAACCTTATTTTGGGCCGCCTAGAAGCTCGAACGTAGCACCGGGTCACGCACCCCCCACACCTAACATCTATCTCAACAATAACAACCAAACCGCCACGTTGAAGCCAATCCTAGGGGAAGAAGCCGCCACATCCAGTAAAGTCCACACAGGTCTTTGCTTCTCTCAAACACATCAATCGCAATCATGGCCAGCGGCGGCAAGCATGTCGTCTTTGACATTGTTGGGACATGCGTCGGGTACGAAGCCTTCTTCGACATCCTAGATGCCCGCATCGGTGACCGCCTCCGCGCACACGGAATTAGTCCCAAGATCTTCGGCTTCTCGTGGATGGAGTGTGCGGAGCGCGAGTTCACCTTCCTGGACCTCTCGGGCCGTTACAAGCCCTTCTTCCCCATATTCAGACCACTTTTTTTCCGCGTGCTCGGCCAGGTGGGCATCCCGAAGCCCAGGGAGCTCTTCAGTGAGGAGGACGCCGAGGTGTGCGCCGAAGGCTACAAGGCGCTCAAGGCAAGGCCCGGGGTACAGGAGGCGTGGCAGAAGCTCAGGGATGTGGGGTTCACGGTCTGGGCTTTGACGACCGGAGACAAGACACGGGTCAAGGGCTATCTCGCTGGCGCGGGTCTGCATTGCCCTGACGAGAACTTCTTCACGTGCGACGGTCTGGATGTCAGGAAGCCTGTGCCCGCGGCTTACCAGTTCGTCTTGAACCAGTTCAAGGGCGCTGAGCAGACCTGGTTTGCCGCTGCCCATATGTGGGACGCGTCAGGAGCAAAGGCGAACGGGTGAGTAACCTTGAATTCACGGCGAATGCCTGCAACATTTCTCGGGAACTGATAAGACACCCTCTAGATTCAAGGCAGCTTGGTGCTCAGTGTGGGAAATCGAGCCAGTGCCTGAGGTATTTGGTGAAGTCGATGTAGTTGCCGACAGCTTGGTTGAGATGGCAGAGAAAATCATTGAGGCGTCCAAGAAGTGAGATATAGGATTCGGTCCTGGTGCAAAGCGATAGGATCGTACCTCGGCCTTATGTAGCTGCGATGGAGGTCCACGTCGTCACGGTTTCCCTTGCAGTCAAGCCTCAGAGTGTTTCAGACGCCGAGTGCGTACACTACTAGACTACGGAGGAGAGAAGCTGCTGCACATTCTACGCTGATAGCTTGTCTTCATGCTCGGTAGGGTTCCCCAGCTGTCAGTTTTCATTATGGCCGGTCTTCGTGTATAGTAGCATCACCATGTGGACAGGTTTGCAAAGGAATGGCGACCCAGGAAATCCAGGTTAGATTCGGACCAATATGACTGCATTGGAGTAACACAAGATTTGAGAGGTCCCCCCCCCATCCCGGCCAATCCCGGCGCCACTGTGGTTCCAGACCGATATGGAGTGTTTTATGGGAAGCCTTTAGCCCTGTACCTAGGTATGTTTGACTTAAGAACATTGCAACCGGGCCAAGAGTTGAGCTTGTGGCGCATGATTCTGGCCCGGTGGCCATAGGCACATGGCTGCTCTGGATGACCTGGAATAGATGAAAGAAGAACACGAATTAGTCTGTCGGCTGCACCCCGGTAATCCATTGTTATGGTTTGTGAAAGGGTGTCGCGGAACCACTTGCATGGGAACCATGCAGGTAAAGGCCTATGCCGAGATTTACAAGTCGGACAATTCTGGCCCGGCCGTTGTACAAAATGCCCGGAACGTCGAAGTGATGACGAGACTGATCAGATCATAGAGTCGGCGGTGAAAGGCCGTTGCCGCAGTAGTAAGCGACCGGCGCGGCCATTGTGGGGTCATTGTTGTGGAACAAGACTGCCGTGATACTCGAGACGTATTACTGACGCATATCTACGGTAATGAGCCGCGTCTGGTACGGAACCGACCGTGCCGTTCCGCACCGCACCGCAAGACTGGCCGACATCAGGTATTGAAATTTTTGACGAGAAGAGTCCCGAAAAGTCGGAGTGGCAACCAAGCTGAAAGCGCGGTGGATACCCTTGTCGCATAGAAGAAAAGGTGTAGAGCCATAGGGGGTATGAGCATGAGATAAATCCCCGTGTGGTGAAGGAGACGGCCGACGACCAAGCGGATCCGCTATAGACTTCATGCAGCGGAGGAGCGGGACCGCTGGACCCTTAGTAAACACAAGATAAGCGCAAGCGCAAGGGGATGAGGCACAGCCAGGTAAAATAGCTTGCTTACCATATCCAAATATTCTTCCTCCCCACGCCCAAGGACATCCATCGGGCGCTCTGGTACTCCTAACTTGGCGCTGAGGGCTCGAACGCACTCCATGCAGCCACTTGTGTTTACTTTTTCTGGAAAGACTGTCGCAGGAAGGCTTCTACGGAAGCTTGAACACCAATCATCTCCCAGTGTTTTGTGTAGGGAACATTAGCCTGGACTGCCAGGTGCTCTCCCTGAGACTGAGTCGATGAGCCTGACCCACTTCTCCACCCTGACGTGTGGCTAAGTTCCCTAGACCTGATACGAGGAGATACTACTGAATCTCTCAGAGACTTTCAATGAGGCGATCAAGGGTCAAATATATACTTGTAGACATGCATTACAGCAGGTTACATTGTGGCTTGAACTTGATGCGGGATCTACGCGGGCCGGGTGGGCTCTGCCACGTGCCAGTCTTTCCGCGAAAGCAACCTGTCGTTCAATTTCGGGCATGCTGTGCCCTCTTGGTTCGGAACGCGTGGGCAGATCGTCCGAATAGAGTATTGTGGAGCACAATCAATCAACCTCTGGCGACTCCAGGCTCACGGACTTGAGGGGTGTTTCCAGCTCGTCGCCTGCTTTTTCACGATCCCCATTCGCCTCGCTCTCGGGCAACAACGGTTTCACAACCCTCATCTCGATCCGCTGCAGCTCGATCTCTAGCATAGGAGTGTCCTCAGGGACTTTCGACAGTAGACGATTATTCTCAACGTCGAAGTACAAGGCCCAGAAATGTCCCTCTTGGACGGCGCAGAAACCCTCCCATCCACCCAGTGTTAGTCTTCGGTCTTGCCGTGTACAGTCGAAAGGGGCTTTTAAGTTTGGCTCGGCCCAGTCTATTGTACCAAACTTGACCTCGTAGGTCTGGCGATCTATGTAGATCCAGTTCCTGACTAGCCGGTCAGCGTTGTCTAGTAGCAGAATCGTGAATGACAGAAGAGTGAAGAGATTGATCACGATCTCAGTTAAGGTCGCTTACATTACAGGAGGATCGTCCATGATTGTAGAGACAAGACCCTCATGTTGGGTTTCTGGGAATGGGAGGAAATATCCCGCAAAACGATGACCGAAAGGGATGTCATATTCTGTTCCTGTGTCGATATAGAGCTGGAAGTAATATCTGGGTCAACTGCCGGCCTAGACTGGGACCATCAATCGGCCACAAAGTCAGGGTGGTGAAGGAGTACGAACCTTGTCCCCTGAGAGGATCACATGTTTTCCTTCGAGCAAGGGACTGAACCGCGAAGACTTTGTGCAATGAACGACAAGATTGTTCTTCCGGCTGCGATGCTCCTGCCTCCGCGCCCTGGCTTGCGTCTGCCTGATGGCTTCCGCTGCCCCGAACACCGAGGCAAATGCGACAATAAACGAAACCTGCTGCGACATGCTGCTTAGCGAGCGGCAGCACCCCACACTATCGGGTGTGCCTTCTAGGCGTGGAAGACTGCGCAGCTCGTGGGCGGTCTTAAGTGTCCGTCTAGACTGCCGGAGCCCAGATTGACTCGAGCCACCAGAGTGACACAGGACAAGCCATCGTTCGATGTCTCCGTCCGAGGCGCCCTTGTGTGACCTGTTTAGCCCAATCGGTACGTGAAACGTGGAATGTGAAGCATAAGGGTAGATCCCCGCAAGGTGTGCCATCCCAAGCGCCAGATTACGTCCCGACGGGGATGAGCCGGGCAGATCGCTGCCGTGTATCAGGCTTGTCACCTGGCTGCAGCAGCGTGGTTGCTTTTGTTCGCTGACTCGGCAATCGAGACTACTCTAGCACTTGCGTGTAGCTTCAATTCGACGGTCTTTCCCACCAGCCCTCGCATGAAAAACATTCGATGTGCTATATGTGGCTGACTCGAAAGAGTAAATCGCAACTTGGGCGGCCCATCCCGTCGGCCGAGCTGGGGAATCAATTCTCGCGGCTGCCCGATGAGGTGCACGGCTGTGACCCGGGAAGGGATGCAAGTGGCGGGTTCCAGACATCACCTTGATCACCTTTCCCTCCACGCCGTGCGCCGACGAGGAATACGCGACCAAACGCGATGGGAGAGAATTATAAAGCCAGTATGCACGCCTCAGCAATCAAATCTATCCATCCCATCACTCAGCCGAGGCATCAGGATTCCCTTGAGCAGCGCATTGCCATCGCAAGATATCCATCCCAAAATCCGCTCGATTCCCTCTGGAAACAACCCAAGCTGAAACCATTTCCTTCCAAAGCATCCAAGGCAGACCGTTTCGAGAAGCAATGTCTTCCCCGTGAGTTACGCCATGGATATACTTCTTCCGGTTCAAGACATCGCCTGTCTAACCTACATTGATCTACAGAACAAAGCCCACGCCTTCTGCCCCCACGGCCCCTTCATCGAGCGCCTCCTCGGGTGCCGGCGCCCTTAACAACGTGCCGCGCTTTGGTGGACAGAGCGATGACAGGGAGAGGGACAACAAGCTCACTAGTCACCATCACCTCCCCATGCCGGGCCTAAGCGGTAACCCAAACGGGGCAGTGGGTAAGAAGTCTCGTCTCAGGAGTTTGACAACAACCTTAGCAGCGGCTGCACACATTCACTGAGACCTACAATTTGCTGACGTGTCGTCTAGGAAATCTCCTCCGTGGAGCTGTCGATTCCAAGGGTGATTTGAAGGATGCGGCCCTTCAGGTTGGCATTAAATTGGATTTGGTATGTCGGGTGACTTCCCAAATAGCTGGCACGGGACACTGATGAACAGTCTAGGAAGCAGAAGTCCACCTTACCGCCCGTGTTCGCGGAGATATCATTGTTGGGCTTTATTAAAGGCTCGAGGTCGGATTCTTTTGACATGCCTGGTGATGCTCATGCCGGGATTGGGACTACTTTGCAGGGTGTGGTCATCGGCTTCGGAGATATCGTAATTGCTTTCCTGTCACTCACTCTTGACTTTTGCGTACATGGTCCTCGGGGTTTCGCAATTGGAGCTATCACATTGAAAGTAGCCACATTCATTTAAAGTAATAATATCTAGTCTACTTCGTGAGGTCTGCGACACGAAAGTGATTTCGTGATAATGTTAAATACATGTCTGAAATGGAAGGTTTCATATCGACTTTCAACTCAATCAATGAATAATCAACAAGAGCCGTTTAATGCAAAGGTAGTAACAGCTGTACATGTCACCGTCCTGAGACGTGTCGTTTCCCAACGCTCACAGCTACCCGAGACCAACTCAGACATTCACAAACGCCACAAACGCCACCGCGCAAGCCGCGTGACGAAAGTCATCCATAAAAGGTAATTTTGTGTAAGCCGGCCCTTTGTAAATCTAATAGCCCGCATCACCATACCTGAAAGAACTTTGCCCTACCGGTAGTATGAGACTATTTGTCTTGGGCAGCTATGAAAGTGCCGGAAAGGTATTCCGAATCAGGGGTGGTGATTGTCATCTTTTCTGCGCTTACTCAAAAAATAAATTTAGGAACGTCAGCGCGCAGTCTGAGAGAGTTTGATGCAGCAAAGGATTGTGCGATGGAAAATTAGGGAGGTCTGGGCCACTTCCGCGCCGCAGGGTGGCACAGCAGCTGAAGCACCCGCCGGGACTGAAAGAAAACTCTGTCAGATCGGGATGCTTTGACTCTTGGCTTTGTATTCCTCGTCCTGGTTGGTCTCCGCATCCTTTTCAGGTCGCACAGCGCCTCTTAGCTCCTGTGCCCACGATGAAAAGCCCGAAGAAAAACATGACTTTCAGCCTGTGCGGCGTTGTCTTGCTATTGAGACGTGACAGTCCTGCCAAGATTGTCATCTCAAAATTAGTTCCGGCGGTTCGGGCCACTATTGGAGACTAAAAAGTGATGGCTGTTTCGTTTTGCCAGTAGGGTTGGGGAAGATTTCCCCATTGGACGGCGGCAAAAAGCGCGTCTAAGGGGCACGCACGGGTAGATCCTTAATTGAAACGGACTAGCCTTTTCGTCACGGCACCCTGCATATTTTCGGCATAGGAGTCGTGTGGCTTACACTCGAGCTGGGTGCGAAGGAGCCGGAAGGGGAGCCATATATATCGTCAAAGGCCTCTACTGAGGGGCGGAAAGGCTCATTCTGTTCGCCAGGTGTCGCTCCACGCCAACACGCTCCTTTTTTGTCATTCATTTTAGTCGCTCCTTAGACACCAAGCATCAGGATGCCTTCATTCGCAGCAACTGTGTTGTTTCTCCCCCTTCTCGGGCTTTGCAGTGCTAAATGCCTCCCTCACCCCGTGCCGCAAGCTTCAAGCTCTCCTTCTGCCGCCAGTGCGGCTCCATCAACTTCTTCGACCGCCAATGAGGGTGCATCAGTGCCCCCTGCAGGCCAAAACGCCACATCCGGAGGCAAGATCCCGGACTCATTTAAACCCGGGGTGAAGTGGCAGATAGAAATCCAGAATCCGGTCGACCCTCGAGTCGGCCTGCAGCCGCCTGACGCCAAGGTCATCGACGTCGATCTCTTTCACGCGTCCAAGGACCCTACCTTGATTCCGACACTTCATGTACGACTTCTCTAGTTTCCAATTGGTGTGCGTACAAATTTGATCTGACGGACAGTAGGAAGCTGGAGCTACGGTCCTGTGCTATTTCAACCTGGGAGCGGTGCAGGTAAGTCTGGCTTTAGTGCCTGTGAACAAATACTCTGCCCAGGTGCTAATGTTAAGTCTTGCGAAGACGACGGACTGCGACTGGACAAGCTGGGAAAACGACGGGCTCATGAAGACCAGCCAAACCGTCGAGAACTACGCCCAGGAAAAATATGTTGATGTCACAGATACGACCGTCCTCGATCTCCACAAGTCTCGCATCGACCTCGCACACCAAATCGGCTGCGATGGCCTGGACCCCGATAACATCGATACATTTGTTTGTGCATCTGGGCGCCTCCTGTATGATTGAGCTGACCGGCAATTTAGGAGCTGTCAGCGGACGAGTCCATCGGCAAGCAGATCACACAAGACGATATGGTCAACTTCCTCGCAACTCTTGCCGAATACGCTCACTCCAAGACAACGACACTTGGCCATTCCCTCATGATTGGACAGAAGAACGCGTACAGCATTACAGAGCGCGTCCACACATTCATGGACTTCGCAATTTCCGAGAACTGTGTCGGATCTGTGAATGTCGGCTCCAACCGCGGTGCACCCGACGAGTTTTGCACCGTTTTCCAAAAGTGTATGTTCTGCTCTTATCATGTTCTGTTCTTAACGCTAATTCTTGGCCATGAAGACTACGCCGATAACGGCAAGCCGGCCTTTGACATCGAGTATCCTTCAAGCCTGGCAGCCGGCGGTGGCAGTAAGAAGCGACAGGACGAGAGTGCAACCGATGGATCCGAGGGCGGGTGCGCGGCTGCTACCAGTGAGGCTGATATTGTAGCCTACTGCACCTCTCAAGCAAGCAGCACTGGAATCAGCCGGATTCTGAAGCTTGACAACGACGAATACGGTCTGAATGGCTGCACACAGTATTGTGACGAGACCGCTTCATTCGTCATGACGACATATCCGTCAAACGACACCAACTCCTGCGGATGATTCAACGGTGCCCTCTGTCATAGCACGGGAGGTGGGGATGAAGGGGTTGTTAAAGGGACTGAAAAGTGCTTCAGTCCGCCCGATTACGCTTTCATTTCTAAGTACATTGGTTCCCTAACGGCGTGTTGGGAGACAGCCAGTACAAACCTTGTTGCCGAAGCCTTTTTTTGCCACTCAAATAAAATCGCGTTTCATTGAACATTTCGACCTGGTATCGAGTACAGGACACAAATACTAAAAGTGCCATCAGGACCAGACCAGACGTCTAAAACTGAGAAATTGCATGATTCGCAGAGATTCAATTTGCCCGCATGTACCTCATCGTACCGTCCACTAACTGTAGGATGATCTGACCCGACCTGGAAAATAACCTTGAAACATTTGAACGCTTCTGAGCCCAGGGGCCAGGCATGGGCGGCATTCTCTCTATGTGCTTGATAGGTTTCTGGCCTTGCAATAAAATTAACTGGTTTCGTTTCTATTCCGTATATAGCCGAAGCCTCACGCAGCGCCTTTACTTTGTAAATTCCTGTCGAGGACTGTAATGCTCTTGTCGCTTGCCTGCACTTTGAGCTGGGCCAGGACAGCTAGGCAGTAACAGAGACCGGCACGCGCATTTAGTGTCCACTTAGGACACATCATTGGTTCTATTTACATTCCACCATCAGTCAGTTTTCTAGTGTTACTAGTTGGGTCATTCGAAGAAATCATCAGCCCCGATGGGACACACGCCAATTTGAGTAGCATACAGAACTATAATAAGTGACTTCCCCGGTGGAAGCGTGGCCTGTCCCGTTCTCTTAGATTTGATCTTCGTTACGTTTCAGAGAATACGGTGATCTTTAAGAGACAGGTTCTCATGATGTTTATGTCTGCCACAATTATAACGAGTTGAATAACAGCCCAACGCATGTTTTTTAACAGGCATGGCTACAATAAAGGCCTAGAGCCTCATTAATTAGAGCACAGGACACGCTTCTATATAAAGTCAGTGATCTCTTTCTGAAACCGTATGCTTCATGAGCAGTATGCATCCGGTTGCTTGAGTAGTGAGATAAAAACAATGGATCGGTAGTGGGAGGTATGTAAAGAAATATTCGTGGCACTTTAGTGACGAGAAGAAGTGAGGGAAAGACAGTCGAAGCAAGCCTTAGGACCCTCACTGCCTCTAATTCTTGCAACAAGTCCTTACCAAGCTTTATCCGTAGGAGTTAACTCAAACTTTGAAGCCATCAAAGGTCTTGGACATGTCTTGCAAAAAGTTTCAGCACCACACCTCTCGAACGTCTAAATACGCCTACCAGAAAGTATCGTCTCTACGAATTTTATAAGACTGCTTCAACATTCTGACAGAAAAGATGTGCCTGGCAGTACGACATGGGACAGTGAAGGACGCTTCAAATCTTGTCCGGGGTTTCAACAACTATTTTAGTCCCAATGATTCAATTCAGAAAGAATGCTTTCACAAGCAGGCTTCATAGGGCCCTGGTGGGCTGCAAGCTAAATATAAGTCGCGGGCGTCTAGTGGTTGATCGCTTGGGCTGTGCCTGATTGCAAATCCGGCAAGAATGCGGGGACAGCTCATAGAATGTGCAGATGGAAAGAGGAATCAACCCCAGGGGGCCAGTCATACTCAAGTCATCTGTCGGCTGTGCCACGCCCAAGCTACCTATCTAGGGAGGTACATGTGCCCACCGGCTAGTTTGGGGCAAAGCCGTCACCCAACAGGCCAAAATTAGCTACAATCGCCTGCAGTGAAACCCTGCATGTTGTCAGCACGACTAAAGGGCCATTCAAATTAAAATGAAATGAGACATCGGTCAAAAAGCTTTCAGGTTATGCGGGCATCGGTGGCCTGTTCAAAAAGCGCATGCCTTCCTATGTTCATATTCTCCTCTCCTGAGCCTTGTCCGAAAACCAAGTTCTGATTAATGAGGTACCTAGGTAATTCTGCCGAGACTCAACCATCAAGGTGAGCCATGGAGAGGCTCCTTAACGATATGCAAGGCCGAGACACCGTCAATTCCACGATCCCAGCGATTTGCTTCGAATCTTGCAGTAAGTCTTTCGCAGAATCCAGATTTTAACCCAGCGCAGATCCGCTGATTAGAGATCAGATAATGCCAGGGTTGAAATTAGTCAGAATTAGTTTAGTCATAAGCCTTGACTAAGACTAAAGATTATTAGTTAGTAACTTAGTGATTAATTATTTTTTTAGTCACTTAGTCTAACTAAAAGACTAACTAATTATATAAATTAGTCTTTAGTCTTTAGTTAG
>JUJX01000258.1:22842-59642 GCA_000800745.1 Diaporthe longicolla | reverse complement strand
TATTAAAACTTTAATAGAATAATATAATAAATACTTTTAATAATTTATTTAAAAAGTTTAATATTACTAAAATTATAAATTTTATTAATAATAGTATTTTTATTTTTAAATTATTTAGTAAAAAGTAATATAATAGAATTTATATTTTTAATATTTATATAGTTTAAAAGATTAAAAGTAAAATACTTATATTATTTAAAAAGTTATAAATAATCTTATAAAGTTATAATAATAAAGAGAAAAAGAAGATTTTAATTTAATTATTAATTATATAAAGAGTAAATATATAACTACTATTAATACTTATAGTAATATATATTTTATATTATAATATACTTTAAGAACTATAGAATATTATTTAAGCTTATTTATAATTATAATTAAAACTAATATATATAATCTTAGTAAACCTATTAAAGAAGATTAAGTATAAATACCCTTCTAAAATAATTATATATATTATTAAGTTACTATATAATATTATAAAGCTTAATATATATTAGTTTATTATATATTAACTATATTATATTAATAAGCTTAAAATAGAAACTTTAATATTTAACCTATACTTTTTAATTATAAATATAAGTTATAAAAAGAATAATCTTAAGATAATTATAATATAAGTTAATAATACTTTTAACTTAAGTATATTTAAGTTCTTTTAGTTTTTTAAATAAAATATTTAAAAAAAGAAACTTTACTATAAATTATAAAAAAAGTTAACTAAAAGTAAATTCTTTAACTATAATAGTATTTTAATTTTAAAAGAAGAAGATATAATTTATATATAGTAAAAAAAGTAAGAAGTAAAGATTATAATAATTAATAATAAAGCCTTTAATAAAGTATAGAAATATATAGAATAGAGGGTATAAGGTATATATCTAACTTTAATTTATTAATTAAAAGCTATATTTAACCTTTTTATTATAATATAACTATAGTAACTATTTAAAAAAAACTATAGTAAACTAAATAAATACTTATAATAGTAAGTTAATAATATTAACTATAGAATTTATTTTATATTATTAGATTTTATTAAAATAAAACTTATAGTTTTTATAAATAAATTATTTATTAATAATATAAACCTTAGTTTTTAAATTAGCTTTATAATTATTCTATTAAATAAAAAATATAATAATAATAATACTTATTAAAATATAGTAAAATATATTATCTACTAGTTCTTTATAAAGTATAAAAAAATTATATAAAGTATACTACCTTTAAAGATTTATAATATAGTAAATAGATTTAATATAGGTATTATATTATTAATAATATTATAAAAAGTTATAAATTAACTAGAATTTAAATAAATCCTACTTATAATATATATAAACTCCTTATTTTTATATAAATATTTTATTAAATTAAGTATAATAAAAGAAAATACTTTATAATTAATATAATAGTACTTTATTAATTATATAAATAAAGAAAGATTAATAAAATTTATTAAATTAATAGAAAAAATAACTTAATTAATATAATAATAAAAGTAATATTAAATAAAGCTTTTAAAAAACTTATTTCTAATAATAAGTTATAGTTTTAAATATAAAGCTATATTAACTATAAAGAGTTAGTTTTTATAAAGTATTAAGTATAGATATTATTTAAAGAATTACTTCTAGTAAAGTAGTTATTTTAATAATATTAAAATAAATTAACCTTTAAATTAATAAAGTTACTCTATTTAATTAATATTTATAAAATAATATATACTATTAATAAAAGTAAAAAATTAAATTAATATAATAATCTTTAAGTACTATATTAAAATAAAACTATTTTAAGCTATTATATTTAACTTTAAACCTTTTTAAACTTAAATTTATATTATTAGTTTTAAAATAAATACTAGTATTTAAAAAGTATATTATTAAAAAACCTTTACTTTTAAATAGTTTTACTTATAATAAAAACTATAACTACTTTTATATACCTATAAAAGATAACTAAAAAAGAGAAGTATTATATTATTATATAAATAACTTATACTTTTATACTATTATATAATACTTATTATAAAGAAGGATATATAATAAAATATTTAAATTAAATAGTTTTAAAGTAATCTTATATTAGTAGTTAAATCTTTTTCTTAATTATAGTTAATTTAATCTAGTTAGTCTAATTTAATTTAATTTAATCTAAAACTTTAAAGAAAGGATTATTACCTACTTATAATAGTACTATTATAAAGTATAAGTATTATATTTTTTATAAACTTTATATAAAAGAAATATAAATTAATAAAAGGTTAAATAAATTAATAAAAAGTTAATTAAATATAAAATATACTATTTAATATTTAATAAAGTTTACTTTAAATAAAAGGAATTAGCCTATATATAAACTATACTAATAAATACTAGTAATAATTCTTACTTTAATATATACTTTTATTTTATAGTATTATAGTTAATTAAATTAGTATAATATACTAAATTAAAATCTAATAAAAGTTTAAGTTTAACTTAACTTTAAATCTTTAAAATAAATTTTAAAAGATAAAAATAGGGGATTTTTAAAGCTTATTTAATAATAAAGTAAAAGATTATTAATATAAGAATAAAAGTAAGTAGAAGAGATTAGGTTATATAATTATATAACTATATATAGTATATATAGTAAAGTTATAGTTTATAGCTATAAGTAAGTTATAAACTAAATAGATAATAATAATAAATTAAACTAATATAACTTATTTACCTTATACCTTTTATATATATATATAAGAAGCTAACTAATAGTATTCTTATTTCTTTTTAATAATTATTATAGGTAGTTAGAAATTCTTTTAGATTTATTTAAAAAGTAGATTAATAGTTATTAAATAAAGTAACTTAATATAAATTTTTATATATTTTTTATTTAAAAACTTAGAAATTTCTATTATAAAAAAGGAAATTATATATTCTATATAGAATTTTATATACTTTTAATTTAATTTCTTTTTACTTTTTAAAAACTTATAATTTTTAAAGTTTATCTATATAAGATTTCTTATTTAAAATTTTAAAATAATAAATCTTTTTTTATTTACTATAGTTTTCTATTATTATAATATAATAGCTATAAAACTTTAATAAAAATCTAATATTTACTATAGTTTTTTAATAAAATAATTAGCTTATACTTTAAATAAAAACTTAAAAAGTACTTTTTAATTAACTTTTTTAAAAATTAATATAATAAGGTTAAGTTTATAACTATAAGTTATAAAGAATATTAATATTCTAATATTAATATTAATATACTAATTTAAAGTTATTTATATTATAAATAATTATTTTATTTAATTTTTTTTAATTTTTTATAATAAATATTATAAAATATACTTTAATTTTCTAGTTTCTTTATTTTAAACTACTATTTATTTTAAAGTAATAATTTAAATTAAGTTATTATTTAATTTAAAGTAAATAATATATATACTTTTAAAATTAATTTACTTAATTAAAACTTTAGTTTAAAATAATAGCTTTTAATTCCTTATAATATTTAATCTAATACTATAAAAAATATTTAATATATAATTTAATATTTATAAAGTTTATTAGTTTTAATATAATTTCTTTATTTAATTAGTTATAAATTATTTATAAATATTAGTAATTTTTAAATTATAAAATATTAAAAAACTTAGTATTAATTAAATCTAATAGTTTAATTATAAAGTTTATAATATTTTTTAGTAATATTAATCTAAAATTAAAAATAATTTAAAAAAAGTCTTTTATATATCTTTTTATACTTTAACCCTTTTATATACTTTATAATTATAAAGAAACTATTAAGCTTTTTAATAAAATAGTAGCTAGTAAAAATACTAGTTAATTATAGAAATTATACCTTTTTATTTAAAATATTCTAATATTATAAAGTTATAGGTATTTTATATAATTTTTATATATAAAATATTAGCTTCTAAGTCTTCCTAATAAGCTTTCTTATAATCCTCTTTCTTTATAATAAGTACTTTAGGTATTTATAGTTTTCCTTTATAATATAAAAGTCTATATTTATTACTATAGTATTTATTTAACTATATATAAAGATATAAGCTAGCCTAAAACTCCCTATCTTCTTCCTTTAATATATAATAAACTATAATATAATCTATATTATTCTATATAGCTTATAGTTATAATTACTATAATTTTAAATTATTAAAAATATAGATATTCTTTAGATTAAACTAAAGATTTTTAATTTAAATTAAAACTACTTTTTAATACTTAAAAATAATATTTAAAATTAATTATATAGTTTTTATTTTTATATTTTTAATATTTACTTTATTTTAATCTCTTTTAAATAAAATATCTAGTATTATAGCTTTTTTTCCTAGTTAGTAAACTAAGTTAAATAGAAACTTTATTAAAAGCTTTATATATTAAACTTACTTTTTTAAAAACTATTACTTTATTATAAAATACTTAAGGTTCTTATAATTTAAAAGAATAATAAACTAGTTTACCCTTTTAAACTTAGCTTTTTATTATTAAAAATAATCTATAATAACTAATATTTCCTTATCTATAATTAAATAGTTTTATTTAAAAGTTATTAGTTTATAAAAGTAAAATACTACTAGCTTTTAAATCCTATCTATTTTATAAAATAATATACCTCCTAACTTTTATTTATTATAATCTACTTTAATAAAGATTTTTTTATTTAAATCTTACTATATTAAAACTAAAGCTTTTAAAAAAACTTTTTTTAACTTATTTAAAGCTTTATAATACTTTTACTTTTATATAAATATAATACTTTTTTTAATTAGTATTATTAAAAAAATAGCCTTTATAAAGTAATTCTTAATAAATTTATAATAGAAATTAGTAAATTTTAAAAAATTATATACTTTTTTTATAAACTATAATATCTTTTATTTAATAATTACTTTTATTTTTTTAAATCTACTATAACTTTTATACTTACTATAATAATAAAACTTAAATATTTAACCCTTTTTTATATAAGTTTACTTTTATTTAAGTTTAAATATAATTTATATTTAACTATTTAATTAAATACTTTCTTTATTTTTCTTATATAATATTTATAAAATCTATTAATATAGATTAGAATATTATTTATATATACTAAAAACTATTTATTTAATAAGTTTTATAAAATATAATTAATATATTATTAGAATATAATAAGTACTTTATATAGTTTAAAAGGTATAATAAGTTATTTAAAAAGCTTATATTTTATTTTAAAAGTTATTTTCTACTTATATTCTTTAGTAATTTATATTTTATAAAAGATTTAAATAATATTAACTTTAATAAACTACTTAACTTTTATTAAATTCTTTAAGGTTTTTAAAATTAAAGATAAAAGATAGTAGTTACTTTTTATAATTATATTTAATATATAGTAATTATAATAGAATTATAGTTCCCTACTTAGTTTCTTTATAAAAATTATTAGTTAACCTACTTTACTACTATTAGTTTAAATAAATCCTTTATTTAATAGGTCTTTTAATATTTTCTTTAAAACTAATAGTTTTTCTTAAAATATTCTATAAAGTAAGTTAAAAAGTATAAAAATCTCTTACTTTTAGTAATTTATTTTAAAGTTAATCTTATAATCTATATTAAGTTTATATAAATTTAACTTATTTACTTTCTTTTTATAAAAAGTAGTAATAAATTATAAAATTCTAATAGAATTTTAACCTTTAGTTTTACTTTAATCTTAGGTTCTTTAATATATAAAGCTTTATTAATATCCTTTATTAATACTATAAATATTATTAATTCTATAATAGATCTTTTATAGTTTTACTTAATTCTTTTAAAGTATAAAATAAAAGTTAATTCTAATATTAAAAATACCTTTTCTAGTTCTTTAATTTAATTAATTTTATTTTAAGTACTAATATATAATACCTAGGTTTCTACCTTTCTATATTATATTTTTTAAAGGTATAATATAGAATATACTTAGTTAATAATTAACTATAGTTTTCTTAATACTATTTAAAAGTCTAGCTTAAGAATAATATAAGTATAAACTAGTTTTTTATAACTTTTAATCTTTTAATAGAACTTTATAAATTTTATAACTAATATATTAACTAAGCTTAAAGTAGCTCCTTTAATAAACCTTAATTAAATTAACTAAATATATATACTTATTCTTTTAACTATTTATTTATTTATTATAATATAATATTTATATCTTTTATTTATAAAAGTAGTTTCTTAATCTATAATATTAATAATAATAAAAATATATATAAATTCTAGTTTAGCTACTTAAAATATAATTATTAAATAAATACTTTAATTTAGCTTTAATATTTATCTTTATACTAAAGCTATTCTTTTTTTAAATTAAATATTTTAAAAACCTCTTCCTATTTATTAAAAAGTTTTAATTTAATAACTAAAGTTATACTAACCTATATAACTAAAGTCTACCCTATTAAATAAAATTTTAAAAAAGGTATATATAGATATCTTTTATAAAAATATCTAAATACTCTATAATATATATAAAGTTTCTTTTAAAAGTAATTCTTTTACTTCTCTTTAAAAACCTACTTAACTTTTAAATATTTTTTACCCTTTTAAAGCTATTTCCTACTCTTATTATTATATAAACTACTTCTTCCTATATAATTTATTTATTTTAAAATATTACCTTCTTAGTCTACTATACCTTTTTAAATAAAGTTCCCTATTAAATACTTAAGATTTAAATAAGTAAGAATAAGAGCTATATTAAATATCCTCTAAATATACCTTTTCTTATATCTTATAAAGTTCTTAAACTTATTAGTTTATTTAAATTTCTAAGTTATCTATTAAACTTCTTTAATATATTCTTTAAAACTTATAAATAAAAATATAATAACTAATTTATCTTTTAAAATATTTAATATAACTTTATAAAGCTATATTAAGTATAAATTATTATTTTAGCTATAACCTTTAACTTTTATAAATATACTTTTAAAATTTATAATAAACTTTTTAAAATAATACCTTTCTCTTTATTATAATTATATTAAATTATTTTACTTTTTTTCTTTATAAATAATAGTTTAAAGTATTTAATCTATATAAGTAATTAGTTTCTTTAAGTTAAAATCCTTATTAATACCTTTATTTTCCTAATAAATATAGATTTTTACTTTTTAAAAGTTTTCTAAATACTTAAATATTCTATATTATATTTTAATATTTCTTTTAATATACTTTATAAAACTATTAACTTTTAATTTTAAAACTAAAGTAGTTTAAAATTTAATAAATTTATTAGGTTTTCTATTTTATTTTAATTAAAAGAGAGCTTTTTATAAAAGCTTTAATAGTACTTTAATAAATTAAATTATAAAAATTATTCTTAGTTTTTTAAAAGTATAAGAGTTCTATATAAAAGTTAAATATTTTTATAATATTAATATAGTTATAAATAGTAATATTAAGTTTATTAAAGCTATTAGTTAAAAAGTTTTTTAGTAAAAGGATTCTTTAAGTTTTTATATTATTTTTTAAAATATATCTATTATTACTTTTAAAGCTATATATACTATTTACTAAACTATTTTATTAAAAACTCCTTATTTTTATAAGAAGGTATAAATTACTTTATTAAAACTTTAGTTTTTAATTACTTTTTATAGAAAGTCTAGCTTAGAGAAAGAGAAGATAAATCTTTTTATATCTAAGTTAACTAATCTTTACTCTTTTAATATAGTTTCTATTCTTTTTACTATTAAAATTAAAGATAAATATATAAAAACTTAACCTAATATAATAGTTATTAAATAAGTTAATATATTATAGGGCTATAACTAAGCTAAGTTAGGTAAAGAAGAAAGGGAAGAAAAAAGAAAGTTAGTTCTATAAGTATAAAACCCTTTTTAAAGTATTTAAGATTAGGTACCTAGCCTAATCTTTATATATAAGCTATACTTATTATACTTACCCTTTTATAGCTTTATTTTAAAAGATATATAAATTTTAATAATATTATAGTTTATATTATATACTTTTAATTTATTAATAAATAAACTAAGCTTTATTAATATAAATATAATATTTATAGCTTTAAATTTAAAAGCTCTTTTTATATAAAAGTATACTTAGTTATTAATTACTATTTTATAACTATTTATAAACTATTAGTTCTATATATTTAAAACTATATATAGTAATAAATTATAGTTACTTTACTTATTATTTTAACTTTAATAGTATAATAAGTTAAAAGATTACTTTTAAATAGTTTTATATAAGATAGAAATAGTAAATAGGTATATATTTAAATAAAGTTAAAACTTTAGTTAAAGTAATAACGGTTTTTATTATTACCTATTTTAATTAACTTATATTTAAAGCCCTAAGTTATATAATAATAATATTTTTATATAATACTTAATAGCGTTAAACTAAGTTACTTATAACTTATAATAGCTTTAATTTTAATATTTATTAATAATACTAGTTTAAATAAACTATGTATAACTTAATATTATAGCTATTAATATAGAATAATAACTTTTAATTATAAATAAGTTATAGAGAATTATAAAGTTACTATATTTCTTTTTACTATATCTTCTTTTATTATAGATTCTAGTTTAATAAAGGAATTAAAATAATATATAAAGTTTATATTATTAATAAATTAATTTATTATTTAATTATTTATATTAAATATATTAAATATAATATTTAAAAAATATTAATACTTATAAAATTATATATTATAGTTTTATAAGTAAAAATAAAATAATAAAAAAAGAATTATTAAGGTTACTTTATTTATATAAATGAATTTATTTAATTAGTAATAAATATATAGTATTTAAAAATAAATATATAAATATCTATCCTTATAATTATAATAATATATATTATTAAACTTAAATAAAATCTTTAGAAATTTAAATTAATTTTAAAAGGGAAAAAGGGTTATAAAAGGAAATTAATCTTTAAATTAAAAATAAACTTATTTAAAAGGTTCCTTCTTTTTAAAAATCTCTCTCTTAAATCTTTAAAAGTAAATCTTTTACTTTAAAATATTAGTTAACTAAAAAAAATTCCTTCTTTTCCTTTTCTACTAGGTTTATTTTTAAGTTTTAACTCTCTTAAATAGTATTTTACTTATTTTAGTTTTAACTTTTAATTCTATTCTTTAACTTCTAATTAACTTAAAAAAAGAAGATAAAAAAGTTAGTATTAAAGAAGAAGAAGAAGAAAGGAAGGAAGGAAGGAGGCTAAAGAAGTATTCCTTCTCTCCTTATATAAAGGAAGGTATATCTAACTTCTCTATAACCCCTTTTCTCTCTATAACCCCTTCTTTTCTCTATAACCCCTTTTCTCTCTATAACCCTTTCTCTTATAAGTCTATCAAGTAATATAAAGTAATTAAATAGTTAAATAAAAGCCTATATAATAAGGCTACTATTTATATTAAATCTATTAGAAGTTAGTCTTATAGTAAGGATGTTTAAATAGGTAAATGAACGCTATAGTAACCCTCTTGAGTACCCGCTAGAGCACGGTATGGTAGTGCTCGTTTGCAAGTCAACGGTGCCTCGTTTGCTATGTTCCCGGCTTCCCACGTCTGTATTCACACTAATATGCAGCAAACCGGGCAAATGAATCAGATTCTCTGCTTTCATTGATTTTAGCACAAAATTGCTCATCCTATCCCATATCAAAAAGCAAAACCTACCTAGGTAATTAACCATTACCTGACCTGGGTAGAATGTTTGCGCAAGTACCGTTTCCCTTCTTGGTGCAGCTGAAATAATCCCTGAAACACAACATGCACTGTTTACCACTCAGAGCTCCGTCCTCAAGCTTACTTGCAGGTCTACTTTCTCGAATGTGCATGACTAGAATATCCACAGCCTATTCTGGGATCGCAGATTTGCATGTGAAGGTCGCGAAGGGGATCAGGGGCTACTTTGCTACGCTACTTACATCCAATTGGGTTCCCAAGTTTGTCTCTGGAAGCAAGCTGCAGGCATTGTCTGCAGAATTGTTGCCAAAACTGCTTTGCTCAATTTGTTTGTAACTCAGGGACAGACTATGTGTCCCTGAAAGCGTCCCATCATGATACATACATTACGAGGTACTGAAATATAAAAGCAACACACATTAGTGTAGTCATACCATGCACTGTGCGTACTTATAGTCTCTGAAGGCTTTGCCAGGAAAGCTGACGGGACTGTGTTGCCGTCAACCCACTTCAACCTACATGTGCGCGTACCCCTCACAATGCCACTTTTGGGCGCCGTGTCCGCGCTCCGGCAACACAAGACCGGGATTACACTCATCATTTTATTTCTGATAGTATTGGTCCATTTCACCTACGGGCGGCTCAGTCGTGGTCCTGTTCCGATCTCTGTCAATTATCACTTCACCAGAAACTGCAACAAAGAATGCGGTTTCTGCTTTCACACAGCCAAAACTTCGCACGTTGCGTCACCCGAGGAGCCAAAGCATGGCCTGAGTCTACTCAAGAAGGCAGGGATGAGGAAGCTCAATTTCGCGGGCGGCGAGCCCTTCCTCTATCCAAAATATCTTGGTATGTGCGACTTGAGCGAATCCCACCGTAGACGAAGTCATAGGTCCGAATTTCTCTGTTTAACCCAGTTGTAGGTGAGCTTGTACTATTTGCAAAGCAGGTGCTCGAGCTAGAGAGCGTATCCATTGTCAGCAACGGTAGTTTGATCAAGAAATCGTGGCTGCAGCAGTACGGAGTCCACCTGGATATACTGGCCATCTCTTGCGACTCCTTCGACGAAGCTACTAATGTCAAAATTGGCCGTGGCAGCGGAGACAACGTGAGGCAGCTCTTTCGCATTCGAGATTGGTGCCGCGCGTATGGCATAAAGTTCAAGCTCAACACTGTCGTTTGCCGTTACAACTTTGACGAGAACATGGCCAAGCGCGTGGCGGAATTGGATCCGTTTCGTTGGAAGTGCTTCCAAGTGCTCAGAGTAGAGGGCGAGAATGACTCTGAGGAGACCTTACGTGACGTGAGGCGCTTCGAGATCGAAGATGTTGAGTTTGAGCTCTTTTGCAAGAGACATGAGCACTTGGGTTGCTTCGTGCCGGAATCCAACATGGCCATGGCGGAGAGCTACCTTATACTGGACGAGGTGAGTGCCCCGGTCCAAGACTTGGGCTTTTTCTACTGTTTCTAACCAAAGGCGCGAGGACTTGCGATTTCTGGCGGGGGGGGAACAAGGAAGTCAAATCAAGAAGCATTACTGAAGGGGGCGTGGAAGACGCCTTGAAATCCATCTGTTGGAACCAAGAGGAATTTCGAGGCCGTGGGGGAGTGTACGAATGGTCAAAGGAGGAGCTGGGCAGTGTTGACAGTGGTGGTACTTGTGGAACAAGCATAGAACAGCAGCTTGACTGGTAGACTAATGAATTATCTGGCTTGTGACAGTGCCATTGCCAATCAGGTATCTCGAGAGACTTCCGGTTAGGTCACATGTCTCAGATATCTGATCCGGTGTCACCACAGCCTAGCCATCGAGGACGTATGGTACTCGGGGTTGGATAGGGACTGGTCGACAGTCCCATACCCAGCGGGCTCGTCTCGCGTGAGAACCCACTCTGTGCTCGGCATGATGGGGAGCCAAGAGCTGATGTCGTATAAGTTACATGGGCACCCAGCCGTTTCTTGCCGGCCGTCGTGGTGACGTAGAACTCCCACCAAACACCCCGACGTGCATCAGCGCCCCTAGTATTGTGTCCAAGTGTGTTGACGATCCTGTTGGCTCGTTTATTTTGTTGTGTTGAGCGACGGCGGATGAAAGAGACCAAGCTCTCCTGTACATAGCAAAACAGGTGCCAAGGGAGGGGCTCCCCGGGTGTTCCTACCCTGCTACCCCAGGTCGGTCCCCTGCTACCCCAGGTCCCCTCGGGGCAGCGCGGGCCGCTGCTCCACTCCCTCTTGTTCCTGGCTGCTTCAACCTTGACCTCACCTCGTGCCACCAGGCTTTTTATGATGATCTTGGACTTGGTCAATGGATGCCAAGTCGCCGAGTATTAGCGCCCCAATAACGAACACCACGTGAATTCACAAGAAGCGGGGGCGCGTCATGGGCAACGTGTGGGCGACGAGGCGCCGGGTCGAGGCGACCACATCGTCAGGTAAGCTATAAAGGGACCGAGAATGCCCTCCACGGGCCTCAACCTGCAGAGACATCACCCAAGATGCCTTTCTTGACCGTGCCAAACAAGGCCTTCAGGCTCGCCCTAATAGGCCTTGCAGCTCTCGGCCACTCCCACGCCCATGCGCGAAGCCTCGCCACCCCCCGCCAGGACGAGACCTCCCCCCAGCTCGTCCGCGAGCGACTCAGCATCAACGCGGACTGGCGCTTCGAGCGCTTCGAGAGCAACCCTGACGGCCTCAGTTACGACCAGCTGAAGCCATGGATCCTGCCCGCCGCCAACAACTTCATCAGCGACCCAGCCCTTCACACCCAGCCACCCACCCGACGACCCAACAATGTCACATACGCTCAGCCGTCGTTTGATGACAGCGCATGGGAGGCCCTGAACCTGCCGCATGACTGGGCCGTAAAGGGACCCTTCTACCAAGGCTCCGACCCGCCAGTTGGTGGCAACATGGGCCGTCTGCCAATCCAGGGCATCGGCTGGTACCGTCGGACCATCGACATCACATCCGCCGACGAGGACAAGACAGTTTACCTCGAGGTCGATGGCGCCATGTCCTATGCCACTGTCTGGCTGAACGGACAGCTCGTGGGCGGCTGGCCTTACGGATACGCCTCTTTCCGCCTGGATCTCAGCCCTTACCTCCGCCCGGGAGAGAACCAGCTGGCTATCCGTCTTGACCAGGAGCTCGACTCGTCTCGTTGGTATCCTGGAGCCGGAATCTACCGAAATGTGTGGCTTACCAAGGTCAACACTGTCCATGTCGGCCAGTGGGGCTCCTACATCACCTCAAGGGATGTCTCTGCTCAGTCGGCCACCTTGGACCTCACCGTCCACGTCGAGAATGCCGCAACTGCGGGCGACGCGTCAGAGATCCAAGTCGTCACAGATGTTCACGTCTTGGACTCGGCCACGGGGCAGGCAGGAGAGAAGCTGGGACAGTTCCCCGCCACCACCCTCAGCGTTGCGGCTGGCAGTATCGAGTCAACAAACGGCTCCATGACCCTGGAGAAGCCGAAACTCTGGGGCCCCAGGCCATCACAGGAGCCAAACCTCCATGTTGCCATCACGCGACTGTATGCTGACGGTCAGGAGATTGACACGTACGAGACTCGCTTCGGCGTCCGTTCGGTCAGCTACGCCGGCGATGGGCTGCGCATCAACGGGGAGCGCATCTACCTGCAGGGCGTGTGCCAGCACCATGACCTAGGATCAATCGGGGCTGCCTTTAACCTCGTGGCAGCTGAGAGACAACTACAACTTCTGCAGGATATGGGGTCGAACGCTATCAGGACATCGCACAACCCGCCAGCACCCGAGATCCTAGACCTCGCTGACAGCTTGGGCATTGTTGTCCTCGATGAGATCTTTGATACTTGGGCAAGTCACAAGACGGAGAACGATTTCGCGAGCCTGTGGGAGGACTGGTCAGAGCCAGACCTGCGTGCTTTTGTCCGTCGTGACCGTAACCATCCCTCCATTTGGGCGTGGAGCTACGGCAACGAGATTGCCGAGCAGGAGGAGGGCGCCGCTGGAGCCGCAGCGGCACAGCGTCTTGCGGACATCGTCAGGGACGAGGACTCGACGCGCCAGTCATCAGTAGGCATGAACAATGCTGGTCCAGAGACTCCCTTTGTCTCGGTTGTGGATCTTATCGGTCTAAACTACCAGGGTGAAGGCAAGGGTAACGGCGGTCCGACATTCGAAAACTTCCGTGGCGAGTTCCCGGACAAGCTGATCTTCAGCACGGAAAGCTCCTCGGCCGTTAGCTCGAGGGGAACCTACCTTTTCCCGGTGACCCCGGCTAACAGCACCATTGTCCTGGCTAATGGCACCGGCGCTGACCCAGAAACCCGCCAGGTCAGTGCTTATGAGCTGTATGCCGTCCCGTGGGGCGCCTCGCCCGACAAGGTGTTCGATGCACAGGACAAGTTCCCGTATGTTGCCGGGGAGTTTGTCTGGACGGGCTGGGACTACATTGGTGAGCCAACACCCTACGATGGACAATCTCGTAGCAGCTACTTCGGAATCATCGACTTGGCCGGTTTTCCCAAGGACCGCTTCTACTTGTACCAATCGCGCTGGAATCCTACAGTCCGAAATGCCCACATCCTTCCTCACTGGAACTGGCCGGACCGTGTCGGAGAGGTCACTCCAGTCCACGTCTTCTCTTCCGGCGATGAGGCCGAGCTGTTCGTGAATGGAGAGTCTCAAGGCCGTCAGACGAAGGCAGGCTATCGTTTCCGGTGGGACGATGTCACCTACCAGCCTGGCGAGGTTCACGTCAAGACTTACAAGGACGGAGAAGAGTGGGCAGAGGCCACAGTGCGGACGACCGGAGAGGCCACACAGCTGCTTCTGTCCAGCTGGCAGAACCGCACTACGATAGCTGCTGACGGTAGCGACCTCTCCTTCGTCAGTGTTGCCGTGAGCGATGACAACGGCGACGTGGTACACACTGCTGAACCTGTCATCACCTTCTCGGTTACTGGAGGCGAGATTGTGTCAACTGACAATGGCGACCCGACAGACTTCACTCCCTTCCCATCCAAGGAAAGGAACGCTTTTAGGGGTCTCGCGCTTGCCATCGTGCGTGCGCCAGCGGGCTCCTCTGGGCCCGTCATTGTTACCGCTCAGGCGGATGGTTTGAAGACGGGCGAAATCACGCTTGATGTACAGTAGATTGGTTATTCAAGCAGGTTACAAAACACCCTCGAGTACCTAGGTACAGTAGGGTGAATGCGAGTCATAGTAATCAGCTTATCAAATGAAACCATCCCACTTGTGATAAAATATGCCTCAAGGCTATCACGGTCACGTTCTCACACGTGCTCCTCTGTGGGCCTGTATGCTCTGAGCGGTCGTCTGGTTCAACCAAACCGCCTGCGGCACGCGGCCTTTAGGTCGTGGCAGTCCAAAGGTACTGTCCCATATCTTGTTTCTTGTTGCATGGTCCTTTAAACAGCCTCCAGGGCTGGCAGGATTAAGTTCCTCGGCTACGGGGGATTCATAGCTTGATCTTGACGCTGTTGAAAACTTGTATACTGGTCCAATAGTATCCCCGCCTCCGTACCTACCTCGATATCCCACAGTATGACAGACGAAGGGGCGCGCAATTAGGGCTGTGAATAGTCCTGCAGTACCAAGGAGTGTGTAATAATCAAGCCTTGTCCGTGATTAAAGGTGACCTCATGACTGTTCTGTTGGTAGCAACGGGGTGGTCCGCGATGCCTATGAACCATTCTCAACTTCACGCTCTGGATCGACATGAGATCCAACTCTGATATACTTCTATGTGGCCGAATATCCGTCGGCCAATTTGCACCAGTGCTTGTCATGCCATAAATAGTACATGTGCATTTTGACTACCAACGCCAACAGACTCGGACTTCAGTCAATCGTGATTCAAGAGGTAGCTTGCCACACGGCGTAGTTCTGCATACTCAGCAACATTAAACCATTGTTTTCATGGCTTACCCGAATTGCACGTCCAATGAGCTGTTCGTGATGTTGGAAAAGCGCATCTAGGTACAGTGATGAGGAGTGCGTATGTTCTCGAGTTGGTCTTGCTGATCTCAGCATCTGCATATCACAGCCGTCAATGATTGCCCTCTACATAAAACCATCGACCTGATATTTATAGATTAATCTGATTAATTTAAGTAGACCTATATGACATGACATTCCTGCTTATATTGAATACCGAGGGTCACGATCGACGGGAGAATTGCTCTGAGATGTCTCGCCCGAGAGGCTCTGACTCGATACAGAGACTTCGATTGTCTTTTGGACCATGATGTCCCTTTTCGTCTCTATGTCATTTCCAGCATGGTTATCGAGAGGGACCCATTCAGCATTGCTCCGTGAGGTGATGATGCAATCGACATGCGAGTGACTAGTGGAGTGGAATGCCCGGGAATGCCCGACAGTTCGCCGTTTCGAGGGCTCATTACTGTTCCCAGCAACGGTTGAGACGTGGCGCTTCATCGATCTGAACAATGGACGAAGAGTGGCGAGAGACGTTGATATCATGAGGAATGATCCCTCTGCA
This sequence comes from Diaporthe longicolla, assembly GCA_000800745.1. NCBI lineage: Eukaryota > Fungi > Ascomycota > Sordariomycetes > Diaporthales > Diaporthaceae > Diaporthe > Diaporthe longicolla. The sequence continues at coordinate 43,391 of JUJX01000258.1, read as the reverse complement.
GCGTGCGTCATGCAGAGGTAAACCAGAGGAACTTTGTTTGACACGCGTTAGTCAGAGCTGGCCAAAGATAGAAGCGGCTGCGTTTCCAATCCCCCATACATATAAAATGCACGTGGTGCCTTCATACAGTGGTGAGCGCTCAAGACCGAGCGTTCAAAAAAAAAAAAGGGGGGGGGGCCAATAACAATAAAATGTCCATACAGTACGCGGGCACGTGGCCCAAAGACAGAAACATCGTTGATACTGAGGAGGAAAGAACTCACACGAAGGGTCCGTGGCCAGAAGTGAACCGATTTTGTGGAATATGGAGAATTTGTAAATCGAAATTGCGAAGCCCACCCAACTCAGACTTAGCGAAGCCGCGACACCAATCCGAGTTTTCAACGGCATGCTGAGCCGCATCACAAACGGGACAGGATACAGCGCGAAGAACACATCGAGTGCCGTTGAGTAAGAGTACACGAAAAAGGACAGATTGACGTAAATTTCTGGATCTGAGCACATTCCGCCCGTAATGCTCCTATCCCACTGGAAGGGCGTTGGTGTGCACTGAGCGAAGCCCCAGGCCGTCAGCGCGACAACACTCGCCTGCGACGTCAAGGCGAGACCCCATAGCAGGATTGCTGTTTTCGTTCCGTAGTTGAGGATCCGTTTGAGCGTCGTGATGATGGCGAACTTGGGCAAGGTACACATCCAAGGTGTCAAGCCGCTGAGGATCGCATTCCACATTCCGGCCTGGACTTTGGTACGTTCGGATAAGATCACATAGTGCTTCCCAACGCCAAACTGAACTGCAACTGAGAGAAGTATGCAGAAGATCAGTAGCATCAAGAGGCAGCCGCCAGTGATGAAATCGTCAACGTAGAGACCGCCACCGAGTCTAGGTGTATACCGTAGACGACAGTAGACCCGCAGCGCAAACACCACTTCGTTCACGACCTGTCAGCTTTATCTGGACCATGGGCTAGAAATGCCCATGCATGGAGAGGAAGTTCACCTGCTGTGACCCCGAACAGTGGCCATGTGGTCCTCAACGCCACCAGACCAAGGTCATCACTTTCCCAAACCGACATTTTGGCCGGATGCGTGCACCGGAGACTTCACAGCTCGGGCGACAGACTGAAGCAGTGTCCAAATGATTGCAACAAAAAAAAAGGACAGAAGCTGAGATCATGCCAAGGCATGAATCAGGACCCGTCTCGATTTAAGATAACTCTCTTCTTTTTTGGAGAGCTGGGCTTGACTAGGAATCCACAATCGGGCCCCTGACGCTACAGCTTTGCGGAAGCGCAGCCGTGCGGGGAGGGTAACTGCTTTGGGATTGTGGAAGCGCATCACGAGGTGGCCTGGAGAACTGGTTCCTGCGCATGGACGTCTGTGGCTTGCAGCCGCCGCGCTGTTTTGCCGATTTCTGACGGCCCGGGAGCAGTCTTGCCACGTGCAGTTCGAGGCGCAATCTGGCGACTGCTGCAGGCGGATGCGCCAATGGCGGTTTGAATATGTTTTGGTGATTCTTTAGCACATGGTAGTAGTCCCTGAGACCCTGGATTCTTCGCCCACGCCGAACATCCGTCCACAAATAGACATACTAAACCAACTAGCTCACGGCCGGTGCCAGAGCCTGGAACGTCGTCCCTCACGTTGGAAGGCCTGGAAGTCCGCGGTTTCTAATACCGATGTCGAGGAATTGCCAGACTCCAGTCGTCTTGACCCATCCGACTTAATTTGAATGAAATGCTTGAAGAAGTTGTGCCGGTTCGTCAAGTCTGATGCCTGCTTGTCCCTGTCTTACTGGCTGGGCTGGCTGCCGCTGGCCTTGGAGATCGGAACCTTCCTGAGCGGAGGACACCCCGCAGATCGCCAAGGGCCGTGTGGGTTCGGATAACGACATCACAATACCACCAGCGCATCATGAGATGCCAATGGGAGCACAGCGGGGTCGGCTGTGCGGAATCATGTTGCATTTGACTTTCGACATGGGACGGACGACACTCACTATACAGTCCCAAACGCGAAGATCGAGCGGGTCGTGCTTGGGCACGGTGGTATGCTCATGAGTCAAGCGCTGTCCGTACTGCACTTGGGCATTCATGCTTCGGGACGTAGCCGGCCACCGAGAGTGGACCGCAGAACGATTCCTGCCGGATTTCACATTAATGGCCGGCAACGGCGGCAGGAGAATATGAAGTAACCTTCACTGGTTATCATCAAGGACAAGCCATACCGACTAACTCACCAGTTGGGTCATATCCCTAGATATCCACTCGAACAGAATGCTTGTCATTGACTGTGCTCTGAGTGAGAACCATTATCGTGCTCTTATCATCGATCAGCATGGAGAAATGCGGGCCATGACCTTGGACACTACACACAGTATGACTCTATGCCGAAGTCCTGATGCATCTGCTCTGACTCTGGTATCCTCGCTTCTCCTTGCATGGATCTCAGGGGTGTCGGCTCTATGCTTCGAGTGGGTTCAGGAAAATGTTTCCGTTATGAGGGCGGCACGCCAAAGATTCCGGAATGCAGAAAAGACCGTCCAATATGCCGCTCATAACGAACGGACATTCTGTTTAGAATAACTCCAGGAAAACGCGACATGGTCGAGGAACAAGAGTGTTCGAAAAGGATGCACAGGCATTGAGGATCTGATGTTCAAAAAGAGTCTCGCTCGGGTGACTGTTGCTCGGCCATAGCATCTAGGTGGGTAACCACGTTGGAATGCTCACTGCATGCACAAACTCCTCAGGATGACCTGTGGAGAACCTCGTATGGGATATGTTCTACGAAACAACCTTAAGTAAGACAATCGCTCTGGGATGGCTTATTACTATGGTACGATTGTTTCGGGGTTGGCCTCCACATGATGACTTAGATAAGAAGTGTATGAAATGGTCATACAGGAAACAAGTCACTACAGGATGAAAGTATAGAAGGTAATTGACCTACCCAGAGCGGCTCTCTCGAAACTTTGCAAATTACTTGAATGACTCTGTGACTGTCTGTCGTCATGTGGTGGTTTTGTTCCTATTCGCCATACCTAGGTACATATAAATTATTCTATATGGCGCCTTCGTACAGTGGTAGACGCTCAAGACCCCGTGTTGAGGGGGAAACCATAATGCCAAACAACTTGAACAGTGCAGTGAGAACACAATACGTCTGTGGGCACGTGGTCTCAGCCTCGTAACGCACAGGTCCCGAGGTCTTTAGTCAAATATTCGCGATTGTGTATCTGTCGATAACATTTTCCCGAGGTGTATTCAAATTTTGGTATGACCTTTGAATTCTGACTGAAGCCTCTTTTGGCATGTGGAATCCCCGTTGCTTATATTGTCCTCTTTGAATCAGATTTTTCCCGCGATCAAACAACGATCCAGAACCGTACCTTTTCTTCATCCCTACCGGGCGGTTGCAATCGACCCCTCATCAAAATTTCTGCCAGACCTTTTTGAAGAAGTTTGACTCATGACACCATATGATCTTCCTCCAGGACAGATGACTTCTCTATTAATTCTGTCAATTTGAACATATTATGGGGTGTTCCTCAAGGGTACTATTCCACGTCATATCCATCGTTGGAAAGCCCCCGTAGATTCACAGAACGGAAGGTCATACGATATTAATAGCAGAACTAATTGTACCCTTACCAGCCTGGCTTACTTCAGCCAGGAAGGATATGGCTGCTAGGATATAGGTGCCTGTGGGACGGACGCTCAACTGGGCCAGAACAGGTTTTTGGTATATCCAATAAAAGCATGAATGCTGTTAATTCCAGTCAGGAAATACAAGATAAAGAGGCTAAGTGAACGCAGAGAGGTGCATACATCCATCTTCCTCTGTAGTGCATCTAAGGCTGTCTGCAATTTCGAACAAAAGCCGATCCCTCGGAATCTGGCTAGACCCTACGGGCCATGTAGGAAACCGGGCTCACATTCATGTAACCCGATTGAGACCGTAGAGGGCGAGGGCGCAATGAGCTGGCCCCTGGGGTCGTCCGACTAACTATCTTAGTACTATACCAGAGCAAGCAAGACCCCTGGACAGATTGTTCAATACACCACTTTTGGCATTCGTGTGGTCACGTTGAAAATAACCAATTCTTATAATAGCCTCCAGCATCTTTCACTGGAGCGTAGTTTGAGAGCTAGTCCTGAGTCCCACGGTAGTACTTAGGTATATGACACGACGATTCAGCTCCGCTCTCAGTGCTTGCAGACCCCTACGGTATGTTCTCGTTGGGTGTGGTATGTTGCCTGGCTCATGACGGACTAGACAAAGTACGGAGAAAATCAGTCATAGATTGCTTACGTATGTACGCAAGGCACAATTACAAGGCACAATTCGACCGGTGTGGATTCTTTTAGGTTCTGCCAGGTACAATGGGTTGTGGCGAGGAGCGACGGCGGGACAATGCCGGAATATATGCGTACCACAAAGCTGACAATAGCATCGTGGCGCAGCAAATGGAGTAGTTCCTCCATTATTCATTTCACTTCTAAGTTATATCACCTCGGGGGACTGCTAAACATCATGAGGGTCGGTACTTTTGAGGACTGCTACGAAAGACATTTTATGACAACACACAAAAGTGAGGAACTTGGTATCATACAACATAACGCACAATTTCTTCCAAACGCTTTTATAAACTGACTCCGGTGATCAGAAAACCTGCTCGCTCCCTCCATCAAAGTCCTCAACCAGTCAACTGTACTTGAGCTCTGTAATCGAGTCAGCTTCCGACCAAAAGATTTCTTAAGTTTCAATCTACTGACCTAGGATCTAAGCATTAGCAACCGTCAGGTCTGGAAGCAGCAGAAGTAGTCTGCTTGTACTCCACAGGATTTTTCTTGAGATCTCCATCGACAGCAACAACGAAATCGTCATGGATGAAGTGCCTCAGGTCCCCAAAGAGCCCTTCGCTGAAGGCGCCTGACCTCTTGGCCCTCGTGAACAGCTCCTTGACCACGCTTGTAGCCAGCTGCGCGGGTGTGGCCAAGATATTCTCGATCTCCTCACGGTGTCCGAACCCGCACTTGGCATGACTGTCACCGACGGACTCCCCGTCTCTGAAGCGCATGCCAGGCTCCTGGTGGCGTCTGATGCGCACGTCACCGTACGAGTTTGCCAGCTGCACGGGGCTGACGTTGATCCGCGTTGGCTCGGGAGGCGGCCACAGTTTAGCCTTGGTAAGACCCATGATGGCTGAGCCGAGCTGCAGCTGCTCGCAGTCCTCACGGGCGGCGTCGTCCTCAGGCGCATGACAGTATCGAATGTCTTCTTCAGGGTAGTACTGAGGGTTCAAGAGCTTCTGGACTGGCTCGCTCACTGCCTTGATGATGTTCTCGATTGCAGCAAGGCGCGTCGCGGCGATAATCTCGACCACATCGTCGGAAATCGGCTGGTCACCCCAGGGCTTGCCCTCAGAATCTAAGAGCTGACCTTCAGCACCGATGTGCGCGTTATAGGCACAGTTCGACAGAATCTTGGAGAACCACTCAGCTTGTCCAAGCAACCAGCCTGTCACAAGCGTCTTGTCCTCGTCGACTGCGGCCCCAGGACTCGTGATCTGGCTTGGAAGTCCAGCAATCCACCCCTTGATGAATGGGACTAGGAGGTGAATTGCCTGAAACTTCTCTGCCACGAGAGCAACGTCGTAAAGATTGCCGATGCTGGGGATGCTGGGGACGTCGTGGAACTTGTAGTGGGCAATGGAAAAGATGACGTCCAGGCCGTACGCAGGGTCGCTGGACTGATTTCCGTTGGCAGCTTGGGACGCAAGTTCCTCTTTCCAGATACGAGACGCGCTCTCCAAGATGCTGGAACGCACAGAATAGACTGCGCTTGTGCCATCCGTTTCTTGGACTCTGATATGAACGTCGGCATCTTCGTGATACGAAACCCTCTTGTCGGGCTCAGGCAATGAAGACTCGTCTATTGACGTAGGGACGGTTGAGTCGGCAGTTGATTCCTCTTTTATGTCTCCGTTGGTGTTTGCAGTGCTTGCTTCCTGGGCATCTTCCAATGTGGCTGTTGGTCTTGTTGAAGGACCTGGGGTGTCAGGGGGTGTTGGCAGGCCTTCCGAATGCTCCAGTGGCTCACCAGATGACTTATTGCCCCCGGTTGCCAGCCTCTGGAGCGCCTCAGTTGAGGAAGCGGTTTGAGGCCGAGGGGGAGACGAGCTCAAGGGGCGTTGGGCCTCGGCTGTGACTTCAGATGTCTGTGTGGCAGCAGGTATACTGTGAGAAGAATTCGTTTTCTTCAGCACCGGCTCAAGGGGCGGTGTTGTTGGTGAAGAAGCTGCGTCAACCTTTCCAGCATCTGTAGAGGACCTGAGCAACCAAGGTCAGCATGTCTGATTTCCTCGTATATGGACTAAGTCCGTCCTCGTATGGAAAAGTAGGAAGTACCCAAGGGAAGAGATGCGCATAGGGATTGTGGGGAATGGTGGATTGCTAGACAAGGGCAAAGAAGCGCGTCTTCTGCGCTGCACTTCGCAATGCACGTGCGGATTGTGGCCCGACTCTCCTTGAAAGTCGCGGGTGGAGGGACGAGATTTCATGAGGCGGCGACGGCTTGGTAGGGTGCCAAGCTTGACATCTGTCAAAGACAAGGGCTCACTACATCAGAGTCTGTATGAGAATGCTTGCTGCGCTGGAACGTAAGGCCCGCCTCCGACAAGCTCAACGGCAATGCGAAGAAAATACAGTGTGGCCGAAGCCAATAAAAGGAGGCGATGCGAGCAACTTCAAGGCAAATGTCTCATTTTCGCCATCAACTTTGTGGTTGAGACGATTCATTTTGAGGGAGATACTCCGGCTCAGTGTGAGAGATGGCGAGCTCCGCAGGGTGCATGTTGCCATTCAAGGATGAATTTGGCGTTTCGCAGCGCAACAACATTGGCGACCTCAAGGAGATCCATGACCAAATGCGAGAGGGAAAAAAGAAAAGAAAATGCCCGAAGGCAGATGCGTACTTTTTGAAAGATCGGAAGGAAAAGATCCCGGACTTCCGTCGCTCCTGCTTCTCGCGGACATTATCACCTAGATCGGTGTTTCTTCTTTGTATCTGAGCCATCTCGTTGGTCCTGGGTTAAGGAAGAGGGGCCTTCTCGTGTGAAATCAAGTATCGTTAAGCAATGGCAAGAGAAGGACGGGCCGGGAGGGAGGGAGAAAGCCCTTTTCAAAGGTGGGACGTCAGGAAGAGTTGGATGATATACACAGGGGAGAAGCAGGCCGGACCAAGCCTGTCTTGCGAGACGGAGCAAGAGGCATCAGGTTTATGTATTTCTCTCAGTGCACAACACGCATCAGCTGATGCTAATGGCTAGCCGGCACGTCTGGGGCAACTATCTGGTAAGCTCGGATGCAGCAAAAGCAGACATCGCGACATAGACAAGCATAGACGCGCCAAAACGTGCTCACCGCTCATAGGACTAGCAGCCATCTGCAAGTCGTTGAGCCTCCATCGATCAAAGATAAAACCCCTGCTACGACCGGCAGGGTCCCCTGCAAAAACCTATCGAAAGTCTCCACTTGGTGCAGGATCAAGGCGAATAGAAACACCAACCAGAAGGCCCACGGAAACTCACCGACAACTGATGTCCTCATGATCGCGCATCACCTTCTGTATTGACAGCGGGAAGGGCTTGGTTCTCGAGCAACGCCTGCCGCCTTGACAGCTGGGTTGCAGCCTGCAACTCGCTGCCCCATCCACGCCTCACCCGTTTCGACGGCCATTGGGCCCTGCCATAGAACGGGGCTCGGCGGGGGAGGTGGGCCCCCACGTAGGATGCAACAGGACGCATCAAGTGCAGTGTACATATCTCATCCTTCCTTCGAGGCGAACTGGTGGGGCGGCAGCATGGGCTGCCAACGTCAACTTTCCTGGCTGCGGCGGCTATCAAGGCGGTGCAGATGTCGGCAACTTGGCCTCGAACGGCTCCCGTGCGGAACAGTGATGAGATGGCAATCCCGTCATGGTGGGCTGTGCCACGATTCGTAGCGACTTGAGAGCTCAAACCCGAAACATGACGCGAACAGGCCGCCCAGGCGACGGGGGATGGCCCATGCTTCCGGTGGGAGGGGGAGGGGGGAATCAACAAGACCCCAAGAGATCAATGCATGATATATTGGCCATATCGGTATCTCCGAATGCCTCTGTCACCAGTACAGGCGTGCCACACGTGAACAGGTGTATAGACCTCTGGTTGCGAGAACGGGAACAAACACGCGCACACAGTCACAACTAACACCAGAGGATGGGCTACATACTCCGGACGAATGCCCGAGCTCTGATCGACACTGCATGTGCGGGCAATCAAGATGCCCCACGGGTGAGTTGGAAGTGCTACGAATGCTACTGTATGGGTCCAACGATATTTGTGGGCTGGTCTCTGCTAGCCTCCCATTAGCCACTGTCCCGCGAACCTCTACTCCAGACCGCAGCTCCATCCTCGCTGTGCTGCTGGGCTGGTGACTCAACATCGTATGAGAGGCTCTCTATAACCCGTCACATGACAGCCTTAATCCCGGGACGGCGCTGCCAGCGCTGCCAGCGACTGTTTCAAAACTCGAGGGTCCAGTTATCTCCTGCCCTCGGCCCTCGGCCCTCAGTCGTCAATTGGCAGCACCACACGCACTCCATCGACGATTTGTTCTGCGGTTTATTTAGCATCAAGACAAAACCTGCAGTGCCGGGGCCAGCCCGGCACGGGGGTTCGCAAACCTTCGAGGTAATCTATGACTTGTGAGTAGTCCTTGCACACTGCATCCCGAGAGATTAGATCAATATCCACTTGAGAAGCAGCGCCGACGCGCGCCGGCGCGGGATCAAAGGAAGCTCCATACCGTGCATGCCATTCCAACCCCCGTCCAGTGGGCCATTGTCTGGGCCATCGGTGGGCAGATGTGGCTCGAGAGCCAAGTCTCCGCTACACGTGATAGACTGACGAATATAGTCGACGCAATGCATGTAGTGCGTGGAATAATCGTCAGGTAGGACTCCGGAGATGTTGCCAGACAGGGCCGAGAATATGCGGCCCATCATGAACTAGGGCAACCGCGGAGAAGGCGTCAGTCTTTTTTTCTCCCCCTGGGAAGCTGGAGGTTTGGGGCCAGGGGCCAGGCTCACCAGGCAATGCAGCGAATGTGTCATCGATGTGGTGTGGAAGACCTCGTCCGCCGAGCGTAGGGCGGCTCCCGCTGGCATCATCGTGTTCCATCTCCCCAACAGCGCCTCCGAGAACCATTCCGATGCGTTGGGAGGCACGAATGATTCATCTGCGTTCCACTTTACGATTCTCGCAGGGACTGTTGAATTAATTGGGTCAGACGGGGCCGCAATTCGCGTAGTGTGTGCGCAGGCTTGCGCTGCTGTTGAGAAGAGAGAGGGAACTGACACTCTGGACCGGCCCCCATATAGTCGCCTCCGATCTGCCTCCCTTCCAACTGCTGTGGCCGGCGCAGGAGCAGCAGACCCAGCATCGCTATAACGACGAGTAAGAGGGCTGTGTCGACCAGGCCCTTGTATGCTCTCAAGACCGACCATGCTGACTTTTGAGCCCCTCCCCGCCGCCTGGTAGGTCTCTCATCTGAATGCCATTGTTTCTCGTGTCCCTCCTCGACATCTGTCTCGGACAGGAATTCCTCCTGGTCAGGGTCGTCGGCACTCCAGACGGTGTCGTATTGTTTCGTTTTGTTGTTCATTTCAAACGGTGGGTGGGAATGGTGTGCTGTAAGACGACAAGGATTGTAAAGGGATCTGAAAAGATGAATGGCACAGATGATGAGTACCAGTTGACCAGCCGGTGGCACAAGAACAAGCAGGCCCTCGAGGGAGATGTAGGGCGGGAAGAGTGCCAAGTCTGGGGTATATAGACGTCCGAACTGATGTACGCAGCAGGCGGGCGGGCGGGCGGTTGAGAAGGAGAATTGCAGCTTGTTAGAGATGGTACTGGGGGCAGGGGGGTCCGTGTCGCGACACGCCCAAGTCTCCCCAGGTCTCGACTGACGACGGCTGTGACGGCTGCGACAGCCGCGACGGCGCCAGGCCCTTCTCTGAGCGAGGCATCACCTGCAATCGTCTCAAGTGACTCGTGCTGGGCGGGCATCAGGTCGCCCCATGTTCAAGAACAAGCTGCAGGGCCAGTGGGACGTGCAAAGGTGGGCTGTCATTCCGCGCTAGGTTCCAGAAAGGCCTGTCCGAGACAACCCCTGGCCCCAACAAGCACCAGTTGACCCTAGGGTACGGATGAGGCAAATGTGTCCTAGTTTGCTTCATGACCTGCATATAACGGCACAGATTGCCGAGCACAGAGTTCATCGTCCCAATTCGGTCCATACTTGACACAAAGCTTGGCCTGGTCCTCTCTCCAGCCTTGATGACCCCTCGGTCTCGCTGCCTGTGTGCCCTCTGCAGCCCAGCCAGGCAGCTGCCAGGTCGGTGTCTGCGAGAAAACGGCCACGGCAGCGGAGGTTTTGAAACGCCAAAAACATACTACTACGCGGCAGAAGCGCAGCATAGACCGTGATACGTGATAACCAGTGCTAGAGACAAAGGACTGAGATGGAACGCCTCGGTCCGCGACTACCGGGTAGTCTTCCAAAATCTTCCTGCCTACAGCATCTCACAGCTGTCCACACTGGTTTGCAACGTCTTGAAAGCTTATGATGGGTTGTTCTGGGAAAGTAGCCGATGCCCACTACTGACACTGGCACCACCATTCGCTATTGCAAGCGCACGAGTATGGGCTGGCACAGGTCGTCGAGCCCTCGTATCCGATCCCCCCGCATTGTCCCCACTGCGCTACAGCCTTCTCATTGAGATCCTCATCCTCGATGGGGGATGAAGAGTCGCCACTTCCGGGCCTGCCCTGGCATTGGCACCACCACTGGCTGTTGCAGGCACAAAACAGAGGGCTGGTGCATTTGGTGGATCCCGTATATCCCATACCACCACACTGGCCCCATTCTGGAACTGGGCTCCCAGCCTCAGTCACAATTCGTGTCGTCGACGGACTGAATGTCGCAGTGAGGTCCCGGGTGGTAGATCGAGCGGCTACGGTCTTCATCGTAGACGCTGGCGAGTTGACGCAGTGACACCACCAAGCACTCAGACACAGGCACGACAATGGACTTGCGCAGCTCGTGGGTCCGGTATATCCTATACCGCCGCATTGACCCCATTCAGGCACGCCGGTCCCAGGAGGAGTGGTCGTGGGGCTTGCTGTTGATGTGGGAGGAGAAGGATATGAGGTCGTGGTTGCCGAGGTGGTCGATGTTGCTGTCGGGGCTGTGCCTGTGCTTGCTGTGGTCGTAGGGGGAGGGGGAGGGTGAGTGCTATCAAGGTACTGCGCGACCTCCTCTTGAAAGCCCGGGTTCTGGTAGAGCTGGCTCATATCCCACATCATCACACCCCCGAAACTGGCGAATCCCTGGCTGTAAGCAAGTGCTGCCTGCAAGATACTTCCGCTAGTATAGCCTGCTCCAGCGCCAGTGTTCGCCGGTATTCCCACGAGTATCTTGACGTCAGGATTTGCACTTCCAGTGCTTGCCCATGTGTCCCAGGTGTGGAAGTTGTACGAGGGCTGGGAAGCAGCCCCTGCGACAAAATTGCTGACGCCGCAATAGTTGTTGTAGAATTGAATCTGGACAAAGTCAAAGCTGACACCGCCGTTGAGCATGGCGTCATCTGCTATGTCAGGATATGGGCACTGTGGGGCGGCACTGAGGTAGTAAGGCTTCCCGCCCACTGTCGCGGTTGTGTTCATGAGACCTCTAAGCTCCAGTGCGAACGGTTGCATGTTTTTCGTCGTGACTTCGAAGTCGAAATCGAACCCATCGACGACAGCCTTTCCAAATGGCCTCCTGATTGTGTTTCCAGCCTGCTGGGGTCCAAACATGGCCCAGACATTGTTCGCCGCGGCGACAGCACCAGCCGGAGAGCCAAACCCCCCTTCTGCGTACGTCGCCCCACCGATGGAGAGCATGATGGTCTTCTGGTATGAGCTTTGACATAACTGGATGTCCTCCCTGAAGATCACCGTCAGCGGGCTGGTGAGAGATTGAGGCCAAAAGTGTGCGGCCTACTCTATCTGCGGACAGCTCAGCAGGGTGGTGCCCGAAAATACAGTACAGTTGTCGCCAGCATTGGCAAAATTGACCATGGGATTCACGATCTGGGTCAGGAAGCTGATGGTGATAACCTGGCAGGCAGAGTAACGTTAAGTCCAGGCCGTGCAAGTGGGCGTCCTAGGGTTGCTTGGTCGCTCACATCGATTTCGGTGTCTACCATGGCGTAAGTGAGATCGCTGCAAGATGAGGAGAATAACAAAGGTACTCACTGGAACAGTAGGCTGAAAGCCTCTGCTGGGAGCTGTTCTGGCCATAGGAGTTTTGCCCTAGCACGAATGGGCCAAGTCAGTCATCCGCCTCATGCGGGCACAGTAAATACGGGGTGTTTGTGCCTGCAGTACCCCAATATACGGCCAGATTTGTTCTTGACGACGGGCTGAATCCTGCACTGGCAAATGAGAGCAGCAAGGCAAGAAAAGCCGGAGTGATGGCCCTAAGTGTTGACGCCATCTCGAGGGAATCCCGCGCGGGTCAAAAGCCGGCCAACGATGCTGACTTTGAAGTCCTGGCGCAAATCAAAGGCGGAGGATGAAAGTTCGTCGTTTTTGTCTGTTCTTGCCTAGGACTTCCTTTACACTTATAACCAATCTGCCGGACGACCAAGTCTCACTCAAGCCGCGAGTCTCGTGTGCGTGCAACGCGCAGCCCTGCTCTTGTTCTCGGCGCAGGTGCCCGATTGCATTCCAGCCCGTAGCACCTCCCTCACTCTAGGTAACTGCAGGCCCGCCCCTGGGTGAGAGATGACGTGCCCTCCCGCCGTCTGTGCCATCCGAGAGCACTTGAGAAGGAGCACGAGGTGGGTTGTTGAGGAAGGCGCCAACAACAGTACAGGTGATGCCCGAAAAGAGCATGCGGAGCCCTCATGATCTTTTGACAACCGAAAAGAACGGATTGCACCAAAAGTCCATGCTCCCGAGCGCAGGGAAGGCAACGTTGGAGATTTACGTGCGCACGACAAGACATTGATTCAGGCACGCAACCTTGGAACATCGGGCTTCTCTGTAGGTCTACATCGCCTTGTGCTCACGAGACGTCATCGAATATTGTATCCTAGGTCCCGTGGCATCTTTCTGGCTGTCATCCCAGGCATCCGACTTCTCACATTAGATAGCACGTATTCTCTGTTGATTCGCAGTGTGTCAGTGGCTCCATTCAAATTTGCCAAGAATGGTCCGTTCCGTGGCCCTGGGACATCTCAAGTGACAGCTGCAAGACTGAATCAGGGGTCATCTGTGGACTGCATCCCACATGCACAATCCTGTTCGCCTCTTATTACTGGTTGTCAGCTTCCCGGCCGCTGCCCGCGTACCGTTTCGTCAGCGAATCGAGGGATAGACTCCCTTCTTGGCCGACCAGACTAATAAACAGCCAGTCCTGCCGCAATGGCATTTCTTGTTTGGGTCTAGGCCGTTTACCTGTCTTGCATAACAGGTCCCCCTTTGGCGACTAGTTTGGTCATCGGCCGACGAAAGCCGATGCAGAAAGGGAGGCAAAACCGCAGTCTCAGTAGAAACTGGGTTTGAATGAGCTGGTTTGGTCCTCAAATGTTGAAAAAGGCTCTGGTCCAGTGCTCTTCAGTGTAACGATAAGCAACCCCTTACATCCAGTTATTGCAATACCCGGTGTTTAGTTGCCGAAAGGCGAAAGGGGAAAGGAAAGAGAAAATAAAGGTGTTGATTCCGTCTGTAGTTATGCCAATTTTGACTGGGTCTGGGTTAACGCTCATGACTCCACACAATCTGTGCAACAAGCTTGGAGCGCGGGGCTTTTTTTGCTTGAGTTTGACCATCCTTCTAAGACTGCTGTCGGAAACAACGTAACGTTACCCTGGCTCATATCAACTTGCTCCCTAGTGACTTACCCGTCAAACAACTACCTATACTAAGTAGGTACCTAGGTAGTTAGACTCATCTCGTGGGAGCCAATAGCCATGCAGTCGATGCAGGCTCCAACCAGCCCGCGGTAAACCTTGCTATCTTTTGGGCACACAAGCATATTACAGTACAATTCCATGCTCCGTCTACGTCAAATATTCTATTACCACACCACCACCACACCTTCAAAAGTAACAACATGGCATAAAAGAGTCCCTGTGACTCAACTACTTCCTGGATTCGTATAAGAATAAATCCTATAAGATGTTGCTCTGTAGTGTGTTATGGCATGGGAGGGTCTGCCACGAGAGGAAATTGTCAAGAGGGGGTGCTATAGGAAGACACTCGTAGCAGACTGTCACACAGGAGCTTGCTATTTGGGGGGGGGGGTATCGTGGCCGCATCGAGTAGACCTCATTGACTCTAGGGTTGGGAGACTGTTAGTTACCTATGAAGGCACTGCGTATGGCTACATACGGAATAGAAACGGAACCAGTTAGTTACCTAGGTATCGTACTGTATTATCTCTGCACTGTTATTGGCATTGTGATCTTTTTTCAACACTAGGTCTTGAGCGTTCACTAATGTACAAAGGCACCACATACATTTTGTATGTAAGGGGGATTAGAAACCAAATCACTTACTTGCAGTGGTTGGGTTGAAGCTCATGTTTGTAATGCGTCTTTCGATGCATTCGATCGCATGTGAGAAATAGGATCTTCAGGATAAGCAATTACTGCTATGGGCATTCCATTAAGGCCAGAAGTTGGGCTTAGTCCAAAAACAACTCAATCCACCATGATGGACTCAACAGGCAAAGAATGATTGCCTAAATTCAGATGAAATAGTGTGATCCATTAATTAAGAAGCATTTATAGAAGTGTTATCGAATACTGTTTTTAAGATATATAGGTCTCTAGTCCATTCTATATTCCTCTTTAAAATATAAAGTAGTAGGAGGCTTTACTTTTAATCTATATATATTTTAAAGGTATAAAGTTCTTTTATATAATAGTAAATACTTAAAGACCTAGTATTAAAAAAATATAATATTAATAATAATATAAAAGTCTAAATATATAACCTTAACCTTATATTATATAGATAAAATTAAAAAGTATTACTTTTAATAATATTATAAACTAAATAAATAATAAAATAATTATATAGTAAAATTAAAAATAGTTTTTTAAAATAATCTTTATATATATAATTTTATAAAGAAAATTTTAACTAAAAATATAATCCTCTACTATTAATATATATATAAAGAAAACCTTTATTAAATAAACTTATATACTTTTTAAAATTATTTAAATATATATTTATTAATTAAAACTAAAAATTAAAATAAATTATTTTAAAAATAACTATATAAAAGATATTTATAAAATTTTTAAAAAGCTTTAAAAGAAATAATAAAGAATATTTATAAGAATATAAAAGAAAATTATAATAACTTTATATTATTTTATATCTATATCTTTATTATTAAAAATAAAGATCTTTTTAAAAGGGTTATAAGATACTTAAAAAGTAAAGGAAAAGGGAAATTTAAGGAGCTTATAAGAGATTAGTATAAGTAGAAGTACTAAGAACTTAAAGAGTCTATATATAGGCTCTAGGGGGAAGAGTCTAATACCTAAGTAAATAGTAGATAGATAGATAGTTAAGAAGAAAATACAGTGTGGCCGAAGCTACAAACTAGTAGACTTTGACTGTAGAAGCTTTACCCTGAGATGCGGGTTGAAAGCTTTGCTATACTCT
The DNA here is from genome assembly GCA_000800745.1 of Diaporthe longicolla. Taxonomy (NCBI): domain Eukaryota; kingdom Fungi; phylum Ascomycota; class Sordariomycetes; order Diaporthales; family Diaporthaceae; genus Diaporthe; species Diaporthe longicolla. Next base: position 27,616 of record JUJX01000258.1, on the reverse strand, counting down.
TGTTTTTCGTTTCTACTTTCTTTTGCTTTTTGGAAGGGATCGATTGCAAAATTGTTCCAAAGAACAGGGAACAACAAATTCAAGGGAAAAGCTCAATCTCCATCCATTGCATCGTCACACTCAAACTATGTCAGCAGTCACATGGCTCTTGGAGCCTGATACCATTGATACCAATATGATATGGGGCCTTATTTCATCTTTAGGCCACAAAGCGCAGAATTCAGAGTCGGTGCCCAGCCTAAGTCAAGGGAAACCACTGGGGCTTCCTAAGAGCTTCAGAGGTGAGAGCATGAGGAGTCTCTGAACAGAGAGTAGCTCGATGCCAGGTCAATGTTTGAATGCGTTCCTTCACACTGAAAAATTTGAGATACCAAGACTTAAACACATTAATTCGTAATCAGGGCCATTAAATTGCGGTAGCAATAAATTAAACCCAGCTCACAACAGCCCTTGCATGCTGGGATCACCCTTGGCTAAGCAAAGTAAGATTTACTGAGGTGTAGAGGTTGTTTATACTTTTTCAAAGCCCATCTGTGTATCCTAGGGTACTTAGGAAAGGTTAGATGAATTAAACCCAACCTTGAAAGGGTTTTCGTTTTTCTAATTCCTATACATGTGAAGTGTATGTAGTGCCTTGGTACCTAGGTACAGTGGCAAACACTGAAAGGCCCAGCTTTAAACAATTCACAATGCCAAGAGCAGTGCATAAAATAATATGATACGTGTCTTAAGGCTCTAAGCCTTGTGAAAGCCAGCCTTGGAACTATTTGAATACTGAATGACTTGAAGCATATTGGAATGTTATTTAGACAGCAGCTTAATGCCTCTACAACATGTCTGGGTGTAGAAACCCCTTACACAGTAAGCTCCCATGGGACGAAGTCTAAGAGATGTCTATTCTGAACTGCTTGTGTTGTTTTGTACTACTGGAATCAAATGATAACACCACTGGGGCCGCCACAATTCACTCAAGATCTGACGGCAAGATAGTCACTGGGTCTGATACTCCGAGTCCAGTGCAAGATCCTAGAAGCCCTGGAAAGACCTGCGATCAGATTTAGAGAAACAGACCAGGTGTCCTTGCAAGTACACTGTGACAAGAAGAACACACGGGAAAGCAGAGTATGATGCCTAACATACAGTGATTCTGTATTCATTCATCTTGTCACAACAGGGGGAGGGAAAGTCGAGAGTAGAAAGATATACATTCAACTATTGTCTGTAGTTGAGGTTTAAGCTTTCAGCATCTAAGTTGTTCAGAACATCTCATTCATATTCTGAGATTTTCTCTGCTGGGGAAATTCAAGTGTCTGAAAGCCAAATCTCAATTCAAGTCAATTGCCAATGTGATGTTTGATTTTCGATTCACTCAATGTTGAGGGATATCAAAGGTTTCGACACTTGTATGTTCTGAAGATACGAGCATCCTCGTCACTCTTGACTTTTGTAGAACAGCAAAATAGACGCAGACAGTGTTCAAAAGTGGGATCATCATGGGTCGAATTATCATGTCATAGGTGCGACGTAGCAGTTACAGCTTTGTCAAGTCAAGCCAACAGAGATCGAAGATTCACACCCGCAAAAAGCGGAGGGTACATCCATAAAATATTGTCTATTAGGAGGTTATCCTGTAGGAGTTTGTACCACAGGACCTTGTCCCGTAGGAGGTTATCCATAGGGCCCATAGACGAGGGTACTAGACTACCAACAATGAGCGCATATGAATTCGTCCACATGTGGCTGTAGTTCCACGGGTATACCCTCCGTTTTGCGGGTGCGAATCTCCGATCTCAATGGATATATGTATTCATGAACCCGTCAAAGATCTCAGCACCTAGACTCTAAGTCCCAGACTTGTCTCATTCCTTACTATTGTATAAGGGCCGCGTACGCCTTCCGGACATATACGGATCAAGAACGAAACCAGTTATCTCGTATTCCTACAAGGGAGAACTATCTATGACGAATTACAGTAACTTGAACAGGCTCTGGACGTTCTATTCTCTTCCAAATAGTCTCCCAATTCGAGAAAATTCATATGCAGCAGAACCGGCATAAGCATTCTGCTTCTCTAAAGTATTCACCAGCAGGCGAAGGCCAGGTACCTGCCACTCTAGCCTGGAGAGATCGATCTGCGAGTTGGTACATCAAGTTCAACGGCGTTGGCCGCAGTGGGCGCAGCGGTAGAACTCACGTACTGGGTAGACGGCCAAGACACAATTCTTTGTCATGGCGCATATAAACAAGGCCGGTAGTTTCACGAGAAGCAGACCCCCAGAGTAAGCATTGTTTTCCCTACCAAATTTCATTCTTCGGGCGGCAGACAGAGCGTACTCGCTGCCTGTCATTGCCGAACATGACCGCAATATCTCCCAATTCACAGATGACCCGGGTTGAAACGTTCCCAAGGCCGATCAGGACACCATCGCCATATCTAAAGGAAGATTGACTCGACGCAAGCCTGCAACGTTATCATTGCCACAGAGGTGCCCGGGTCGTATTCCGAAGCTCGAAAAGAAGGGTGTGTGCAGGGTTCAGCCAATAGGCAGGCACACATTATCAAACGGGGTGATGCTGGAACGGGACTGGGCTTTTCTCAGGACGGCGAGTGTGGCTGACGGTGGCCTAGAAGCTTAGAGCCCCACATGAGATATAGTCATCTGATTCGACAGTGCAGGAAGATATCTAAGGTGTGTGTCTGCGCACGGTAGTAACCGCTGGCCCCACACACTCATTTAGACGGGTGCAAGATTGCGGAGGGCACAGAGAGGCAAGATGACAAGTCCATGACGTGAGACGGGCAGCCTTGGGACTGGGGAGCCGGGCCCGCACGGGGCTCAGGGCTGATGGGCGTGAACAGAGGATGACGGATGAGAAGACTACGGAATGGTGGATGAGGGCGTCCAGGTGAGGCACTGCCGTCACCCGTGCTCTCAAGATATGGATGGGGAAGCGATCAGCCAAGATCAGACGATCTCGCATTGCGCTCCGTGTCCGTCCGAGGTCAGGGCACGAGTGGTGGGCGCAGGCAGCATGGATTCGGATGGGGTGTTGCAGGCAACAGGCGATAAGATCTCAGCAAGTCGAGATGCCGAAGTATCGTGGAATCAATGCACCCGAGCAGGAGAGTGACGGGAGTCATTCACAAACGAGCGTGACTAGCGTGACAGCTGCACGACAGACAAAGCAGTTGACGGAAGGGCAGATGGAGGAGAAGGCAGCAGCGAGACAGACTACCCTGCCACACCAAGGGGCATTTTGCGCGTGTATCAAGAGTTGCGGGTTTAGAGCCAGTGGTAATGCGTCATGCATGTCATGACATGCGAAGCCTTCCCAGGGTTGCCGGTGCTGTCGTCGCCCAGTGGGTTCACCAAGACAAGCTCGAAACATGCACATGCATGCAGGCATGCAGTAGGGCCCGTCGTATTCTGAGAACGGGCGCCGGATCCGACTTTTGCCTTGGGGAGAAGAACGAGGTGTGGTGGCCAGCCCGCGGGTGCACACAGCATGAGTGTGATAAGCGGACGACTGTGATATTTATTGTATGTCCTTCGCTATAAGATACTAGCCCACACCTCTCTTTCCACATCCCCAACCCACGAGGTGCAGAGACTGATTGGCCAGGGCTGCACATAATGTTGGTGGGGGTTTGATGCGGGTGGTGGAAGGACGGCATGATAAACTCTGGCAATTGACCCAGATCACCAGCTGCAGTGTAGCATCGGGTGGTGTCATACGTTCAGACCCTCAGCCATGTACAAGCAACGTGCGCAATGGAGAGGCTCGCAGAAGGTGCGGGTGGGTTCGTGTCAGACTCGGAAGCCTTTGAAGGGTGGTTGGTGGTGAGGTGGAATGGGCATTGACAGTCGTCGCCACAGTCGTTGCCGCAGCCGCCTGTTCAAAAGTCAAAGTACTACCAACTAGTAGACGTCCCGGCCCTTGTTGATCACCGGTTCCCTTAGTCCACCTCGGATCCAGCCTAGGTGCATCCTCGTGGAGACTCGTGGAGGCTTGCACCAAGGCCTGATTGGCTGCTCAGTCCCACATGACGGCCTCTGCACGCCCCACCCAATTGCATCAGCGGGCAAAGACTCCCCAGACTCCCCACCCTCATTTGCATACATAGCACGCACTGCTGTGGGCCTACTGTTTGTCGACAGTATCCGTTGACATGGCCCAACTTTTGCTCTAGGCGCACTTGCAGCATGATTGCAATTGCGCCCGAGGGGTACCACCTTGTCGGTCCCATCAATGGAAAATTATATACGACCTAGACCAGATAGCTGGAGGGCGACTTGGGTTCAGTAGGTAGATATACCTCGACTCCTTAGATACCTTAGATACTTATCCACCTCTCTGCCTACCAACAAGTATATGGCACACGCCTTGAACTCGAGCCCGGCCATCGCCCAACGCGGCATGCATTTGATCAACAGAACACTCCATCCCTCCTTCTACAGGCGTAATGCGAGACCAGCCAGCAGACATGCCCCGGCCCCGGGGCCTTTGAATCATCTCCCCAACCTAGCATGCACAGTAGATCAGGCCTGCGCCGTGTCGCCTGTCGCGCTTGTCCCGACGTCCATCCTGTTTCCGCTGACCGTCCGGCACCTCGCCGTCCCATGCTCTTGACGGGCATGCAGTGGACTCGTTCCGGTGGCGGGTGGCGCCCCTTCTCTTGGAACTGGCCCTCGCTCGTGCAGAAGTTGAAATGTTGATCAGGTAAGGTATCTCAGAAGTTACAGAAACTCAAAGTCCAATCCGCCCCGCTCCC
>JUJX01000258.1:0-22818 GCA_000800745.1 Diaporthe longicolla | reverse complement strand
CCCCCCCACTCCCACCACCATCTGCATCTCTCTCTCTGTGTGTGTGTGGGTATGTGTAAATTCCTCTTCCGCCTTTCCTCTCTTGTCCCCTCACCACCTCCCCTGGGCCGGTTCGCCAACCAAGCGTGTTGCTGTGATGTTGACCACCTATCCAGTTCCCTGGTCCCCGTCCACTTCGTGCACGCTCGCCTTCTCTATCTTTGCCATCTTGATCATCTCTCACTTTCTCGCGTCACTCCTCCTCGAAAAACCGGGTGTTTCGCACCAGTTCTGTATTATTACACCCACTCGCCCTGGTCTATAGCAACCCCCTCCCTGAATCCAACCCTTCTTGTCTATGACTCTTGATTCTCCTATTCCTCTCTGATGACCTCCACCCCGTGTTGCAACCTTCCTCACTCACGCTCGCTGACTGGCACCATCTCCATACGAGCCGTAGTCACTGTACCCTCCTCGAGCGCTTCCGTAGCCACCCGTGTCTGGCATTGAATTCACACTGTAGTCCCATCGCCCGCTTTGGCCTGTCTGTGTTCCAGAAAGTCCGTGGTGGCTACCTTGCGAGGGTAAGCTGTAGTGATTCGAGTGTGACAAGCCCGTCTGCGAGTTCCTCGTGTCGTAAGACGTCGGCAGCGCATTCAGTCGTAAGCTCGAGCTTGGCACCGGAGATGACGTCTTCAACAGCCCTGTTGGAGAGTAGCCCCGGCTCACGTCCCGCCCCGATCCGTTGTATGATGCCCACGAGGATGGCACACCGCCGGTCAAGGACCGTGGTGACGGAATGCTGTCGCTGAGCGCCGAGTGGCTACTCAGTCCAGCACCCCCGAGGTAGCCCGATACCCCTGCGGGGTCTGCCGCCGTCGTTGGTGTAGGAGGCAGGCCATAGCTGTTGCTACCAACGCTGACCGGCGTGAGCAGGGTATGGTGGGAGTGCGAGGAGTGGGGCACCGTGGAAGAGGGCGAAGCGCTGTATTTGCTGATGATCTTCTTCAAGGCCGGGGCCAGGACCTTCCAGGGAAATACTTTCACGTCCTTCTCGATGTTCCTCGGCTTGGGGTTCCCAAATCCCATGATGATCTTGAAGAAATCTTCCGAATCCGCCTTTGCTTTGCTCACGGTCAACGGCTTGAATCCCTCCAAGTTCCGTCGGATTCGATTCTTCTCTTCGACCGTAAAGCGGTTGGGTGAGACCACTAGTTGCTCCAAGAGGTGGATCGTGTCAACCGATGTGACAAAGCACTCGTGTCTCTCCTCCCACCATATGCAGCTCACGCATATGCTGTTGGGCGGCCGCTCGTTCACGGGGACCGCGCGAAAGGTGGCTGTGAGACGGCTACCGGATTGCGACTTCTTGAACATGACGATTCGTCTTCGGTTTTCCCACTCCTCAGGAGTCCAGCCGACCGTCATCGATTCCAAGTTACCCTGGATATGGAGAATGGCCTTGTGGTGAGTGACAAAGGGGCTGTAAGCGCCTCCCAACCCCATCGATGAGGTCCCTTGTGGTATACTTGTCGTGCGCACGAGGGTTGGAGGGCCGCCGCTGGGCATTGGGAGAGAGGGATGCAGGCTAGGCCTAGTGATGTTAGTGTGGTGGGCGGATGAGTATGTCGAAGTACGGCCGTCCAAGCCACCATATGTGGCCCATCCGCCGAGTCCATGGTGTGAGGAGCGCAATGAGGTCGGGCTGCGCTGGTAATGATGCTGGTTGTGCGAATAATTCGAAGTTCGGTAAGCGTGCAGCATCGTGTCGTTGCTTTGGCCGTAGGCGGTCGCTCCAAAGCTGGTCGTCGCCTGCGCTTGCGGCACCTGGACTTGAGACTGAGATGGCGCGACGGCAGCAGATGGGTAGCCGTAGTTATTTGTACACGGATCTGCGACATCGTGCTGCGGCAGTTGATGTGCGCCGGGAAGGTGTTCAGTTGTAGGGCTGGTAGTGGCACTCGTGCGTACGGTGAGGCCAGGAGGACTGTTGACATGGAGGACTGATGTTTCATGCTCATGTGACAGAGGCGAGCGGGTGGTACTCCTTCGCGTGATGGACCCGTCAGGTGGACTGGCCGCCCCTTGGGGAAGCTCTGCACCTGGTGCGTCCGTATACGTGAATGACCCCGCGGATCCGACGCGTGCAAGCTCATGCCCGTCTGCGCTTTCAATGACAACAGTCAGGGGTACATTAGAAGGCGCCTGCCAATTTGTGACCACATATGGGGGTGCGTCCACCGTGATACTGTACGTGCATGCGCCGGTCGCGTCTTGCGACTCTTTCATCATTTGCGCTGGACTCTTTTGCACTGCATTCCCGAAGAGTACCCACACATACGGTGTCGTCGAAGTTACAGACAAAATGTCGTACTGTCCAGAGATGCGCAAGTGAATCTTGGTGCCGCCAGGGCCTGCACTTGGCTGTGAGCCCTGCGCTGAGAACCCGGACGGCGCCAGCGCGAAATTGTACGACATACGACTGTTCGACGCGACTGCAGCATTATTGGCGGCGTAGGCCATCTGATTAATTTGCGCAGCGGCATTCTCGGTTTGCTGGTGAAGGTGTGATTCCGGCAAGTTTTGCGGGCTGTATTGGTTGTAGGAAGACTCGGAGAACCCTGTGAATGATGGAGAGTCGGTCAGCATTGCTACTTTTCCTATGTGATGGAATAGCTGGAGCAGCATGTTACTCAAAAAACAAGGAGTTTTGAATACCATGCATCTGGGGCGGATGAGGCTTGTATGCCGCCATCGGCAAGAGATCTGGGGACGAGCCGCCTCGCAGGTCCCCTCCTCCGCCGTTGGCCCGCACAGCTGCCTCCTCCTCGTAGCGAAGAGTTACTGTATCAGGCGACTCTAGGGCGTCCGAGTCGACAATAATCGGCCGCTGAGAATGAATCCCCGACTGTGATTTTGTTCTCTAGTCAGTAGAGTCCTATAAAGACAACCGAGATAATATGTCGCCCCTCCCCTCGCTCCGTGACACACCGTGGCCGTCCCAAAGGCGCCAGAGGCATCGCGGAGAATTGGCAACGCCCGCTAGACTGGAATCATGGCATCAACTGACGCATTTTGGCCTCGGTGGTGGTTTATACCATTTCTCTGGTGATTCATTTTGACGCCTTGAAATACGACATTATCGCGAGGCAAATCGATTTGACTCACCTCAAAAAACTTATACAAAGGCTGATCAAGCTTGAGGGCAGACATCCAGTCTGATGTATGCTGATTATGTTTCGAAATGTGCGAATTGCGAAAGAGCCGGCGCTAGACAAGTGTCTCGGGAGCGGGTGCTGGGGGTAGGGCGGTAATGATGGAGGAATGTGTATGGCCTGCGCAAATTCAAATGTGAGCCTAGCTGTCCGATTCGATTTGGTCTGATCTCACAGCAGCTCCCGAAGGACGTTTTTGATTTTCCTCGCCGTGTGATCCGACTGGAAGCCGCCGTCTGTGGGGGAAAAAAGCGGAAGCTCTTCGCGTAGGACGATGAAGGCCAGGTAGCTGCGCTGTAGCAACCTGCTTTTTCTCCTGCACGCCACTCAGAACGAAACCGCCCTAGATCAATGCGGAGCTTGACGTAGATGATCTTGACCAAATGTTGGGATTGAAGAGAAGGAGCATCCTAGGTTGGTTGAATTGTCGACTTGTCGAATCTCAGACTGACAGACATCAAACCGATTCAGGACCGGACCGGATTCTGACCTCCTTACCGTCTCGTAGCTTCCAAGAGGGATATTTGGCAGTTTAAGACCAGGTCCAGATGCCTTTGACGAGCTAGCTTGCAGCAAGACTCAAACAAGGCCCCTACCCGTTGGCCGTGGCAGCCAACAGTGACTCTGGACCAGGGTTGAGGGTCTCGGCAGGGTAATGCACCTCCGTCCAACGCAGCTTTGTGAGGCAGTGGCAATCAAAGAGGGTACATGAGACCATAGGGTACTGACCTGTAGAAGAAAGTCGGTCAGCATGTTATGCATGATATCACTGGGGTAAAGGATCAAGACTGCTGGACACGGGCGCCACATCGACCAAGGCGGCGTCTTATTGGTCGACATTCGGTTCTTGTGGCACTTGCACTGATGGGGGAGCTTCAAAACGTTCCACGAGCCAAGGTCACAGACTCTGGCATACCTTGGATGTAAAAAAGAACATGTAAAAAGTCTGGCTGGCTCCGTCTGGATACTGATACTGCGCCGTGCTGTCAGTGGATGACGGACTTCATCCGCTCGACAGATGTGGATACGGGATTCGATCTCATGCGGGCACCCCGAACGTGTTCGCATGGGCGAGGGTGTTGGCAGGAACAGCAATCAAAGAGAAAATCAGGGATCGATGGCTCGGGCAGCGGTAGGCTCCCGTGAACGGTTCATTCGCGTTTGCATGGGGCAGAGTGCTCGAAGACGACGGTGATGATGGGCTTGGTGTAGGATAACGATGATAATGAGGACGAAAGAAGGTACGCGAGACAAGGTCGCAACACCACGCACTGCAGCACTGGCAGGAGGAAGACCTGGGTGAAGTATAGAAGACGGGATGAAGGGAAAGGTAGTTCAGAAAAGTAAGACGCCTGTCGCGCATGTTTAGAGTGGCCCGGGAAAGCGCACAAGAAAGATGCGAAGGGAGGACAGTCTGCCGCATTTCTTGACACGGCCGGACTGACCGTGGAAAGCGCGATACACGGTCGGTCTGTGGGGTCTGGTGCACCAGGAAGGGCGAAGTAGCATGTGGTATCAGAGACACGGGCGTCGAAGCCTTGATGAGTCTCCCTAGCTAGGCGGTTCTAGAGTTCTCCCTGTTTGCGAGTGCATCCACCTGCCCTTAATGATATTGACCGCCTGGGGGCTGTCAGATGACAGGGATGCAGACTGCTCTGAGAGCCATCTTTCTTGCTCTCAATTTGAGAGGCCAGTAATAAACTCTTTCTGCCGTGGGTGACTAGCCTAGGCATTTGCAGAGAAAAGCAATGGGGTCTGCATGGAATGAGAAAACAGTGCTCTGCAGACGACGCAAGGGGCCAGACTCTGCCGGCCCCATACACTGGTGCCCGTGGGAGACAGCAAGTGAGAAGCTGGGATGGTGGGATGCTCAAGAAGAAAGAGATGGGCGCGCTCTCCCGCGATGACATGGTCCACAGGCGAGCACCGAGGAGTTACTTGGAGGATGCAAGCCCTCGCGAGCGACAACTCGGAATGGAAGCAAGGTGTGCGGTACTGATTGAGCAAAATCAGAGGCCGCAATCGCAGAGGGGATGATGCACCCAGTGTGCAATTTTCAACGGAGGAGAAAAAGAAAAAGGAAAGGTAGAAAAAGGATACAAATGACACAAGGTGACAGAACAGGGACCAGGACCCTTACCAAGCGATCGATGACAGTACTAGTGGGACCGTGTGGGCAGGGGGGGCCGGGGGAAGAGACCGTCGAGCAAGGGGGTCACAGTGCCTAGAAGCGTGATCCTCGTCGAAAGGGTGTACAATGATTGGCTTGTGACTGGTATGAGACCACGGGATGAGTAGGACGGGTGGGTGTTCGAGGTTACACCGGATGGTGGGGCCCGGAATCAAGTACCGCAGAGGATCGGCGTCGAACTGTAACGCAGCGTGCAGGAAAGAGAAGCCTTCGATCTTCCAGGACGTCGTGCCGATTATGACACGAATGTTGCCGGGCACGGAAATGGTCTTCTGGTAACTTGTTCGGGTCTGAAAAAGGAAGTCTGTATCTTGGAATAGCTGTTAGCTGCAGCTCTTGCGATTGCCTTGCGCGATACGGGCAGATCTCAGATAGATGGGCTGGTTAGTCCGCCAAAAAATCCTCCGGTTTATGCGGCAAGGCCCCCAGCTGCAGATCAGCCGACCGGCGATCTGCCTCCCAACTCTAATGGGAAAGGTGGTCTCGCTCGTTCGCGGCAGCGATTCGGGATACATTGCTGTACTGTGCGGTACGGTACTGTACACACGGCACAGCTTCGTCCAGAGCCGCTGGAAGTTCGTTGGATTGGCCATCATGATTGGTCGACTCCTCTGTGGCTGAAGTCGCGAATCAAAACCGCCCTGTTGGCCATGGCGAGTTCGGTGTGGTAGTGGTATCGCCATCGCTTTTGTCCCCCTTACAGTCCCTGGCGGCTGAGTGCTTTTTCTTGCATATCACCTGTTGTCGTTGCATCTTTCATGAATGACCATCTTCCCTGTTGTTGGATCCAAGCCACAGCGTCGTAGTTCTTGGGCCGGATGGCAGCGGAAGCAGCCGTCGATCGCGTCAATCCAAATCCAAATGCCACTCCAGCCCGACAGAGGGCCAAGGAATTTAGCGCGGTTGATTGTCGGGCCAGGAAAGACTTGCAGGAAAGGCGCATCTTTGTCAACAAAGGCCAGGATCGAGCATTTCCTGCATTTGCTCTTTCTCAGCCTGCGGCGTCGTCAGGAGGCCCGGCGGCTGGCGCTGGGAACATCCTATCCAGAGGACACGTTTGACCGAGATCTTGACGTTCACATAAAGGAATTGTCTTTTCTTTTTTTTTTCTTTCAAAACAGCAGAAATGAGAAAATTGCGGGGCGACTGGATAACTTGCCTTTACACAAGGTCAGAAATAATTGACAGTGGTTCGATCGGGCCGCTGTGGGTCGCCTTGAATGGTTATCAAGCAACTTGCTCGGTGCTGTTTGAGAAGGTCATTCCGTGCTCGATCTTCTACAGGAATGTTCGCGCCGCTGGAAGCTGTCGGTGGGGGCAGGTTTCTTTTTGGTGCCTTATTTCTGACAGGAGATTGGAAAGGGGGGGGGGCCGGAAAAGAAATGCATGAAAAAGCAGACATAGGTGCTTGATATAAAAATGGACGGTGGCACGCAAATCCAATCGTGCTTGTTGCCGGGATGCTTCCTCAAAGGGATGGTGTGTCGTTATCCCCTCCTCGTCGCTGAGCGTACTTGAACAACCAGATCTACGGGGACGCCCGGATCACTTCTCAGGTACAGCCGCTGGCCAGTAAGGCTATAACGGCCCGTTAGAACAAAAAGACGAGTGTATACCAGGTGGCTTGCCCCCTGGTCGAGCATCAGACAGCGTCCAGGGTTCTTGGGCAAGAGCAAATCTTGATGGGGCGTGTGATGGGGAGACCCTGTGGGCAAGACTGGTGGGCTCCCTCAGGTATCTCGGAAGCTTTCTTATGACCTTTAGCTAGGGGAGGGTCACGGGCGAACCGGTCGTAGAGCCAGGCATATACAGCGGGCCATTACATTGGCATGTACCGGGTGACGCGATCCTGAGTGCCGTGCGTAAGTACTCACGCCAGGCGAGCTGTGTATTCAGAGTGCATTCCAGAGTCGTACGGTCGGTGATACCAAGTATGTGGAACGGCGACCGGGGCACCCATGCATTATGATCCTCTCCCTCTCACACATCCCGGTGAAGATCTGGCTGGAGTTACTGTGAGAGCCGAGATCGATTGGCTGGGCATCGGGTGGGCAGGTAGACAAATGGACGGGAGGAGTGGGATCCGGGAGGCGGGAGACGGCGAGCCTGGACAGTTGCATGTCATGCATGTGCTGTGGTATTCGCCTCAAGTCACTTGGCTGCAGGATCACGCGTCGGTTGTGGAGGATGAGACGGTTCAGACTCGAGGCCGAGGGCATCCAGGCAGAAAGACGGTAGCTGGTAGGGACGGGCCAGGCGGGCCAGGACGGGGGCGAGGGACGGGCCAGCCAAAGACGTTGCCGTTGTGAGTCGACTCAACGTTGCACAGGATATCGTCTAGGATGCTGTCAGTAGGAGGATTGTCTCACAATCCAGAGAGGCGCAATCAGCCTGTCAGCCCAGTTTTTCATGGTGGCCTCTGGACTCTGACGGCGCGAAGTATCAAGGTGTGCTCCTTGTACCACCGCCTCGAGGCTCAGACAGATCGACAGCCGCTATCGCGCCATCGTCTCCAGGCTGTCAGAGCTCAACGATCGAGTGAGAGGTGGTATCTGGCGTGCGAGCGATATATGTGTCTGATTGCCCAGGCACTGCTCCAAATTTGCGACTCCCCGGCTGCTCCAAGGGCTGCTGCAGAGGCCCATGTGATCGGTGCGTGGGAGGGAGGATATGGCCGAGAGAGCTGCTCCAGAAGCCTGGCAAGTGGATCATGAGTATGGAAGATGCAAGCCAGCAGTGCACATTGTTGAAGTTTGGTGGAGAAGCAACTCTCCTCGAGGCTGGGGAGTGGGTTGCTGCCGTGCTGCCCGGCGGGGAGGGAGGAGGTGGGTACTTCGGGCCAGGTACCTTTGTGCAGGTAATTGGTGCGACCGAGACCTCGCTCGACGGTACCGATACAACCCACCGACGTCCAAGCAACTGGGCCCTCGGCAACAGACAGCCCAGCCCCAAGACGTGTGCGCCTTCTCTTCTCCCCTGTGCCTTTCATTTGCTCTAATCGGCCTCGCATCACCTCATTTCGATGCTAATCTCGTTGCCCTGCCGTATCATTCTGGACACAGAACGTTGGTGTACAACCTGACAACCTCGAACCTCTTCAGCCTCCGCCCACTCGTGCTTGTTCTCGGCTGTCGACCCCCTGCCCGACCCCTGGATCAGGTTGTCGCTTGGCGCTGCTCTGTGCGCGGTGATTGCGCTTCCCTTTCAAGCTGATCCCGTTTTGCAGTATTCACTCGCCCAGCCTGCAGCTTGGGCACAACATTCTGTACGCGGAGGTGGATGAGACTGGCCAGTCTGGCCAGACTGCCGGGATTGGCCCACAGTGTTTGGTCCTGGTGTGAGGAGAGGGGGGTGGGGGTTTTGACCGCCATGGATGAATGAGGCGAGCACAAGAACCCGCGAATCCTCGCGATACAGAGACTAATTCGTTTCTTTGCTTTTTGGTGGTTTTTTTCCCTTTCTTCCTTTTTTTTTCCTTTTTTTTTTTTTTTCGCTACGTCTTTTTTCCCCCTCTTTTCTTGTTGGACACACGGTGATGGCCGGCCGCCATGCTATATCCCAGCCCCCAGTTTAGCCTGCAGCGTGTTCACCTTGCACACCGAATCTCAGTCACAACAGGATCGACTTGCGACAGCCATTTGCAGCTAGCATCTAGTCTCGTAGTTGCGGCCCAGTCCCCGGCCCGCACTGCAGCATACCCTGGCGATCAGAATTGGTCCTGTTGAGCCCCGTCGTGCTGTGTCGTGTCGTGTCATGCCGGTCCCAGCACCGCGGCAAAGTGGTCGTGACCAAGACCAGTGTCACGAGCACACAGCGTCACGGCCCCCCGGCGGGAGGGAGACACTGCAAAATCTCGTACCTACTCACGCCATCGGCCTTGAACCAAAAATAACGGCCGTACAAGATAAATTCGCTGAACCAGCCCACAAACAGACACTTCGTGCCTGCATTCCTACCTGACGGTGTCTCCCAAGCTCCATGTGGGAGACAGTGTCATTCATCTCACACGGGTCCCGCCACTTGGGACCCGAAAGTTGGGGTAATTCTTGTCTCTAGGCAGCATGCTGGATGGCGGCTAGTCTTCAAGAACACATGTGTCTATAGACGCGCCGCGGATCGTGATCCGGCAATGTTAGCTGGCATTGGTGAACATATCATCAGCAGTTCGACGAGGAATCCAACCAATGGTCGTTTGTGGTCAGGAATTCGCCGAAAGGCATCTCGCCTAAAAGCCCTGCCAGCATTGTTTGGTAATTGTATATCTCGTGGAAACGCTACCCTGCAGTCTTGTCATACAACGAGCCGTTGGACTAAGTACCGATATCAACTTGGTCCGCGATACATCCCGTTGTGAATCAGGCTCAAAAAGCTGTCATGGACACGCTCATGCCCGGCTATTCGGTCCACGTCATGCCGACATTCGAGAGGACCACACAGGTCAGGATCTTCTATCAGATACTATGACAAAGTCGATTGTCCGTTCACGAATTGCAATAATGCATGGTGGTACAAATCTCGGTACTCGCCCGTGGTCTGATCCATGTCGCAGATTCGCGAGCAGTCCCTGCTGCATTTGCCCGGCCAATTATGAACCGTTTCTCAGTAACTTTGTCATACGTCCAGCTGGCGCTCATCCCATTACTAGGATTACTCTTGCGCGTCTTTGTCGACATTCTCAGTGACCCGCGAGCTGAGTGGAAGGTTCCTACCTGAGTTCCGCTTGAGATACAGTCCCTACGCTCAATCATTACTTGCTAGTGTGATACGACGGGAGCTCGACAACTCCCCACCCAGAGTTATTCCGCATGCCAATTTTGAGCAGGATTGATCGGTATGTTTCAGTGAAATTTTAGCGCATCTTCAGAAGTGGACTGCCTATTTCACGCAGTGCATATGAATAGATCCTTCCTGGATGTTAAGGGCGATATGTGTTATGGTTGTTGAAAGGTCCTCTTTCCTCGCTGCGGTGGCTGATCAACTTGGCATAAAAGTATCTCGGTGCTTCTCGACGACTCGTCAAGTTAGGCGGTCATGGCTGCATCAGTGGGATCAAAGTGAGGAACTGTGTTAAATGGATTGGACAGCAGAGCTAAATGAGAGCCATTCACAGTGCTGGTGTTCATCATACGTCGCGTGTTGCTGCGCCGCGAGCGATGACCAAGTGTGCGATCGAAGGCCGATTGGGAGTAATTAGAGAAGTCTTCTGAACTATAGTTTGTTGGAAGTTTTTCATGCTGGACTCTTTGGAACCAGTGTCGCTTGTTCTGCAGTCCTGGTGGGCTTCAGAACCATCTGCCGAGTTCGCGTTTCGTGTGTGTGAACAGCTTTGGCCTCCCGGCCAGGCCATACACGGAAACCCTGATCCCACTACAACCGCCTGGCTCCTGAACCAGGTAGCAGTAAATGGCAGAAATATTGTGTATATCAGTAGGCATTGCAGCTCTGTCATGGCAATTGCAACCAATCTCTTTCAATTGGGACTGTTGGAGGTCAATAAGCTGAACAACCTGTTGTGGCTCAGAAATGTTGACACGAATTACATCAACGAGAAAATGGCGGGAGCAAACGAGGGATCTGGCTCCGCATAGCCGCCGAAGTCTACTGTCCATCGAAATTCGTGGGATTTGAAATCTGAAGGGACGGGTCGGTGTTGACCCGCAGCAACAGAATCACATGCTCCTCTCCATCGATTCTGCTTCTGCCTTCGTCCCAGAAGGGCAAACAGAAACGAGCCTCAGGTTACGGGGGTCTACTGATAACAATTTGTGGCTCATTCATGATCACAAGAAGCTATGGGCTCAGCCGGATAGGCCATGGACGAGGAATAAGCCCTGCCCAGGGCTACCTCGGGGGTCGACTGCTAAGGTGCCTGTTTTCGGTCAACATGTCTTAACCCCAGCCTCGAGTACCCTGTTGCGGGTTTAGTGGTCTTAAGCTAGTGATTCATGTTTTCCGTGTCGATAGCTCTTTGAAGAAGTCAGGCGTATTTCGCCATGGCCAGCACCGTAGCCTGGACCCCATGCACCGTCACGTTTCTCTGAGGTCCTGCGAGTTCCCGGCAGATTTTGAGACACGACAATACCACGGGGATAAAGCCTGCTTCTCTGTTGGGGCAGAGTCGCTATCTATAAGCCACGTAGGGCTGTGGTCCAATCAATTGTGTCCGAGGCTGACCGGTTAGCGAGCTTGCATATGGACAATCGCGCGCCGCTGTGCGGCCACAGACAAGAGGGTGCAGGATGCGCGGGTTCATCCGCACACACACATTGGCTCATGGTCATGTTTCGAGTCACTTGATCGATCCGATGATCGGATTTGGGAAAACCCCAGGGCTTTTGCCCCGAAACCAGACCCAGGGTGAGAAGGCCTTGATGCGCAGGAAACCTATTTCGCTCCCAAGTCCTGAATACTCAACTTCTGAGCATGGAGCGCAAATACACTACATGAAATCGCAGCTTCGATTAAAACCTTCTTTTTATCTTGGATGCCTCAAATAGTCGTAATGACTCTACTGGGATCTTGAGCTGTGACCACAAGGCTGTTAACAGATGGGAAACATTTTGAAGCAGTCGCCCAGCGCAGAGCTCCGGGTGGCGGAGGATGCCGAAGAACAGGCCTTTTTCTCGTCTTTGACTCCTCTCTGCAAGTATTCAATGCTCAATTGGATGTCAATTTCATAAGACTGTGACCATACCGAGCATTCCTACATTGGTCTTGCTTTCCGGAACAAACCACTGATGCTTCCGAATGCGCGGGCCGCGGCTTGGTCTCCAGTGGTATGATATAAATAAGTCTGGCTCCTGGCATGATGCCCTTGCCCTAAAAACACCATCGGGACGGATCGCAGATCAAATCAGAGCACCAGTGACGGGGTTCATACACCCGGACGGCAAAATGTTGAGACTTACAAATGTTGCATTTAGATACAGCCATGAGTCACACTTCTTGTGGCTCAGGTCCGGCACACTCAAATTTTTCCGTCCTCTGACGTGAAGATGGCGTGGGAGGCAAACATACCTAGGTAGAATTGTGCTCGCGAGTAAGTAAGAGCTCTGATGCTATATTCATATCTCAACACCCCATTTCCACTCTCTTGCATTCATGATACCCCAAAATCACCCGGGATACATGACTGTCAATTCATGTGTGCCAGTCATCGCTTGCCTTATCACTTTACCATTGGGCCAGCCTCGTCTTCGATGATTGTTTCAGCTTAAACAACAGTCTGTAAGTTAACCGGCCCACATTCCGACTAGCCCCCGATTCCGACCACTTTTTTCACTAAAACACTACCTTTTAAAACACTTATTTCTCCACTAATATATCTTTTAATATACTATACTTATATATACTAGTAGATACATATATATATAGTAAAGTAGAAAATATTAAATAATATTATAAAGTTAGTTTTTAAGTTTAATTAAAGATTATACCTATTTATATAATAAACTTTAATATTTTAAAATATTATATAATATATTCTATATTAAAGATATAATTTTAAATATATTTCTATTAAATATCTATAATTTTTATATATTATATATATAAAGGTTTTAAAGTATATAAATTTATTAAAAGTAATTTTTATATATTAAAAGACTATAAATATATTAAGAAAAATATATTATATACTTATATATATATAAAATAAATATATAAGATTTAATAAAAATAGTAAAAAAATATGTTTTTTTAATTATAAGATTTATATTTTTTAAATAATATTCTTTAAACTTTATTAAAATTTATATAATAATATATAAATAAAAATAAATCTTTTATTATATAACCTTAGACTTATATTAATATAGAATATAGTAAGCTTAAATATATCTTTATATATTTATTATTTAAAGTATTATTTTAGATATTATATAATAAGTTCTTTTTAAGTTTAAGCTTTATTTAAAAAGTAAATAAAATAGTTATTATAATTTTAAAATTTTATTCTTTTTACAATATATTATTTATATATACTATAGTAATTTTATACTAATTAGAGCAGTGTTAGTGGAGATAGTGTAAAGTTTCTAAGTGTGGTGAAGTGGTTGGAATTAGGAGGTAGTCGGGATGTGGGCCGGTCAACTTAGTCATTCCGTGCATGCTTAATCGCGAGGCTGCGATGGAACCACTGTCTCTGAAAAACGAAGTGATGCCCCCCCCCGGTAAAATTACACCTACGCACGTGCCACCTAAATTTCTTAAATTCTTCCTTTAAGTAGTCTTTTCTTTATAACTCGTTTATTCTTTTAGCTAGAATTATATAAAAAATATTTTTAAAATCCTTATAAAAGTCTCTATAAGATAGTATTTTTTAAATATTTATTCTTTAAAAGTTATACTTTTATTAGTAAAATTTAAAACCTTTAATAATAAATATTTTAAAAATTATATCTTATAGAGACTTTTATAAGGACTTTAAATATATTTTTTATATAATTTTAAATAGAGAGGTAATAAAGTTATTATGAAATTACTGTTAAAAAAAGGGTTGGAGAAATTTAGGTGGCACGTGCGTAGGTGCGAATTTTACCGGGGGGGGGCATCACTTCGTTTTTCAGAGACAGCAGTTGACCAGAAGCGTTGTGAGAAGCAACTCGTCTGTCGGCCATCTCCGTTTTCCATCCACCCTTGTTTGTGTGCCACCATCTTGCCCCTGCAGACTCCCGATCCATGCAGTATATAACCCAGAAATTCGGTAATGGAGAACCCCAGCCCCCGGACCTCCCATCGAAGCCTGGGAATACAGTCTGCATCGCTGAAAACTTGCATGGGAGAGACCAAACGCTTCTCAGAACCGATTCTACTGCTTCAAAGTTTTATTTTCGGTACATGAGGGGCAGTGTGACAACATGTGATGATGTGGTCGCACAGCATCATCTTGGCCCACGCCTGGAACACCCTGGCGCTGCAGCCAACCGCCATCCCACTTCATCTAGGAGGGAGAAACCAAGATCCTGCAGCATTGCGCTCGTGCTAGAGGTTTAGTGAGGCCGTGAGGCTCGCACGAGTGCTCGCTTGCGTGCGTAAGAGGAGCATATTCTACCCAGCCGCGGTAATACAAGAGTCAGGTGCTGAGGATTGAACTTCGAACATCTTCTTTGAGCGGTTCCGTCGCTGCGGCACGAACCGTTTCGAGCACCCATCTTGCTGATCCCCGCACCACTGTAGGCTAGGTTCCAAGGTTTCTGACCGATAGGGCAGGAGAATTTCGTTTGCGGCTGGCATATGAGGCTGCACTCGAAGTCCCCACAGTTTGCAGGTTTTTGAGAGAGACCGGGCATGCGGTGGAGCCTCTCTGCGATACCCGGGAGTCGCCGCGTTGTCGGCATTGCTCAACCAGAGTAATTCGCCCATCCCTGCTTGCAGGGATGGCATGCGTAGATCGGCAGACTGGGCACTTCTCGGCCTGCACCCTCTTCAGCGGATCTGACAGAGGATCATGCAGTCAGCGGAGATCCACGACCATCCTGGCCCAATCTCGAGTCCTCTTGATATGGCACATCAGCCCCATCCGTGGAACCTTGTCCTAAGTATCTAGCGGACCGGACGGGCTCAACCCTCTGTGTGTGTGAGCTAGGATCCAGACTTAACCTGTTCGATCATGCAGCTTCCCAGTGGTGGGTGTCCATTTGTCATTGACCAAATTCTTTCTGACGATCCCGTGGTGGCCAAGAAAACAAACGGTCTTGAAAATGTGCGGCTCCGTGTCTTGTGACTTGGCGAGCTATTGGCACTTATTCTCAGCTGGTATCAAATTGGCATGCCCCTCTAGTTGTGCCATTTCATCCCCCATCTGGCAGGGTCGTATTCGGCTACCTCAACCGCGCCATATGCGCACAAGAGCAGGTCCCCTGCTTGTCTGCTGGAGCGACAGCAGCGGGGGGGAAAGGCTCAGACCTGTCAGATGCTCCTGAAATTGTGATGCGCCGTTGTCAGCATTGCCGTGGTCCTCAGAAGCTGAGCCGGATCGTACATCGTGTCTCAGTCAACGCAGGGGATGCTGCAAACTTCATCTATAGGGCCAACGGGCGGGCCACACGTGGGATCTCAGACTTGGAAGACGTTTCCAAGCCTGCCAATGGCAGGACTGGCAGTTGACCCTATGAACAATGGGCTCGCGGTATCACGCCGGGCTACCCTGCCCTGCATCTGGAATCTGTGGCGAATCAGCCATTTGTTACAAGCGGGTCCGTGGCCGAGGCCGTCACCAGCAGCGCCAGAGCTGCCGTCTTCGGGCGTCTCCGTGTACCGAGATGCATGGACGGATTCTGGCATTGACCACCGGCTATACTAATAAGTGACGGACTGCGGTTAACAGTGGCAGGCCAGTATCGTCAGGACTTCCGAGGGAAAAGCAATGCAGTCATCCGCAGTCCGACCCGCCACCACATCGAACGCGCTCCTGATGTTCTGCCATCTGTGCAGCCCCGTCACCTTGAGTTGCAACGGCCGTTGATGAAGCGAGGTCAGAGGTGCCACGCTGTGCAGCCGGTACTGTAGAAGGAGGGGGGGGGAGGCAAGGAGAAAAGTGAGGGCGCGGACGTATCCGCGTGTTGGTACTCCACGCCAGAAGATCCTATCAGGAAGCGTACCGGTGTCCGCCAGCAGGAGCCAATTGTGGTGTCCCGCATCGAGATTGTCCCTCGCATCCTGCAGCCACATCTTTTATGTCGGCGGTCATCGTGGCCATCGATATGGCCCGATTGAGACGAATCGGAAAATCGAGTAATGTCATCTCGCTCTACCGCTGTCCTCATTGGCCATTGGCACGCAAGGGGGCCCAATTTGATCTATACGACGCTGAAGGCTCACCGATCTACGCAGCCATGGCTCGGACTTTGTCTCAGAGTTTCCGCCACGCGAATTCGTCCTGGATCTTCAATGCCGCGTGTTCCTCAAGTTGTACGCCACGGCTTTTTGACTGTCAGTATCGGTGGTGGCTGGAGGTTGTTAGGTGGTCGAGTTGATCGGCAGACGGCTCCGGCTCGAAATGTGGCGACGCATCCTGCATATTTGGTGACAACATTCACCGCAATTTTACTGAATGGTATCGCAGACAAACTTTACAAAGCGATTTCGTGAGAAAAATAGCTGCTCTGATAACTAGCCCCATGAACGAAAGTGGATGAGAAGTCTGTTCTGTGGAGGCTCGCTGCATACGCGCCGCCTCAAGTGCTCGCCCTACTTCTGTGACCCGGGGAGATCCCAGCAGCCGAAGATGCTGCCGCCATAATGATATCAAAGCTATCCAGAAGCTTCAACTGGTTTTGTTCTTGATCCGTGTACGTCTGCGCCTTTATACGGTGGTAAACGCTCGAAGACCAAAAGCTATAGAGTGGTAGTTTTCAGCCCCACCGAGTTCATCGCAATTGCAAAGAGCAGCTGCAGGGAGTCTAGAGTTAATCGGCGTGCTTCTAAAGTAAAGACTCCCCAAAGCCCTGGGGCACCCTCTTACCGAAGACCATCTGATGAAATACTCTCTATTGACGAGACTGCAACGCATCTCCTGCGTATTGATCAAGGCTCGTTCAAAGTGAGACGGTTTCTCCACATTACATTAATGACGCTCCCAGCAACTTATGGAGTGGTCGTGTTACAAACTTGAAGTTTTCGAATGTAGTCTTTAGTATTGAAGCACACCACTAGTATGTTTACAAGACTTGTTTCCCCTTGCATTAAGTCTCATAGTCATGACCGCCTTTGGTAAGCCGTCAGTCATAATAAGCACAGCCCTTCTAGATATCCATTCTTGTTGGTTTAAGGCAAGTCACTTAATACAAATGGTATTAGGGATGACGTTGCGAAGATGTTTCCCAGAGTTGACTTGCCCTTACGACTTAGACGGTTTCGTTCTTATTTGTATAATTTCGGAGATCAGGGATCGCGCCCGCAGAAACGGAAAGTACAAGCCCTACGGAACAACCTCTTACAGGATAGTTTCCTACAGGATAGCCTCCCTTAGGATAGCGTCTCATAGGATAACCTTCTACTAGTATAGGATAACCTCTTATAGTATAGGATAACCTTATATAGTATCGCCTTAAAATATAACTAGTTCCGTTTCTATTCCGCACACAGCCGTAGCTAGACATAGCGCCTTTATATAGTTATAAACACTTAAGACCTAGCGTTTTAAAAAAGTACATATTACTAATAATAGTAGTTAGATACAATCCTATAGGATAATCTTTAATAAGTTAATCTTTTATAAGATAAACTTCTTATAAAATAACGTTAACTAATTTAGAAGACGGATATTCGCGCACTTATTTTTTAAATATTATACACTTATTACTAACTAAATAAACTTATTTATATAAATAAAGTAACTTTAATAATTCTTTTCTATTATTTTATTTTTACTTATAAAACTATAAAATATAATCTTTTATATATATATATTATTTTATTAGAAGTATTTATATATTTAAAATATATTAAAAGTTATTTAAAAATAAATTATTTTAGTATTATTAGTTAGCTTCTTATATATATATACGAAGGGTATAGGGTAAATAGGTTATATTAATTTAATCTATTATTTTTATTTATCTAGTTAGTTACTTACTTATAGCTATAAACTATAACTTTATTATATATACTATATATAATTATATAACTATATAACCTAATCCCTTCTACTTACCCTTATTTCTATACTAGTAGTCTTTTACTTTATTATTAAGTAAGCTTTAAAAATCCTCTATTTTTATCTTTTAAAATTTATCTTAAAGTTTTAAAGTTAAGTTAAACTTAAACCTTTACTATTTTCTAATTTAATATATTTTACTAACTTAATTAACTATAGTATTATAAAATAAAGGTATATATTAAAGTAAGAAGTATTATTAATACCTACTAGTATAGTTTATATATAAACTAATCCTTTTTATTTAAAATAAATTCTATTAAATATTAAATAGTATATTTTATATTTAATTAACTTTTTATTAATTTATTTAACCTTTTACTAATTTATATTTCCTCTATATAAAGTTTATAAAAATATAATACTTATATTTTATAATAATACTATTATAAATAAATAATACTTCTTTCTCTAAAGCTTTAAATTAAACTAAACTAAATTAAACTAAACTAAATTAAACTAAACTAAATTAAACTAAACTAAATTAAACTAACTATAGTTAAAAAAAAAACTTAACTACTAATATAAGATTACTTTAAAACTATTTAATTTAGATATTTTATTATATATTCTTCTTTATAGTAGATATTATATAAAAGTATAAAAATATTAGAGTTATTTATATAATAGTATAATACTTCTCTCTTTTAATTACCTTTTATAGGTTTATAAGAGTAGTTATAGTTTCTACTATAAGTAAAACTATTTAAAAGTAAGGATCTTCTAATAATATACCCCTTAAATACTAGTATCTACTCTAAAACTAATAATATAAACCTAGGTTTAAGAAGGTCTAGGGTTAGGTATAATAGCTTAAGATAGTTCTATCTTAATATAATACCTAAAAGTTATTATATTAGTTTAACTTTTTACTTTTATTAATAGTATATATTATTTTATAAATATTAATTAAATAGAGTAACTTTATTAACTTAAAAGTTTATTTATCTTAGTATTATTAAAATAACTACTTTACTAGAAGTAATTCTCTAAATAATATCTATACTTAATACTCTATAAAAACTAACTCCTTATAATTAATATAGCTTTATATTTAAAGCTATAACTTATTTTTAAAAATAAACTTTTTAAAAGCCTTATTTAATATTACTTTTATTATTATATTAGCTAGGTTATCTTCTCTATTAATCTAATAAATTTTATTAATTTCCCTTTACTTATATAATTAAAAAAGTACTATTATATGAATTATAAAATATTTCTCCTTTATTATATCTAACTTAATAAAATATTTATATAGAGATAGGGAATTTATATATACTATAAGTAGAATTTATTTAAATTCTAGTTAATTTATAACTTTCTATAGTATTATTAATAATATAATACTTATATTAAATCTATTTACTATACTATAAATCTTTTAAGCTAGTATACTTTATATAACTTTCTTATACTTTATAAAAGACTAATAAATATTATTTCCTACTATATCTTAATAAGTATTATTACTATTATACTCCTTATTTAATAGAATAATTATAAAGCTAATTTAAAAGTTAAAGTTTATATTATTAGTAAATAATCTATTTATAAAAGCTATAAGATTTACTTTAATAAAATCTAATAATATAAAGTAAATTCTATAATTAATATTATTAACCTATTATTATAAATATTTATTTAACTTACTATAATCTTCTTTAAATAGTTACTATAGTTATACTATAATAAAAAGATTAAATATAGCTTCTAGTTAATAAATTAAAGTTAAATATTTACCTTATACCTTCTATTCTATATATTTCTATACTTTATTAAAGACTTTAGTATTAATTATTATAATATTTACTCCTTATCCCTTTTATTATATATAAATTATATCTCCCTCTTTTAAAATTAAAGTACTATTATAGTTAAAAAACTTACCTTTAGTTAACTTCTCCTATAATTTATAGTAAAGTTTCTTCTTTTAAATCTTCTACTTAAAAAATTAAGAAAACTTAGATATACTTAGATTAAGAGTATTATTAACTTATATTATAGTTATCTTAAATTTTTATAACTTATATTTATAATTAGAAAATATAGGTTAAATATTAAAATTTTTATTTTAAACTTATTAATATAGTATAATTAATATATAGTAAACTAATATATACTAAATTCTATAATATTATATAGTAGCTTAATAATATATATAAATATTTTAAAAAAGTATTTATACTTAATCTTTTTTAATAGGTTTATTAAAATTATATATATTAATTTTAATTATAATTATAAGTAAACTTAAGTAATATTATATAGTTTTAAAAGTATACTATAATATAAAATATATACTATTATAAATATTAATAGTAGTTATATACTTACTCTTTATATAGTTAATAACTAGATTAGAATCTTCTTCTTCTCCTTATTATTATAACCTTATAGGATTATTTATAACTTTTTAAAAAGTATAAATATCTTACTTTTAATCTTTTAAACTATATAAATATTAAAAATATAAATCCTATTATATTACTTCTTATTAAATAATTTAAAAATAAAGATACTATTATTAATAAAATTAATAATTTTAGTAATATTAAACTCTTTAAATAAGTTATTAAAAGTATTTATTATACTATTTTATTAAAGTTTTAGTATAAAAGTAAAGTTTTTTTATTCTTTATCTATTATAAAGTATATAGCTAATACTAATAGTATTATATATACTATAGTCTTTAGCTTATTCTTTAATTTAAATAGTCTTCCTTAGTATTTCTATATTATAATAGTTATATTAGAAGTAGTTATAGTTATAAATAAGCTTTTACTATTATCCTTACTTATTTATATAAGTAAAAGCTATATAGTATTAACTTCTTTATTTTAAAAATATAATCTAATAACTATAAATTAAAATTTAATTAGTTTATTATTAATATTAAATATTATATTATAACCTTTAATAATAAATACTTTATAAAGTTCTTACTAACCTTTTTTCTTTTATTAAACTTAAATATTACTTTATAAAAGTATTATTAATATATTTAGTATTAATAAACTATTATAAATATTTATAATATTATTAACTTACTATTTAATAAAATAATAATAAATAACTTTTATTACTTACTAGATTACTATACCTTTTAAGAATATTAATAATAAAAGAGATAAGTCTATATAAATATATAAATATATATTAAATATTAATAAAGTAGGTATTAAACTATTAAGTCTTATAATATTATTAACTACCTTAATTACTATTTATAAAATAGTTTTTAAATTTATAGTTCTAGTTAGTTTATTAGTTAAAATCTTATATATATAATATAATAGATTATAATACTATTTAACCTTATTAACTAACTAATAAACTTTAGTTAAAACTTATTTATAAATAATTCTTATAACCTTTACTTTTAAATAAAACTTACTAAAAGTAAAATTAGTATTAGTATTATAAACTATCTTATTAAAAAGTCTAAAATATATATTAATCTATATTAACTATAAAGTTTTTTATATATCTTTAATAAAAAGAGAATATAAGAAGTATACTATTTAGAAAGTAATTACTATATTAATAGTATATAGTATAGTTTTCCTATTAAAGTATATAATATTTATTATAAGTTTATAATTAAAGTTATAGTTATTCTTTAAACTAAATTTAAAATACTTTAATATTAAATTATAAAGTTAATAATAATAGTAGAACTTATTAATTATTTCTAATATATTAATATTTATATTATTATACTTAGTATTTTTAAATAGTTAATATAATTAATCTATAAATAAATATCTAAAATAATAATAAAGTTTTTAAAGTTTAGCTTTAATAAAGAAGTTACTAATATTCTATTTAAATATATAAAACTATAAATATCCCTATTTATATACTATTAAAAAGAAATTATCCTTACTATTATACTTCTATTATATAAGATAATTTATAGTATTATTAAAATAGATATATAAGTAGTCTATATTCTTTAAATATAGTAAAAATAGAGTTAATATATTAACTATATAAAAAATAATAGTTTTAACTAAAAGTTTAATATAAACTATACTAAGTAAAGAAATCTTAGATTTTTTATTAAACTTTATAATAGCTTATCTAGCTTACTTAATATTTAGTAAAATAAATAAGTTTTTATATTATAAAGTAAAATACTATTCTTTACCTACTATAAAGAACTTTATAATACTAGTATTTAATAGAATATTTTAAAATTTCTATTTTAAATATTATCTATTTAATATAAATTATAATAAAGGAACTAGTATTCCTATCTTTATAGGTAGTTATTTATCCTATTTAGAAATTATAAAGTAAAGGAATAATATATTTATTAAGTATTAGACTATAATATAGTTATATAATATATTAATAAAGAATTACTTTATATTACTATTATATTTATTATCTTTATTATTACTATTATAGTTAATACTTTTATAATTAGTAAAGAATATAATATAAGCTAAGTTAAAAATATCTTTACTAAAGTACTATATATATATATTAAAGCTATTCTAAGCTTATTTATATACCTTTAGTAAATATCTTATAAACTAATAGCTTTTCTTATTATAAATATAGTAGTACTTATTCTATATAGTATTATCTATATAGTTAAGACTTTATTAATAGTTATTATAACTATATTTACCTTATAAATAGAAGTTCCTATTACTTTATAGTTAGAATTAGCTTTAGAAGCTACTACTACTATAGCTAAAGCCTCCTTATCCTCTTAGATAGAAGTTATTATACCTATAGTTAATATAGAATATATTATCTA
>JUJX01000257.1:24271-43878 GCA_000800745.1 Diaporthe longicolla | reverse complement strand
TAAAACCTTAGTTAGTTAGTAAAAATACTAACTAACTAAGGTACTAACTAACTAAAATCTAAGGTTTTATTTTTAAAAGTAATTTTTTTTATATATTTAACTACTTATTTAACTACTTATCTAACTACTTATTTAAATATTTATATAACTACTTATTTAACTACTTATTTAACTACTTATTTAACTACTTATTTACTTACTTATTTAACTACTTATCTAATTATTTATTTAACTACTTATCTAACTATTTATTTAAATACTTATTTAACTACTTATTTTAATACTAATTTAAATACCTATTTAAGTACTTATTTATTTTTAAAAAGAAATATAAAAAGAAATAGCGATACTTAAGCTTATAAGGGCTTTTCTAATATAATATCTTCTTCTTCTTTTATTATTTTATTTTTTTTACTTATTTAAGTATTTATATAAGTATTTAAATTAGTATTTAAATAAATAGATATATATATATTTAAATAAGTAGTTAGATAAGTAGTTAAATAAGTGGTTAAATAAGTAGTTAAATATATAAAAAAATTACTTTTAAAAATAAAACCTTAGATTTTAGTTAGTTAATACTTTAGTTAGTTAGTATTTTTATTAACTAACTAAGGTTTTATTTCTAAAAATAGATTTTTTTAGTAACTATAGTCCTTATTTTAGTTAGTTAGACTAACTCGAGTTTTTAGACCTCTTGACTAATACTAACTAAGGACTAGCCTAGTCCTAAAAAATCGTGACTAAAGTTAGTTAAACTAGAGTTAGTATAAGACTAACTAAAATACTAGTAGTTTTTTTTAATGCCCTGGTCAGCGGTTGCTTACGCCTTCCAGCCAAGCAGACTCCTGCTGCTTTGGGCTAGTGCTGCGTAATACCAGATGCACATATGCCCAAACGAAAGCAACCAAGCCTGCGTTGGGACGCTGGTTTTGTGTCGTTCTTGCAATGAAAGATTAAAGCATACCAATACTAACCGGAGCTTCCTGTGGACGAATTTAGATATTGGGGTGCTTGTGCGGACCAGGAGATTGCTATTGATTTCGTTCCGTGCCGGCTCGGTAGCAGAGGCAAGTCTCGGGGCTTATATACTCAGACGATCAGGAAACAAACTCCAGGCGATTTTGGCCGGTTCACAAAACTTTTAGTGCTTGTTAAAAACTTATCAGGGAACGATACGCTCTGGCGGCCTCGACGCTCGCTCGAAGTCACATCCACCCAGCAGAAGTTAAAGGAAGGTAGGCGAATACCGAAAGAGACTCGTCGCAAATAGCCTGTAGAAAACCTTGTTTTCTCCCATGAATAGGCCACGATTCAACCAAAAAGGTCATTTTCACTTCTTATCAAGACCTTTAAGTTGTGACGGCGGTGGTGTCAAAATAAGCGGGTTTTTCGGTGGTTTATTCTGTTTTTCTTTTTATGAGCACGCAGTCACCCGAAATTCGACACCAACCGCTATTAGCCACCACAGTATCGTCAAATGCTAGCACTTGAGACATCTCAGAAGCATTCTATAGTCAGGGTGAAAAGTGCTCCTCAAATTCTCGCCAATTGTCTCCTCCTTCTCAATGTGGTATGTTGGTCCAACCATATATGCCACGTCCGCAAGGGTTGATCGGTATGATTTGTCGAGACTTGGGCCACAATTTTTATATCACCGTGGTTGACATTTAGGAATCTTGAAACCCCACTTCAATTCTTTCAAAGGCGTTCAAGACGTAAGTGCTTCAGCTGTACCTGTGGCTGGCATCAGTCTGGCGATCCTGGAAGCCGAGGGGCACCCGCCCAGTGCTAGCACTTGCTACTCGCCATAGAATCATAATGATAAGTCCATAATGCCCCATTATATCCGCATCCTTGGCTACTGCAACGGGGATGCATAGCTTCCATCCCGGGTGGAGTCCAAAGGAGTCGTACAGTGGTCAAGTATCCCCACTCAATAGCACCAACAGTTACTTCCTGTGGAGCCCGCGGAGAAGCCGTCCGGTACTAAATAGCTATGTTGATTGCTCGCCCGCTCCTCTTGGTAGTCACCGCCGGGACACTGTGGAACCCATCCGGCCGAAGGCGGACAGGTAATTCCTTGTTCATCCTCCAGCCAAGACTTGCTCCAGACCTAGACACCTCAAGTTTACCTCCACAGAGGGTATACGGATAGAAACTGCATCAATGGAAGTTGGCCAGCCACCATTACATAAATATGAAGCCTTCTCGGGGTTACATGGTGCTTCTATGATTTCATCTAAGAGCAGTGATTGATTCGCCAAGTCGGTTTCAATATCGAAATTACACACGTGTATCTGTAGGATTCTTGCGCCGAATCGGGACTGGCAGATCGCCATTCACCATTATTTGGCTCACCATACCTGCTCATCGCTCTCAAGCAACTATGACATCTGGATGGGCTTTGTTGGGCGAACCCTGGCCCTGGCCGTGGTTGTTGATAGGTAGGCACTCACTCAACCGGGGCCTATGGCCTAGTTGACGACGTTGCATTTCACTGTCTCTTGCTGCGCCATGAACCCCAAGGCAACAACACTGTGTTATCACATGTACTGAAGATTTCTCGCCCAGACTTCATCATGAGATTCTTGCATCGGCGTACGGGGATCATGGGTTGATGAGCGTGTCGCTCGTTGACGAGCGGCACAGCTTGCCATCGTCCAATCTCAGGGGTCACTATCACAGCCCGCCCGCGACCGTTGCCATCTGGATGGCCTTGACCAAGTGTTCGAGGAGCCGCATCATGTCCCCACCTATCACATTGCATGGGCTCGTGCGTCAAGTTGGCTGAGAGCCGGTTTTGGTCGTCGGCTACAGCGGCTGTTTGCCCGCCTCGCAATAGCACCGAACGCTGACAAGGACCAGGGGACTTTGGAAATATTCCTGGGAGTGACATGCACCAGGTTGAAATCATGTGAGTTGGACATGGGCATTGCTTTTTCTCAGTTTTGAGCCGCGCGATTGGTCCATGAAAGTATTCCCGTTGTCAACAGCTTCAGATCTCCTCACCAAACTGCAGTACTTTTGACCAACTTTTGAGGCTGTGGTGGACATCTCCGTTGGGGAATTCAACCGAGGACAAGATTGGCTTAGACTCGAGAGACGGGCGTCGCAGCGAGACGCACTCAGTTCTTGTTCCCGTAGGGTGTGGTGAGACGAACGCTCCACATGACTGCAGCTCTTGGTTGCCTTCGGCTTTTCGGTCTTAAGCAAACACCCACGGCTCGAAAGAATCTCCTTCCATTCTCTACGTTGCCTCGGCCCAAAGAATTGTGAAGGCAGAACATGACAGAAAGGCTTCAACCGATATGTGTTGCCTTTATGAAAGTCGAGTCCTCACATTCAGCGGAGACTCAACGGTCGACGTCGGCGATGGTGACATGCAAGCAGATCCTAGACCCACCCGAGCCAGACCGGAAGGCCTCCGCGGATGGGTCTCTCTGTCGATGTTGGCTTCAGACCCCACCGGCGATGGAGACCTGCGTGCACTTCGTTTGAGCAATCTACTGTGAGGAGACCCGCCCAGACCATGAAGCGCCATGGCCCGGGGTGCAACATACTCCACGTCATATCAGCCTTGATCTGGCACCAGGAGCCGATTGCAACCTGCAGACCTTGCCGCAACCATTTCACGATCAAGCCACTCCAACCGTGGGCACAAACAGCTCCTTTCGCGTACACTGTGTGCACCTTTTTTGTGAGTGGCCGAGAATCAACTCTGTCACATCCGCTTGCACAGACGCAGTAAGGGCCGACCCGACAGTCTGGTAAATCCCATTTTATTGCAGCAACCCTGGTCGGTCTTGGTGCCTGTTGGGCGACCGGGCGACGCAATGTCAGCGTTGATCACACCCTCCTGCGGACAAACTCGCTTGGGCACTGCCTGGTTGCCTGGACTGCCCGACTTGCCGACAAATTCTTCTTCCCGACCTGCCCGAGAAATGGCGGGGGGGAAACCTCCCGCTTGCTTGGAGCCGTCCACAGGTGCGCGAGCAGTCCGCCTTGAAGATCGCATCAGGACACTGCACTCTACTTTCACTGGTCTCCCATGAAGGATAAAGTGCCCCTCACGGCATACAAGCTTCAATAACAAAGATACGGGCACCTGTAACGTGCCAATGTTTCTGACTTCGGATCAGGGATTTGAGGGGGCCAGTGGGACATTTGATCCGTAGTATTACAGGATCCCAGTGAAGTTTCTCCAGATTAGCATTCTAGCTCTAGATGCTATACTTTCGCTTATCTGTTCACAAGCACAGTGGCAGGAACAGCTGCCTGGAAATTTTCATCCGGACCCCTAGACTGGCCTGGCCTAAGATTGACTTTCGTCTTAACCCTTCAAGGGGTTGAGAGATCGAGTGGGGACTTTCACAGACAGCTCCAGCAGGATGCACCGTGCCTCAGCTCATCCAACACTGCGAAGTACTTCCGTGGAGGTGTAGAGTCCGGGGATCTTGACCAACCCACGCCCCCCATGGCCGAGACCTGGAAGATCACGTAGCCTGCTTCAAGAGGGGCCACACTCTCGACATCCTGCAGCACAGTGCCTGGCTGAGGATGCATGATGCAGCCTTCACCTACAGCCAGGTGCAGCGAGGGTAACTGTCTCCACCGGGCAGGACAAACAGACTTCAGGTTTAATACGTACTGTGACTCTGTCGTTAGTATGCGCGCCCTCTGGAATCCCGAGCTGCGAGTCCAGGAACGACCACTGGCAGTCCCCCTCATTGTCCCCTCCAATGGCGCTTGATGGCCTGTCCCGGTGTTCTGGAAACGAGTGTCAACAGGCCTTGTGGCGTCTCAAACAGTACTCTTTATTGGCAATTTCCTACCAACAGACAACTGCTTTGCGCCTTGCGCAGCAGGTATGGTGGGAGGAAGCAGCGGGTCCAGGGACTTCTCTCCCATCTTCCCCCTTTCCAGTCACCACGCACCACTGCTACACATAGCGGGGTTTAATCGACTCTGAGAGGCTTTGCCAAGCTGGCTGCCCACTTAACTTGAAGACTTCCTGATAGACCAGCCTGCTGTTCCTCATCATCTCTCTCTCTGCTGCGTTGATTTTTCCTCCCCTTGCTCCAAGCGAGCAGCCCCTCTATCACGTCAGAAAAGCATACTGGAACAGTCCATTTCCGGAGGAAGCCTACTCTAGACATCACTCCCAGATCGACCTTTCATCCTCGTGTGATTCTGGGTTGACTTTCCCCAGAACAGAGTGACCCAATGGATAGACAATCGAGGAACCTGTCATTTCCTCGTGGCACCCATTCCCAAGTTGATCTGCGGCATTCATCAGCCCACAACATGACTACTGCCTCAGTCCAACCTCAGCAAACAGCGCCTCAGTACCATTCGATATCTTACACGAACCCAACATCCTTCCCAGTCGGTCGTTGTCTGCCTCCGATCCAAAAGTTACAAGGCTCCAGTACTTACCCGGCTTACTCCATCAACGATGGTGGGATGTCGCCACGCGAAGTTTCGGAAAACAGCTTCGCCTTTCCTATCACCCCTTACGGAGACCACTACGCACCTTCGCAACGCCCGCAGTGGCCCGATCAGCCACGTCAGAGCTACGACTCCATGCGGATGGCCCCATATCTAACCAGGTCTTATCCCGAGATCGACCAGTACGATATACCCATCAACTCACAAGAGCCCGAGTTCAAGCGATGTAGGCTTGGTTCAGCGAACTGGTCTACATCACTTGAGGCTAGTTCCTGGGAGATTGATGCCTTGGCTGTTGCGAAATCCAAGAATGCATCGAGGCAGGCTTCAAGTCAACAAGTCTCTTTGGCAGATATGCCGACTTCTTCTTGGACCACTCCAGGTAACTCAGCCACA
Source organism: Diaporthe longicolla (assembly GCA_000800745.1). Lineage (NCBI taxonomy): Eukaryota > Fungi > Ascomycota > Sordariomycetes > Diaporthales > Diaporthaceae > Diaporthe > Diaporthe longicolla. Next base: position 38,031 of record JUJX01000257.1, on the reverse strand, counting down.
GGCTCGTCTCCTCCTGAGAGTTCGCTGGAACACTTGAACAAGAACGGGTCCTTGCAGCAACACTCTTTGGCTTACCCAAGTCCTCCCCAGTATATGGATGACAGTGCCAGACGACTCAGCTGTCGAGGTTCATCCCCACGGAGGACATCGTCTGTCTTTTCTGACGGCACACTCACTGGAAGTCCAGAAGCAAGCCGGAGCACTGTCGGCTTCGATGGTCACAAATCGCCCCCTACTAGCCCGGCTATTACCTCTACCACTTTGGGCTTTGATAGTCGGCCATGCTCAACAGGCCCTGGCGAAGCGGCTCCGACATTTGAGGAGATCTACGACGTCCCACGAGTTGACCTGGCACCTCGACAAACGGAAAGGAAGTCGATACTTGAGAGGTTCCCGATGGAAATATTCATGCGGATCATGATGTATTGCGATTGGAAGAAACAAATTTTGCTGAAGCGTTGCAACTCGAACATATATGACATGGTTAGTCTTGATGCTATACCCTGGGAGATCAAGACGGCCGTCCTGTTACACGAAGAGAACTTCAACCCCGAGAATTTCCGGAGGAAGGCATCAAGATCCCAGGAAGACCATGGATCAGGAGGACAAGACTTGGATGCTGCGTCCTCTTCAGAAGATGAGGGGTCACTTTCAAGCAAGATTCATAAAGGAAAGAGGGGACGTGGGAAAGATGCATCCAAGTCAAAGTCACAAGGAAAAGAGAAGCACAACCAGGAGACTTTCGAAAAATTCGCATGCTACTCGTGCTACAAGATCCTCCCATCATATTACTTTGAAGGGAGGAACCTTGAGACCAAGACTAGCAGGACCGGCACGAGCCAGAAGAAGCGCGGACACAACAACCAGTCGGACAAGAAAGTTGACATGCGCGTCGAATACGTGCAGGTCATATCTGTCAATCCTGGTCGGCCCCCGGAGTGGCTCNTCAAGGACAAGGCAGAAGTCAGAGCCACGGATGTCGAGACATACGTGAAGGAGTATGTGAAGAGAGGTGTCAACTGCGACGACCTACGCCTGCACTATAAAGACGTCACGTCAGGCACACACTGCATCGCACCGGTCCGGGGTGTGAATCCATTCTTCACGGCGTCCTCATCGGCAACACCTCCCCACTGCGAGACCTACAGACCAGTCTATCAAGTCCAGGCGAGCAACGGCCCCGGAGTAGGTGTGGACGGCAGCGCCTACACATACGAGATATGCATTCCGGAGAACTCTGCGAGGGACGAGAACCCGACGGGGAGACCTCGCTTCGGACCAGCTACCCGGATATGCCAACCGCAACAGCTACAAAAAGGACCGGATGGCGCCTCCGGGTTGTGCCTTTCGGCCCCGGCGCCACAAGTGAAGGAGATAATCGCTCTTCGGCGATTCTGTATACTCTGTGGAGCAAAATACGGAGCATACAGAAGGGATTGCAACCGCAGGATTATCAGCAAGGGGCCGGCGGAGGAAGGGTGGTGGGCCTGTGACTGCCGCAAGGTCAGGCCAACGGGCGTTGGGAGAAGCTGTCCGGACTGCGGCAAGAGTGTAATTTACTAGAAGGCATTCCGGGGGATTCCTGTAGTTCTCTTTTTTGCGGAGGTTTTTTGATCTCACGAAGCGTTTTTAGGGCGGCCCGTTTGAATTTGCATTTTTGGAGGTCGGTTGTATGCAGACTTTTAATTTTAACGTCACGAATCTTTTCTTACAAGATGAGAGTTTCTAGGCTCAATCCCGTCTTCAATCTTTCTTTCTCGGACCAGATGTCTCGTCGTTCCTTTCCACATGGCTACCCAGGTGTCAACTGACGATCGCCTACGCTTGCAACTTGAGAGACGGGGCAGTACCTAGGTATCTGCAAGCGCGAACGAATGTGCTTATCAACAGCGCCACAGCCTAATGCATCCAAGAGAAGCATTGTCACCAACCACTGGGCCAGGCGGATGGGCAGGCTTTCAAGGAACCTTGGAAGCGGGCGGACATGGCTCGCCCGGCCCGCGAAGCATGAAGGCAGTTCGGCACAATTGTCCCCCATGTCGACCTGCCTGGAGGCCAATGATTCCCGTTGGTACCCGGTTCTGCTTTCACCTGGCCGCCTAGCCAGCTAGCCCAACAGGAAATATTGACTGCCGCGCCAATCTCGGTTGCTGACATGGGACCCAATGTAGCTTACGGTAGCTGTCTCCAGCAACGTTAAGCGCGCAGTTGGGAGCAGGGTAGTATTTTGCCTGCAGTATCCTTTTGTCATTGGACTCGAAGTTGCGGTGGCCAAGATGAGATTCGAGGCTGTGATGTTCACCCCTTTAACGTTCAAGCCCCTTCATGTCTTTCACGGTTCACGACTCTGTTTTCTCTGGACCATTGACAAGAGCAGTGCTACCTGAGGTTCTCCCCATCGGCTTGCTTGTGAACTCCTTAGCCTCCTAGTATTTGGATCTATAAAGTGCATTTATCCTTCACCATTCGCCGTTTCGAACCAAAACCGAGCAAAATGTCGTGAACCGTGAGGTGGTCGATCGCTTCAGATTGTGACGAGAAGCCATTCATCCCCAGCCCCTGCTCACTTGCCCGCTTGGTTTCCTTGTCTCCCAAGGTTCTTTGTTCCTTCCGTCAGCTTCTGCAACAGACCGTTGGTTCCTGTGCTTGCTGTAACCCTTTTGAGCCACCAACAGACATACAACCTTGCATGCCCACACGACAACTCGGCTTCCACCTTCATTATCCAGCGATTCCAGAACTTCTCCCGTCACATCAGGAGTCATGGCTGCATGTTAGTCGATCCATAAGGTCTTTAAATCCAGGCAGCCGATTTATAACCCTGTCACTTTCACTGTGCGAGCCAAACGGTACTGCTAGAATGAAAGAATACTTCCATATCCTTGCTTTGGCCCCATTCAAAATGTAGAAAGTGAGCAAATCCTTTCGGGAACCAGCAGATTTAGTCAACAAGAGCGGAATTGCCAGGTCCAATCTGCCATTTGATCCTTTCATGTCTTCTCCTGGTACCACAAGGGCCAAGTCTCTGAAGAAACACATCTGCGTGTCCTATTATGAGCAAGTACTACATCGAAGCACAGCCTCAGCCCCGTCATTTCCTCATGCCCTCATGCTCTTCAAAGACGTCCAACCCCACATCCCCTGAGGCTTAGCCCTGTTATCCTCCCCCGACCAACTTTCTTTTGATCCTCTTTCCACGCCAGAGCTGCCCCAAGAAAGCATAAGACCCTCCAGTCCCGACTCAGCAGATTACAGCCATGCCAAGAAGCAATAATCAGCAGTTCATCGGTGCAACAGACGCGCATTAACCGATAGCTCAATGCGCACTTGATCGACCGCTGTCAAATGATGAGTGATAAGGCTGGAAACGTTTACCACTGCCGACTGGACCCGATAAGCTGCTTATTACCGCGTCACCAGGGGCGGAAAGTTCAGCCACTGGTCTGTCTGCCAGTAAAGGGAACAGTCGCGAAGACTGTTGGGCGGTAGCGAGCCACTCAGGCCCTTGCCCGGGACACACATGCGTGTCCGCCAACAACTGCCTCACACCCACCTATGTCACAGATAATGTGACCTCTCTTGTGCAGGGCTAGGGGGAACGCGCTCATTCATCCCCACATGGTCCGGAAGTACATGATAGGATCAGATTCCCCATCCATCAGGCTGATTGGTTTCTTCTGTCTACGACTGGGGTGTACTGATCAAGTGAACAAGAGTGTTGCAATCACACACTCAAAGTCTGGAATTACAACACCATCTCGTTGTTCTGTTGGTTAATGATGACTGGCTGCTGGCAATCCCTAAGTCACTCCGGCACCCGCGGGCGTATTCCATGCTTGTAAGGATCACTTCATAATGGGCTGGAGAGTACCAAGCGGAGTATCTCAAGGATGGAACCTCTGGCATATCTTACCCTCGTTGGTATCAAGTTCAATCTTTTCCGCCTAAGAACAAGGCCTAAGCCACTTGAGAAAGGTCTCGGTCTAAGATTGTTGGCGTCTTCCACCCCACTTTCAGGAGGATTTTCTGAAGTGTGTCTCGCATCCACTTTGTCTCAGAACACTGTTTGCCATAGTAATATCAGCAGACAACAGTCACTCTTTGAGGTCAATTCAACCAACGCCCAACTGCCCTCATCATTAACAACTATTTCAAACACACAAGACATAGTATGTAACACAACAACTTGCCAAATTCTGTACCATGTTAAAGGTCAGCTCCGCCCCCAATCGAAAGTTCTCAGCTCGGCTCGCCATCAAGGGATGAACCCCTAAGTGGAGGCTATCCGACTGGAACACTTTCGGGAAGGCCCTCATGAAGTCTTCCAATATTTCAGGCTCACTTCAAATGACTTGCGAACCGATCTAAACAAAACTATGCATGCGGTGTACATGGTGGTTAAACATGTTGCTCTGCTGCGAATGTAGTGTTTCCTGCTAAATGTTCAAGTTGTGCAACTTTGGGTCTTGCCCTGGTTGATGACCTCCCCTATCGTCTCGTCCATGACAAAACATGCAGCCACCTGGGCAGTTTCCCGCAATTCATGAGCAGTCCAGATTGAAGAGTACCTCAATGCGTTCAAAGATTCCGCCCCCATGCAAAGAATTATTCGGATTGGAAAGAGAAGCAGCATGATATGCAAGAACGAGGAAAGTGAGGAACGCAGTGACTGCCCGCTCCGCCTCTCCTGATGTTTCCATGCTCAATCTCCTTAATGCCCACGTAGATGCCGTCAAACATGATCCGCTTAAGCTTTGTCAGAGCTTGTTAATAGAAGACTTGAGAATGTAAGGTATCAAAGGAATGGAATGCCTCCTTGACTCATGGCCTTAGTTGTTGACCCTCGTGCAAGTAATGGCGTTGTCAGAGACAGTTGATGCTGAATCCAGTGTTGGGCAGTACTAGAGGTTGGTCAAATTCAAGGTTAGCAAACAAAACTGATTCTACAGATCCAAGGGAAGCCACATATTGGAGGGCATTGGAGGGGATCTTCCAGATTCTCCCTTTCATATTGCTCTCGGCTCTGGTGCTCATCTGTTTGCCGGCTGTACTCACTGCGGTGATAGTGGGAGCGGGTGTGGCCATAGACCTCAAAGTAACTGTGGTCGTGAGAACAGGCATCCTTGTTGTCACTGTTTCTAGCGGCTCTGCTTGTGGCTCTGCGTTGGTGTTGCCGCTCGTGTCGCTGATGACCTCACCAGCTATGTTCTGGTAGCTACCGTAGCTGCCATATTTGCCGTAGCCGCCGTAGTTTCCATAATCCTGATTCCTTGGAGCGATTCCAACAAGCCTCTTGATGTATGAACTGAACCCTTGAGCGAGATTCCTAAGCTCCGGATCTGCCACCAGTGAGTGGGAGCTAGGTATTGGTGCGGGTGCAGAGACAGCCCTTTGAGAAAGTAGAATGGTGATGAAGGGATGGAGGAAGAGCATTTTGGACCCATTTGAAGATAGTGTTGGAACAGTGCAGAAACTTGGTCTCCCACTTGTCAAGCCAGCGGGTTGCCCAGTGGCATGGCAGGTTCATATCTTTTACAACTTGATTGTGGCATGGAATCTAGGCGCAAAGGCTGCCTTTGTCACCGGGATTACCAACCAATACTTTCTATCAACCACGGCATCTAGACCAAGGGATATCACCATTGATCTAAACGTGAAATGTAGGAGAGTCTGGAGCCTTGCTTGTCCTTGATCTGTCTCAGACCCTGACAAACTGCCTCACATGGATGTCTTGATGGTGTTGTACGGCGTTTTGATGGCGTTCACAACCCACTTCTAGAACTGCAGAGTGAAACATGTCAGCTGATTGGGCACCATCCTTCAGCGCAAATTATTGTATCATCTTCAGCAAGTGGGCTGATGACCTCGCATGCAGGTCTTTGTCCCCACCCTCGTGCGATGTGCAACTATGGCACGGCTTGGCTTTCAGCTAGAATATGTGAAGATGACAGGTCCAAAAGCTGCTTGTCCATCGAGATTATCCCGCAGTACTTAGTTTGATTGGTTCCTTCCAACGGGCTATGCCGTCGCCATCCCTTGCGGCTAGAGCCAGGCGGTAAGAACCGACGGCCAAGGCTTCGATGAACGGATACCTCGAATCAACCCTTGATCGTCCCTGACCCAGACCCAAACTTGAGGAGCCTTGTACCAGCCTCCTCCCCTCAGGTTGACTTGTTTCGGTAAAAAGGTCTCTCTCTCTCTGTGTGTCAGTCACAACAGGCACACCTGGCCAGAAACAGACCTCGCGCTTAGGGTTCCCCTCCCGAAGAAGGCAACCTTTCGTCATACTCACACATGACGAGGTTTTGTCTGAGACATGGCACACGAGATCCGGGACTTCTTACACATCAATCTGGCCCTTTGAAAGCAAACGTACTAGAGACTCGCTGTTCTGCCGGGCCCACAAATCTTAGCCGAGTAAGTTCAGATCCGGACTTTGATTCGAGCAGTCCCCAAACTGATTTGATACCTTCGGAAGTATTTTTCCCAGCACAAAATTTGGTAGGACAACAAACGGCTGCCGACGGGATCCATCCGCCAAGAGCAAAGACCAAGCCCAGGCTATCTTCCAACCCGAGCCTAGACCATCTACCCAACTCAGGCTTTGCTGTCGAGGTACAGCCGCCTCATTCTCATTTGAGGTACCTAGACAACCAGTGATCAGCGGCATCATTGTTGTTCTCCCAGAAGTGCAAGACACATCTCAGTAACGCCCAGAGGAACATACCTTCAGCTGACGAGGCCAGTCATTGTTCTTGATTCCGGGACATAGATCTCGCAGCAATCAGCTCAGCCAAGCAGCCCTTCAAAGAGGATACCTCTCAACGGATGTCCAGCAAGCCAGGCTCAGGGCTGACGCAGTTTAGGAGCACCTGAAACTTGCCGCTGGGACAACCTCCTTGATGATACCCTCCACTGCCAAAGCCCCATACTGGTTGGTCACCTTGTCTTAAACCCCTTTGAAGGTACAATGCTAATTATACTGCCATAGAGCCATTCAGAATTTAGGAGCAAGTGTACTTGATACTATCAAGAATTTGATCTTCCCTGTGAGGGCATTTCCAGAGCCGGAAGTGGATTCATAACAATCACTGAGGACTTCCATCAACCTAGTCATTGCATGGTATGTGCCTCATAAGGCATTGTTCTGCCCAGTTTGTTACTTTTTGTATCTAATAGGATTAGGTCTTGCCCAGAATCTGAGTTTGATCTCAAGGAGCATATGAGAATTTGTGTCAAAGAAACAGGACACAACTCTTCTTCACTGCAGACCATGATTGCTGACTTTCCTCAGAACCAAATTTGTCAAAAGTGAACCATTGTCCCTCGAATCACCAAGCCACAGGCTTTGCCAGAAATAAGGCTCGCGATCATTAGCCCCATATCAGCAAGCAGATTTCATCCTCCTCGCTTACTCCCTCACTCATATTTAATCTCACAAGTGCTTTCACTAATTCTTGTCAGAACACCACCAAGATATCTGTCAGAAGCACTTGAAGTTCACAGCCACCATCCAGCTCCTGATCAGATCCAGTGGGACCACAAATTCTGCCAGCATTTTCGAATCTCGTTGGAGAACATCTGTCAGAGCTTTGAATTGCTCAGAGGATAGGAGCATTTAGGACCAGGAACATCTTAAAGCCAGAATCTTGGCCACTTTGCCGGGCATATCAAGGCTGCTTTTATCACCTCCCAGAACTCAAGGCCCTTATCATCAAAGACATTACTCCGTGGACTCGAGCCCAATCTTACAATAATTCACAGACAGGAGCATCGAAAGTGCCCCAAGGTGTGCATCAGGGTGGCTTTACATCTGAGCACCTGGGCACTTCAACAAATTGAGCACGGCTACCTGATGTCCATATATCCTGTGACAGGAGTGAAGAATACTTTCATACTCCTGGAGAAGCATCAGTCTCACACTGAATAGGTCCAAGAAGATCTACCAAACTATTCTCATCACTTCTATCTCCTTTACACACACACATATCTCTCTTTTAATACTCCGTTTATCTACAGTCTGGAAGAGCCGTCTCCAGTACCGGCTTCAGGAGATTCAAGCCCTCATACAAAGGCTTCCCCGAATAGCATATCTCTGAACATTTATCCGTTCTAGGCCTACCAAAAGGCCATACATTCATCGTTGGATCAGCGAAGACGGTCCACGATATATCGCACCGAAAGCGATCTCGGAGTCATACACAACACACTCATCCTCACATATTTGTCGTTGGATCAGCAAAGACGATCCAAGACATATCACTCCGGAACTCTAGCAGGATTATATGATCAGAGTCATACCTAAGGCTCTCATTCTCACATACTCATCGTTGGATCAGCGAAGACGGTCCACGATTACCGCAACGGAACTCAACCTTGGAGTCATACATAACATATTCACACCCACACACTTACAACCGTACTTAGCACCGTTGGCTGGAGCTCCTGGGACTTGACGATCTCACTGATCGATATTGCTATTTCTGCCGCACACACGCAAGATTTACCCTGTCATTTGCAAGGTTGACAGGCACTCTAGCTACCGGTCTGTCCGTCGAGCACGTACAAACGGGTGACGGAGTGTAAACTGGAATTATTGCGTGAGACTTCAGCAGGCACCTCTTTTTGCCTACATAGTCAAGCAGCACTTTGTCGTCTTGAATGAGGCGAAGCCATCGGTCTACTCAAGCTTTCGGTCCACCAATCAGCGTGGACAAGGTGTAAGTATAGGTCCATTGTCCGACCCAAGCCCCTATCACCGCGCGTTTGTCGTCTGATTCCATAACGCCTTATCGCTATCGATTGGGGTCTGTTGGGCAGCGCGTTCACACCTGTGGACGCGCCCATTGGAACTATCGGACGAAGTCAACATAACAATGGCGAGCTTCGTTTGAAAATTGCTGTTTTGAACCATTCGCTGACTGAATCTTCCAGACAAGCGCGGCCTTGGCTTGACCGCCTTGCCTCACATACTTAAACCCTCTGCCACTTCTCCCTTTTTCTTCCTTTCTTCCTTTACCTAAATTCCAGCCATACCTTCACTGGTTCGTGCGCAGACACAACGTCGTACAAAACTCTGGCAACTTAGGCCAGCAGTTTCCCGCATACTGCCTTCAAAGGATCCAACACCTTACTCTCTCTCTTTAATACCTCCCCCTCACCATGTCGACGCCGTCCTCCGTCGACCATACGGTCCAGAGGGACCAACTCCCCTCTCCACCTGGCCAGGCCGTCACCCCTGGACCACCTCACACCCTCCAGAGGGAGGGCCCCAGCAACAACGAAGTCAGCGAAGACGGCTTCACCTCGCCTTCGGGCCCCGACACACCTGAGACGAGGGGTGAGATCCTCGCCCAGTTACCTTCTCTCTCCCCGTCACCCTCACCCTCACCCTCACCCTCAACCCTCCTCCTCTCATCATCCACCTTCTCCTCCTCATTTCTCGCCTCCTCCCAAGAAGACAGCCCGCGAGAGACGTCGTCGTCAGACACCTCTGACTACGACTTCGACTCCTCGGAGGAGGACGAGATCTACGGCAGCGAGAATGAGAGCGACAACGTGCCAGAGGGCACGACACTAGTCGGCGGCGGAAACGCAAAGCTAGACAAGACTGTCACCGGAGAGTAAGTAATCCATTCCAATTCCACATACTTAGCACCCGCAAAAGAGCATTATGCTGAGCCCCATCATCAAAAGGGACGACAACATCCAGGCTGCTTCAGCGGCTACCGCCACCAGAGGGTGGCAATACAACTACTTCCGCTCCCAGCCCGACACGTGCCTGGGCGGCGGTTGGGTCCCTGGCAACCCACTGCCCAACCGCACATACGCAAACGAGCACATAGCGGTGGCGGAGTCGCCTCTCCAGGGCCATGGGGTCTTCGCGGCAGCCGACATCAAGGGGGGCACAGAGGTGCTCATGGAGGCGCCGCTGCTCCGCGCCAGGAGCCTAGAGAGGCTCCGCGCGAGGCGCGGCCGTCTGAGCGAGGAGGAGAGGGCAGTCTATGACGGGCTCGTTGGGTACCACGAGAGCGACACGTGCCCGGTGCGGAAGAGGTGGAGTGCGAACTCGTAAGTTTTCAGAAACACCCTACCTATGCTCCCAAACCTCGCCTTTGCCCCAACAGCTTGGGATGGTTCGCTAATTGACGTGGCTCCTCTCCCAGCTTCGAGCTCGCCATGGGCCACAATGGCGTGTTCGCAATCGCCTCCAACTTCAACCACGCATGCAAGACTCGGAGGAACACCAGCTACGAGTGGGACCAGCGGAAGGGGGTGATGACCTTCACGGCCATCAGGGACATCGAGAAGGGGGAGGAGATGCTGGTTTCGTACTGCAACTACCGGCACGTGCTCAAGGCCGTCTACGGCTTCGTCTGCCACTGCGGTGGCTGCGACAACCAGGCATTCGACTTGTGAGTTGAAAACAGAGCTTGAGGACTCAGCTGGGAAGGGTGGGGGATTCATCACTCGATGATTTCTTTTTGGAACATTTTTGGAACCGTCTCTCATTATTAGACCCAACTTTTTGGAAGAGGTGGTAGAGCAGGGACACCTCTTGCACTCTAGTAGAATACCACCAGTACTTTTTTTGCCTTCGAGATGCCGTCTCTCACGACCTGACTTGCTTATAAATTGATTGAATCACTCCAAGGGCGCTGGAGGCTGCGTCGTCGTATGAAATTAGTCAACACTCCATCCTTCTCTACTTCAGTCCCCCGCCTCTGTCTGCAGGTCCATCCTCTTCTGCAGCCAGGACCTTTCTCGGTTTTCAAACTCACGTATCACCGCTGCGAAATGACTCACCGGCGAGCGAGCGAGCGCGGCCTGATGCATCAAGAACTGCAAGATCGCGAAACAGATGCCACGTATCTAGTAGTAGTTATTCTGACTCAATGCCAATACACCTGCTCGCCTCCAGATCCCGAGCGTGCGGATTTGCGGATTAATGAAGTGAAAATGTTAGTATGCGCCATCAACGGTGTTTGCAGAGCAAGCTGCGGTGTTTGACAATCCCTTCCCAGAGGAGCAGAGAGTGACCAAGCCATATTAGCACCGCAGCACGCTAACCAAAGAATAATGCACCTACTAATCACGCCTTATACCCGACCCAGCCTACACCCGAAACAGAACGTCTTCCCCTCGCGCCTTCGGCCTTTAGCTAGGGACATAATAGGCGCCGCGTGACGGCTAGGAAACCCCAAGTAGGATTATGAATAAATCCTCTTGCGCCCTGCCTTGTCCTTAGCACAATTGTTGGACAAATGTCCAACAGCTCGAGATTTACTCTCCCGGCCCTTTACAGTCCAAGTCAAAGGGGGGATCGCAATTCTTCGTTTTCTGGTTCGAAACGTCATCGATACTCGGCACTCTACGCGCAGAGAGGCCGGCTCTTGTTCCGGTTAGCGTCACCGATAGTCTCGCCTTTCCGGCCTGAGTGAAATCGGCGGGGGGATCCCATGGAACGAGAAGCGGGCTTGTCAGCCCCGTCCGACTCGGAAAAGCCATATGTCTCGGATCGGGAGGAAGGGAGAGATCCACAGCTGTACCTCGTACGCGATGTCGAGACAGGTCCCGGATCTGATAATAAACCAGCCGGCTCGGATTCGCCGACTGCGCCGGGCCCGGGACAGAGTGTACCTCAAACCTTACAACCAGGCCCGATCCCCGACGGCGGGATCGAAGCCTGGCTCCAAGTTCTCGGCTCGTGGGTCACATTGGTTGCAACCTGGGGCCTGGTCAACACCTTTGGAGTGTATCAAACTTACTACGAGACAACACTCCTACCGTCGTCATCATCGTCCGCTATATCATGGATAGGCTCGCTTCAGGCCTCCCTGCTGATGCTGGTTGGTGTTGTGGCCGGGCCTCTGTATGATGCAGGGTTCTTCCGCCATCTCCTCATCAGCGGACTCTTTCTCATCGTCTTTGGGCAGTTCATGACATCCCTAGGCACGCAGTACTGGCAGCTCCTCCTGGCGCAGGGCATCTGCGTCGGCGTGGGCATGGGGTTCATAATGCTCCCCTCAACTGCCATCCTGTCACAATACTTCACCACGAAGCGGGCGTTTGTCATCGGCATCTCCAGCTCGGGGAGCCCGCTGGCGGGGATCATCTTCCCGATCATCTTCAGCCGGCTCGTCCCCAGGATAGGCTTCGGCTGGGCCACGCGCGTCATCGCCTTCATCCTGCTGGGGCTGAGCGTGATCCCCATCACATTCATGAAGACGCGGGTGCCGCCCACCGGCCGGAAGAGGGCCCTCATCGACGCCAGTGCGCTGCAGGACCCGGCGTTCGTCCTGTTCATGGTGGCGGGCTTCTTCATGTTCCTGTGCCTGTACACGGCCTTCTTCTACCTCCAGCTCTTCGGCGAGATGCACCATTTGTCGAGTTTGGACTTCTCGCCGTACCTGGTCACCCTGCTCAACGTGGGCAGTGTGTTTGGCCGAATCATACCGAACTACCTGGCTGATAAGCTGGGGAGCGTGAACACGGCTATAGCATGTGCTACCGTGTCAGCCATCCTCGCATATGGCTGGTTGGGCATCCACAATCTGGCCGGCTTGGTGGTGTTTGCGCTGCTGTACGGCTTGTTCTCGGGCGGAATTGTCTCTGTAATGCCGTCAGCGATCATCGCCATGTCGCCTGACATGTCCCGTGTGGGAACGAGGATGGGGATGATGTTCACCCTGACTGGCTTCTCCATCTTGGTGGGCACCCCGATTGCTGGAGCGATCCTGGGTGGATACAGTGATCGGGAGTGGAAGGGAGTGATTGGATACTCGGCGGCGGGACTGACTCTTGGTTCGATCTTGTATTCGGCCTCCAGGACGGTTTTGTACAGGAGGAATGGAAAGTTGGCTGCATGAAGCATAGGACAGACTGCGTGTGGCATTTACATTTTGAGTGTCGGTTACAAAAAGCCTATCATTGTGGTGACTCGGAATCGTCCATTGCATGGTACATTCGGGCTAGATGGCATCCAGGAACGCCCAGAAGAAAAGAGATATGGCATGCTCGAGATGTCTGCGGTCCTGTGGGTTCCTTAGTTGGGATACTATGATGTTCTTGCACTGCAGTGGGGAAGGAAGAAACGCCCAGAGCACGAGCCTCCCAGATATGCAAGATACACCTCTCATAAAGTCTCGGATATGCAGGAAACCCAAAGAATCACAGACCTGCCTGCCCCTCAAATCCTTCGATCTGTGATGATCTAGAGTTTGTAATCTTGTCTTCCCAAAACAGCCATGTGCTTGAACGTAGATAATGTGCTGGCACAGGCGCTGACTCAGTGCATCACAAGCTAAGGCGGAATTGCCGCGAAGGAGCCGCCAGCTTGACTTTACAGAGGGGGTTTCAAGGTGCTAGCAAGTAGCTGTATAACCACGGTATCAGGTGGTTATCACAGCGGCAATCGCTTAGATCTCGATCATTGCTTAGCATATCACCAGCTGGAGTGCACCTGAGTTGATTGCAAACGGTTTGTCAGACACGACAAACCCAGCCGGCATTTGATCCACCTCGAGGTTGCTGATGGCCGTAGCTGTAAGCCATGATTAAGCAGCACGCTCGAGGGCCGGCTTCAGGGGTAAGGGACAAGGTACATGGGTACATACCCCACCATTTTAGCCTTTGCCGCACCTTGCAGGTCCCACACAGCTCCAGCGTGACACTGCAGCCCAGCAACGCGGCCAACCCAATTTGTTGCGGAGAGGCCATCACCCAAGCAGCAGCGCCAGCAGCCCATCAACCCCCCCCCC
>JUJX01000257.1:0-24259 GCA_000800745.1 Diaporthe longicolla | reverse complement strand
CCCCAAGCCCCCCCAAATGGAGATCCGGATTCCAATACTACCAAGCCATCATCGATGTCAGAGACATATCGGGTACCTGAGAAGGGGATAGGTGAGCAGTCCTGCAAGCCATTGACCGTTCTGATCACCTGTACAGCATGCCATGCGCGATGCGCCAGGTCTCGCTCCCTCTCGCGCTCGAAGGAGCGGGTTTGATGCGACCAACTCGGCCCCTACAGACAGAGGTACCCACAATTCGTAACTGACAGTTGCCCCAAAGGGCTGGGAAGATGATGCAGGCCCCACCACTGCGGCTATCTGCTTATACGATCATGAGCTGAGATCCGACAAACCAGGCAACTTACGGAGCAGAAGCCAGACCCTTTCAGAACGTGGTACCAGTTCTAGAGCTTTCGCCCGTGGTGGGTTTGGATTGCCCTGACAACAATTCGCTGGCACGGCCGCACTTCCCGGCCTAGCAACCTGCCCTAGCACCTGCCGTCACATCCAAGGAGCTCCATTGCGTCAAGACAGCCGAGCCCACGACAGAGCTCTATATAAAGCTCTCGGGACTCCCCAGCTTATCCATGCTCAGCGTCTCGACAACCTGCTCTTCGTAAATATATCATACCACATTGGTGCTCCTCAATTGACTCTTGTACCTTGCAAGTAATACTACGGTTGTACTGTTAGACCAACACAAGACATCCAAGATGGCTCCCAAGATCGCAATCGTCTACGTGAGTACCCCACTTCCACACCCCGCTGCCCATACAATACATGGCATGCCACGAGCCATGTTTCTTTGCTGGTCCTACTATATTGCTATGTGCCGACACGCATTTTAAGAAGTGTCAAGATTCGTGCCAAATTTCCATAGCAATGGCTAACGATATCACTCCAGTACTCGATGTACGGGCACATCAAGCAGCTCGCCGAGGCTGAGAAGAAGGGAATCGAGGCTGCTGGCGGCTCCGCAGATATCTTCCAGTGCGTTGTGAACCGCCCTTACTCCCTTCCTAACATCTGAATCTAGCATACTAAATCTCCTTCACAGAATCCCCGAGACCCTGCCCCAGGAGGTGCTCACCAAGATGCACGCCCCTCCCAAGCCCACCGACATTAAGGTCCTCGACGACCCGCAGACGCTGACCGCCTACGACGGCTTCCTGCTCGGCATCCCGACCCGGTTCGGCAACTTCCCCGCGCAGTGGAAGGCCTTCTGGGACCAGACCGGCAAGCAGTGGCAGACCGGCGGCTTCCACGGCAAGCTGGCCGGCGTCTTCATCTCCACCGCCTCCCCCGGCGGCGGCCAGGAGTCCACCGCCCTCGCCGCAATGTCCACCCTCGCCCACCACGGCATCATCTACGTGCCCCTGGGCTACGCCAACACCTTCGCCCAGCTGACCGACCTGTCTGAGGTCCACGGCGGCAGCCCCTGGGGCGCGGGCACCTTCGCGGCCGGGGACGGCTCGCGCCAGCCCAGCCCCAAGGAGCTCGAGGTCGCCGGTCTCCAGGGCAAGCACTTCTACGAGACCGTCGCCAAGTTCTCGGGTTGACTACATGGAAGCAAGGCAGACGGGGCCAAGAAGGAGGAGGGGGTGAAGGCTGCTGACTCGGCGGCACCCGCTGCTGCTGCTGCTGCGGGCGCGAAGAAGGAGACCCCCGCCGCCCAGCAACAAAACGGTGGCGGCGCAGCCAAGAAGGAGAAGGATGGCGAGGGCCCATGTGGGCTCCCCAAGAAATGTACGATTCTATGAGATACCACATAATTAAAACGAAATGATAACCTACATCGGAGACATGACGGTGAACGTGAGTGAATTGATTTGGAATACATATTGTCCCGTGTCTGCTTGGCGATCTCCTGCAGCCTCGGCGATATGTTGTGCAACCTGACCTCGGAACCAGAAGAACTTCCCACCAATACTGCCAACCACACTCTCAGCCTCACAGCTTCGACTGCGGGCCCTTCAGCTTATCCTCCCACCAGGGATACACACTGGGCGCATTCTCCTCCATCGTCCCTTTGAATTGCGGCTCCCTCTTCTCAAGGAAACTCCTCACCCCCTCCGCCAGGTCCTCCCCGCGGAAGAGATCATACAGGATCTTGCTCTCGAGCAAATGCGCCTCCTCAGGGCTCCCAGCCCCGCGAAAGATCATATCCCTCATCGTAACAACACTAACCCCCGAACAATCCCTCGCAACGCCCTCCGCAATCCCCAAGGCACGAGGCAGAACCCGAGCCGCATCGTCCACGAGCTCGGTGAACAGCCCGTCGAGCACCCTGTCGGAGGCGGCGTACGTCGCCCCCGTCGTGACGAGGTGCATGGCGCGGGAGTACCCCACCAGCCGCGGCAGGAAGAAGGAGCTGCACGCCTCCATGACCAGGCCGCGCCGCGCGAACACGAAGCCCACGCGCGCCGCGGCGGGGGCCACGCGGATGGCGCAGGGGAGCGTCATGGTTATGCCCACGCCGACGGCGGACCCGTTCAGGGCTGCTATCACGGGCTTGCGGCAGCGGTAGATGGCCAGGGAGACGCGGCCGCCGCCGTCGCGGTCTGCACGGTTCAGTGTTAGTAGCCTGTTGTTTACGGAGCTCACGAGAATGTGGTTTTTGGTTTTCATAATGGGTCCGTCGGCTTGGGGCTTGGGCAGTACATACGAGTGTCCCTGCTCACGGGCCCGGGGGAGTCCGGAGGCCCGTCGCTGTTATCCCCGGCTGCCTTCCCGCCGGCGAGGTCCATCCCCGCGCAGAAGATCTTGTTCTGCGGGTCCGAACCTGTAAGCACGATGCACTTGACCCGCGGGTCGGAGCTGAGCATGCCGAAGGCCTTCTCCAGCGAGTTGATCATGTCTACGTTGAAGGCATTCTTGTGCTTCGGCCGGTTGAGGATGACCATGACCACGGGGGTGACGGTCTTGGAGGAGGGCGGGTGGTGCGAGAGGCGCACCGCCGGGAGGGAGAGGTCCTGGTACGAGTCTGGTGGGCTCGTCATTTTGGTTCTGTGGGATTGTGTTCGTGTCAAGTCATGAGATTTTGCCTCAGAAATGTTGTGTACAAGCAGTGAGTGAAGGTGAGTGTTCTCATGATTTCAATTGTTGATATCCGGACCAGCCGTTTTGTACCACAGTAAAACACAAAAACGTCGACGTCCCGGTGTAAGTGAACTCAATTAGGGAAGAGGGGTCGGCACTGCTAGTGCTGTGCCGAGGTCGACTTCAACGTCCAAGACTGATCCGACGAGACCCGCAAAGGGCACCATGCATGTGTGGCTTCCGACGGACAGGTCGAAGTGAGAACCCTGGAGATCAGCATG
This sequence comes from Diaporthe longicolla, assembly GCA_000800745.1. Taxonomy (NCBI): domain Eukaryota; kingdom Fungi; phylum Ascomycota; class Sordariomycetes; order Diaporthales; family Diaporthaceae; genus Diaporthe; species Diaporthe longicolla. The sequence goes on along the minus strand of JUJX01000257.1, from coordinate 20,960 downwards.
AATGGACAGTACCCAGTACTACATTATTTCGGACATGTGAGCCTCGGAATGACCGGCGTATTAATACGAGCACTTTCCCAAAAAGATGTTCGAGTGGATAGGACCTTAAACGCATGAGGATAACTTGATTCAAGCCGGCGTGAAACAACACCGTAAAAGAACACCGAGGAGGTATCGATTCATCGCATTGTACTGCACTGCACTGCACCCGACGCTCACAGCAGCAACCGCCAGTCCAAGCATGTCATCTACGTGAACTTGCTAGCCAGGCTCAAAAGCCCACTGCTCCCGCCACTCCCGCCGCCCTCGCCGCCCGCGCCCGTCTTGCTCTTCAGGTACATCTTGAGCGCCATCTCGCCCGCCTGCTGCACCGCCGACTCCTTGGACGTGTCGGAGCTGACCTTTCCCGCGGCCTGCTGCTGCTCGAACAGCTTGCTGGCCTCGGCCATGGCGAGGCCGATGAACTCGCTCTTGGAGGAGCCCCCGCTGCCCCCACTGCCGCCGGTGAACATCTTGAGCGCCTGCAGCGCCGCCGCGTTGCCCATGCTTGACGAGTCGTGCTCGGAGCTGTCGTCGTCGGCCCCGCCGTAGAGTTTCTGGTGGTGGCTCACCGCGGCTGTTCTCCTGTGTCAGCCAAGCCCTGGTCATTGTTGTAGTACGATTCCTTCCGCCCTTCCTTCTATACATGTTCGTGTCTCGGGGAGTGTGGCATGGGATGGTGTGCGTGCGTACCTTGCTCGTCAATGTCCTCGGTGGCAAGCTGGTTCTTCTTGCCCAGGAAGCTCCCGATCACGCTGGAGAAGATGTCGCCGCCGGAGCCGCCCGCGCTGCGCGTTGCGTGCTCCGCCGCGCCGGTGAAGTCGTCGTCATCGTCGTCGAAGGGGACGTTGCCACCTCGGGGAGGCACTATAAACCCATAAATAGGCACATGGTCAGTTCGTGTGCTTGCTGCTGCTGTTCTGGGGGGTTTTGGTGGTAACTTACGCTGGCCTCCGCTGCCACCGTAGCTGCCGCCTAGCAGTCGGGATTCGCGTCAGTTTCCTACCGGAGCTGCGAGTTGCTTGCGTGCAGATGGTGGAGCTTACTTCCAAATTCTGCAGGGCCACACGGTGGTTAGTGTACACGCTCGCAAGTGACCTGGGAGGGTGCTTGTGCCGCATCGTGAAGCTCCCCGCGAGCTCGAGGCTTGGCAGGGCCCTCGTCTCGAACGCGGGGTAGCTCCCGCGGCGCGATGGTACTGTACTTACCAGGCTGTTCAGACATTTTGATGATGTGTTGTGTAAGTCTGGATGACGATGACTCTGTGTCCCTGGGTGTGATAGACGCTTGGAAGAATAAAGGGCTCAAGAGTGGGAGTGGAAGCTTGTACCAATCAATACCTGGAGACGAGTAAATATAGGTACGTACGTCACTCCACCTCTTGTTTGCTTGCCTGCTTTGCCTGTATAGACGCCCGCAGTGAGGGAGCCGTCACTCAACCCACCGGACCCCCTTTTAGCAGCCCTGCCACTGACTGGCTGGCCGAGCGTAGCGACCCAGGGGCGGGGCCAGACAAGCAGGACGGGCAGGACGGGCAGGACAGGCAGGCTGCGCAATGCTGAAACCAAGACGGGTTGCAGGGTTGGTAACAGACCGCCAGACCTGGTTTCCTGGTTCAGGACAACATCAGATAACGCCAGGTCCCCCTCCCCTCGACTTGTCACGGTTCTGACAGCGGGAAGTACTTGGTAGCCATGAACCAAGTCCCTATTTTAGTCTCATCTTGACGGTGCCCAATAGGGCCCTGTGCCGCACTGAGACGCGCCCGCGCACAGGCTACTGCACGATGGAAAGCTCTGTGTGCAGACAAGTGAGGGGTCATGGGATGTGCAGGTGGTGATCGAGTGTGGGTGGGTATGGGTGTGTGGGGGTGGAGGTGTCTGTCTGACTGAACCTTGCTCGAGCTCTGGTCCCTGGGGTTAATCGCCGCTGGCAGCTTTCTCCCGACTTCTCCCCTCCCGCATGGCCGCATGAAAAGGGTTTCGACGTCTTCTGCGAGAGGCGTGTAACCTTGGCGTGGTGAGTCCAGAGCGCCTATTTTCTCATGTCTCACGTCTGTCAAGCATGTGAGCTCGGACAGGCTCGTCAGCAGACTGCTGTGTTTGGTAGAGACGCTGCAGAGAATGCAGAAAATACTGGCCACCATCTATGAGTGTCTGCGTCCTCGAACTCCCTGCCCTGCGCCTGTTCACACACAGCCCGGCGAAGCGTTGGACCAAGTTTGAGTGCAAGTGACTCAAAAGTGAGCACCGTAGGTTCGTCTCGCTCCGAACGGCCAGGGAAATATGCGAAGGAGGGTAGTTTGAGAATTTATCCTGGTTTGTGAGGGAAGGCCGATCAAGGTCTCTCGACCGCCCAGAGCCCCCAGTTATGAAGAGTAGGGAAGCCAAAAGGCTTATACAAGTATGACTTTGAACATATCTCGTCAGATACACGTTCCAGACCGTAACTCAGGCCCGTCTGGTTGTGCCTCCCCTCGCCATCAACACTACCATTGGCAGCTTTCCATCCCAAGGCAGGTTGTCAGTTGCACCACCAAGATATGCATAACTCATGAGAATCATGCCCCGAAAAAGAGTGGAAAATCCAGTAGTAACCAAGCTCCACCAGTTCTCTCAAGAAGGGTAGATCCGGTGCGACATGTTGAACACGAACAACCTGGGCCCGGCCATCATGTCGCCACCTGCAAGCCTTTTCCCTCCTGGTCCGAGTCCCATGGATGCAATGCAACAGGTTTGCGCCTCAATGACCGGTCATTGGCGCAGTATTCGCTCCTTGAACGCCCCATGTCTTGTTGCCCGTGGGCCGCTTTGTATCTCCAGGACCAATCTCAGAACGGCCCGGCCATGTAGCACCAAGACAACATCACAAAACACCACCATCTCTTGGGGGCCGCCGCCGCCACATTACACCGGCCGATATATCCAACAGGAACCATGCATCGTTCCCCCACGGCATGGGGATCCGTAGCTCGTGATTTCGTACCCCCCGGTAGGGTTACCGCCCGCACATGTCCCAAAAAAGAGAAACGCCTTCCGCGAGGATCTATCCGTAGTGGTTAATTTTGCCATCGAAGTGGCGGGTTCCCGAGAACGCCTGTAAGGGACTATAATGAGTTGTTTGTCTGCACACCAGCCGGGCCAACCTGGCGAGGCTGGAGTCAACAGTACATGCGAGGAGTCGTTGACAGAATGTGACGCCTTGGTGATTCCGTCATGACTGCCCATGGTCTAGCAACGGCACTGACCCTCCCATGCCATGACCACCGCCTCCCCCTCCTGCTGGGCCAGAGGTGCTCTTTTTCTTCTCCTTCTTGGCCCATCGGAGGCCGCAGGCATTGCAGAGCGTCTTGGGGCCACTTGGGCCCTTGCGCCATTCCGGGGAGTCAAGCGTGCCTGTATTTAGCATGTCAGAGACTGTGCCAGCACAACAACAGCTTTACGATCACGCCTAGCGCCAACTTACCGCAATCAGTGCAGACATATTCCTCCGCGACTTTGAGTTTCTTTTTCTTCTCCCCGGTTCTTGGGTCCCTATCCATGGGTATTGCTATGCCGGCATCGCCCTTGATAAGCGTGGGGCTCGCGTTGCCCGTCGTTATGCCGCGGCTCCTCTCGCCTTCGTTGTACCGCAGGCCCGTGAGCCTCTCTATATTAGTGTCGCCATGAGTGCCTTCGTAGCGCGCCATTTTGTCCCTGATGGAGTCTGGCCGATTCCCTGCTGTGACGCCCTCGAGGTTCTCTCTCGTCAGGGCTATGTTGAGCGGGTTGGGCCTCTCAGGTGGGGGCATGGCTGCTGCGTCGGAGTTGGAGCGGTAGAAGCTCGGGCTTTGTCCGATAGGGGTCATGTTGGTCGACTCAGATGGTGTCATTTCAGTTCGGCCATCCTGGCTCTGGCGCCAGCTGCGCGCCGCCTCCTCGGTCTCTGCCTCCTCCTCCCTACGAAGCTCGGCAATCCTCCTCCTGAGGCGCTCATTTTCTATCTTGTGTTCCAGGAAGGAGTCGAGGAGGGTGGCATTCTCCTGATGCTGGTAGGCGCGCGCCATAAAGAACACGGCCTGGCAGAAGGCTGACTGGTTGTTGGGGTTGGCTGCGAACCTAGCGGCAGCGATGTGCGCGTGACCGACGGACTCGAAGATCTCATAGCTACCGTCCTTCTTCTTTAGCCTGTGAAACAATCTCATCTGGCTGCCCGATGCGATGGCCTCATTCAGCTCGGTCAGGAATAGGCCCTGGTCGTCAGGGTGTGTAAAGTCCTTGAGGTGCCTCTCGAGGACGTCGTCTGGCAGATAGCCGGTCAGGGCTGTGACGCTTGGGGACACATGTTTGACGCGACCGTCGGCGTCCAGGATCATCAGCAGGTCCTTGAGCTCCTCGACGACCTTGGCCGGCCAGTTCCTCCTCTTTGTGAACTCGGTCAGGGTCGAGCCGCCGGGCATCTGGGCAGTTTGGGTCATGGCGAAACTGGTCATGGGCTGAGGGCCAGCTCCAGGGCCGCTGTCTTCGGATGGGGAGGGTTGGTAGTTCTGCATGCTCATGGAGCCGGCGCCGAGGCCGTTTTGCTGAGCCAAGGACCCGTGTTGTGGGCTGGCGGCCCCACCCATGAGCTGGGGATTAAAGGTGGTGGACATGCCCATGCCTTGGTCGTCGGGGTGGTCCAGGCTCATCGACATGGTCGCATCGAGGTTGAACATGAAGTTATCGTGGATGGCCATCATGTCTTGACCGTCGGTCATCTGCAGGACTCGTGGGTCTCTGGGTCAGCCAAACATTGAGCGGTTTGCAGAGCTATCATAAAACGGCAGGGTGTTGAACAGCGGCGCGCGGCGGGTGTTGGAGAGGGCGACCCCCGGACCCCAAGACCGCGGGCTGCAGCTGCACCTGCAAGGACGATGCACACAGAGCCACGAAAGGCCCGGTCGAGGTCGGTCTCTGGCCGCTCGTGCACGGAAGAAGCAGCAACCGAAGTTTACTGCAGCAAGAGTAATAGAGGTGAGGAGTGGGGCAGCCGGTGAGCCGAGTCGAGCCTGGGCTGGGCTGGGCCGGGCTTTTGGTGGAATGGGCAGGAGGAGCAAGAATAACTTACACCGATCCCGTTCATGTCTTGCATGCCCATACTGCCAAAGTCGAACATGTTGGGCGCAGGCCCCGGGGGAGGCTGCGGGGGCCCTTGAGACATCGCGGCCTAGTCTTGTACCTACAGCAGGGCCTAGGCACGGATGACTGGTGCAGCTGTCGGGTCTACACGATAAGAGTGAGTGGGGACGTCGGCCGTACATGTATGAAGCATGTGGACTGGCATATATCGTCGCTCTGGACAGGGCTGTACTGCTGCTGGGCGCGAATATGCAGCACCTGAGGATGCCCTTGTGTTTGTCCTTGTCTTCTCGCCGGTCGGGCGCGGGAGGCCTGCCGGCGGCAGGCGGGCAACAGCTGAACAGCGGTACGTTGGGTATAGCTGAGCTGTGCTGGGGGACGCTGAGTCGCGGTATTTCAGGGCGATTCCCACCGAGCTGGTAGGGACTCAGCCGTAGCGAGGAGCAACAGCGAGCAACCAAGACTCTTTGCCACGAGGCAGTAGACGCGGCAGACGCAGGTGGCCGGGAATAAACAGATGCAGACGGGCCTGGTGGAGGAGGGCTCGGGAACGAAGGAGCCTGCAGGTGGACATGCGGTCTTTCTCGGGAGAAGGGACTATGGTCAGGTAAAGTGGTGGTGTCTTTTCCGGGCGGCCCTTTTTTTCTTCTTCTTCTTTGGCGCCCATAGACTAGGCCGTCCCCTTATATTATGTAAAACGGACGAGCCAGGCCAGGGGGACGGGGAACAGGACGGGGAAACGGGGACAGCCGCCAGAAAAGATTGCAGAGTACCCGGTGCGGTGCTCTGCGGTGCAGTGCATGTGGTCCCTCAACGACGAGACATGGTGCTATCCAAGGTATCCATGCGCAGACAGCGGCCAGGTGTAGCGCAGCGTAGCGTACGGCGCATGTGTCCAAGTCCACACAGGCCATCATAGGCGCCAGAACGGTGTGTGCATTGCGCATGCGGGCGCGGCAGGGCGGACAAGGAGGAGCTAGGCGAGCAAGGCAAGCTAGGCCGGAGCTCAGAGGGGGGGCAAGGGGACCAGGGGACCAGAGTGGTGGGCGGCAGGGCGAGGGGGAGGGGACATGGGATTTCTGGCTGCGGCAATGGGGAATTGCAAAATCCAGTCTCAGGCCTGCAGGTCCGGTGAGATCTCCACTAAAAAGCTGCCCAAAGCCTGAGCTGAGCATCAGCGCATCTAGGCTCGGGCACCCGATTCATGTGAAGGCCATCAGATGCCAGCCCGCCCTGCTTGAACTCAGTCACCCACCCCAGGACCGAACGCCCTCTGCAGCTCGTCCTGTCAGCCTGTTCCACACACAGTTGACATACTTGTCTGTTGTTGTCTGTTATTATTCTTATTAGTCTCCTTCTCGGATGCGATGATGCCAACAGTCGCCATCGCCATGGCCACCTGCAAGACCTCAGGCCCCAGATCCCAGACCCCAGACCCCAGACCACCTCCACGGTCCCGCCCTGCCATGGATCAGCAAGCCGTCGGCTCGGAGTCACACGACCTTTTCTCTGTCAATTGCACGAGCACAACCTCGGGTGACAAAAAGGGACGACCGGAACCCCCCAAGACGGCTTCTTGGTTCTCAGGTTGTCATGGACCCTTTCGACTGTGGGACGAACACTGGTCCCAGCCTGTGGCCGTAACATACAGCAGTCTTGAACACTGCCCAGTCGTTGACCACAAAATCCAGTGCACGAGCACCCGTCTGATCTGAAAGTCTCCTGTTGCATCCATCTTTCAAGAACTGTTACAAGAATCAGTTGACTGCTGCCTCTTCAAATGGGGATTAACCGTAAATGGTGGTTTCCAAGCATGCCCCGCTTGATTTGTTGTGCGAAGAGGGACTTGGGCCCAACGAGCTGAACATTTCTCAGTGTCGAACAATGGGTCCCCGGACCTAAAGCTCCGGTTTGTGGGAAGCGGCCCGTAGCTTCAAACCTTGCGCACTCGGATTCAGGGTTCAGTGCCAGGCTCGCTGCGAAGTCAAGACACTACTCGAGTCAATCAATATGATGTGACGCAAATAAGAAAAGACTTGGTCAAACGACGTAGCCTACCGAAAGATAAGTGGCGGCATTTGCCATATCCAACTCTTTCAACTTTTTGTTCGAGCAGGTTGGGGCCGACCTAGGTACGCAGCCTATACCGGAGGCTAGCAGCACTTTGCTGAGTCGATGTCGATCCAACTTATAACCACACTCAATATGAAGCCCACTCTGCCGGTGAGAATCCTGCCAGCATCCATTGGCTTCCATCGTCTTCAAGTGAGGTGTCGTGTGGAGCCAAAACGAGGGAGGACTGGTCGCAAATGCCGTGTTGTGCCTGTACAGGGCTTCACTTGAGTCGATCTGTACCAAAGAAATGTGCCAAGTATGTGTATGATCGAACATGTAACTCCAAATAATTTTCTCCTCTTAGCCGAAATTGGTAATGAACCAAAAGAGTCGTCTCGATTGTGCAAGAAGATTGACGAGCGACAGCAAGCTCTATGCCGGCGCCATCGGTGGGTAACCCTTCGTAACCCTGAACGCAGTGGTGGTCGGATGGGGGGTCCAAGAGGCGCTTGCCAGCACTCAAGGCAGCAGCAGCCGCCCAGCTGACCTGGCGTCTGGTCCCACTTTTGTCGGTTGCTCAAGACGCGCCTGGCTTTGACTTTAATTGAGACGGCACGCGTTTGCCTCAGGCCGACTGAATTCGAGCTGAATTTGAGGTCTGGCCTTGTCTTTGTCCTCACTCCACGTCCCCATTTTGACGAGATCACCATCTCTCATCTATCCTTCACCACTCACCTCCGTAACTCTCTATCGCGTCTGCCTTTCACATAGACTACCATCAACAAGTCAGTGGCTGCTCTCATGAGCATCGCCACCCCTCCCTTGTCAAGATGTCACGAATAGAGGGAATGACCATCCAGGGAGTCCGCTCCTTTCATCCCCAGGTCCGTGAACAGATCACATTCAGCACTCCTCTCAATCTGATCGTTGGGTACAACGGCTCTGGCAAGACAACAATCATTGAGTGTCTCAAATATGCCACCACGGGCGAACTGCCACCCAACACCAAGACTAATGGCGCATTCGTCCACGATCCCAAACTCGTCACCGAGTCTGAAGTCCCAGCTGCCGTAATGCTCAAGCTCAGAGGGACAGATGGCGCGAGATACGTCATCAACCGCCGCTTCAAAGGCACCGTGACGAAATCCGGAGCTCGCAAGATGACAACTCTCGCAACTTCGGTCAAGATAGAAGCTCCCAACGGAGAGATTTCGACAGCCTCAGTCAAGCAGGGTGAAGTCGACTCATTGGTTCCCAGACACTTAGGCGTGTCACCTGCCATCCTGGAATTTGTCATCTTCTGTCACCAGGACGAGGCGCTCTGGCCCATGAGCGAGCCGTCTGCCCTCAAGAAACGATTCGACGAGATCTTTGACGCTCAGAAATACACCAAGGCTATCGACGAACTCAAGATGGTTCGGAAGAAAAGGGCCGAGGAACTTCGTAACCTCCAGGTCCAACACAAGCACAACGAGGAGAACAAAGACAAAGGTCTGAAGAACGAGAAGCTATGCCAGAAGCTGCAACAGGAGATTTCGGAGTACCGCGAACAGGTCGATAAAATCGAGATGGAGGTCGCCGAGCTTCGCCAGAAAGAGAAAGAGTCGCGTGAAGAGGCCAACAACTTCTTGAGCATTGTGAACGACCTGAAGTACAACCAGGACCAGTTGGATTTCAGGCGTAGCAATGTCGAGGAGCTTCGAGAGTCTATCGACATGATGACCGAGGATGATGATGAGCTTAAGAGAGCGCTCGAGCAATACGAGAGCCGTCTCGGGCGATTGCAGGCTGATATCGACCACAAGTCCTCAGATTACCGAAGCTTACAAGGTGAGGTCAATCATGCTGAGGAAGACTTGAACCTGAAGCTCGGGGAAAAGGGCAAGCTTCAGTCAGACAAGGACAAGTATGAACGCCAGCTGCGTACCCGCGTCGAGATGATCCAGGCCGCAGCGCGAAACCACGAGATACGAGGATTCGATGGTGAATTGGACGATGAGCAGGTTCGACTCTTCAACGGAAAGATTCAGGGCATCTTCAACAGCAAGAAGAAGGAACACGAGCAGCTGCAAGGTCGAATGTCACAGGAGGCGGACGCGGCGAACAAAGGCATCTCGGAGCTGGAGAATGCCAAGAACGCCAAAGCATCGGAGAGAACATTTGCGAAACAGAAGAAGGCCGAGAATGACCGCAAGGTCAAGCGATTACAGACCGAGATGGATTTGGTCAAGTGCGACGATGTTCTTGTCGATCGTCTTGAAAGTGATAGGGTTTCGCTGAACGACCGCTACCAGCAGGCTCAGGCCGGGCTGGCCAGCAACGATTGGGACGAGAAGATACGAGAGACGCAGAAGGAATTGCGCGAGCTGGAACAGCAGGGCGACGACCTGAACAGCGAGCTCGTCAATTGTACTCGGCTGGCTTCTGAGCTCGCACAGTTGGATCTGCGCAAGACAGAAGCCCGAGACCGCGAGGCCAGCCTTAACAATCTCACCGCGCGCTGGAGCAAGATGCTCGATGAGCAAGTGCGACCTGGTTGGGAGCATGCGTCGCTCGAGGCCGATTTCAAAACCGAGTTCACCGCCAGGACTGCCGCTCTGAACGAGAAGAAGGAAGCGTGTGACCAGCAGCAGCAGAAGCTCAAGCAAGTCGACTACAAGCTCTCCGAAGCCAGCAAGCAACATCAAAAATTGGCAGACAACAAGAAGAGCAGCGAGAAGGCTGTCCTGGACGTTCTCCGGGAAACGGTTGAAGATGCATCAGCTGTCTCCATCGACGCATATGAGGAAGAACTCGAAGACCTGGAGGCGAACAAGATGGAATTGGAGAAGGATTTGAGTTTGTTCGATCATATGAAGTCGTACTGGACCCAAGCGCAGACTTGTTTGCAAACAAAGAACAAGTGCCATATGTGTGATCGAGGCTTCGACGAGGACCGCGCCAAATCGAAACTCGTGGCAAAAATTACCAAACATCTCAACGATGAGTCGAAGGCCGAATTGGAGAAAGAGTTTCGCGATGTCGACAAGAAGCTGGAGCGCCTGCGCGCAGTCCGTCCAAAACATGATGCCGCCCTGCGCCTAGGGAAGGAGCTGCCGGCAAGTGAGAAGTTGATCGAAGAGGCCAAGAGGGAAAGGGAAGACATCTTGGAGAAACTGGAGGTGGCAGACAAGCATCGGAGGGAAGCGAGTGAAAAGTTGGAGGCGCTGCAGTCTGTCTCAAGCGTCGTCTCCGAGATCACCCAACTCTTCAAGGCGATCAGGGATGCGAAAGAGCAGATCGAGCAACTGGAAAGATCGCAGAGGCAGTCTGGCGGAGCGACACGCACACCTGGAGAAGTAGATGAAGCCCGGACGATCTGCATGGAAGAGACGCGCAAAGTCAAAAAACGACTTGACAATATGTCGGCAGACAGGCAACGGAGCCGTGACCTAGTCAGCAGCCTCGAGCTTGAAAGCAGCAGGCTTGACGGCAAGATTGCTCAAGCGAGGCAGCTGATGGACAAGAAGCGGAATCTGTCTGATGAAATCAAGGCATTGCGAGAGGATAATCACACGCAGGATGCAAGAATCTCCGAGATTGACGCCCAGCTCGCTGACCTTCAGCCACAAATCGACGCTGCGAGAGCGCAGCGCGATGATGCTCTTGCAACGGGTCGTCGTAAGGCAGAGAAGATAGCTGAGGAACGCGATACTGTTGCGCGCACTCTCAATCAACTCAAGATCATCGAGGATGACATTCAAGACTACCTGGATCGCGGCGGAGAATCCAATCTGGCCTCGATTGAGCGATCCATCCAGAACTTCAAGCAGACGCTCGCCCGCCTCAAAGCTGAGATGGAGGAGCTTATGAAGCGCATCAATGCGGAGAAAGAGGAGCTTTCGCAAGCCGATTGGAAGAAAAAGAATATCAGAGACAACATCAAGTTTCGCGAGAACGTGACTGTCCTCGAGGAGTTGGCCAAGAAGGTTAAGCACCTCGAGTCGGAAAATGCAGAGCAGGACTACGACCGCCTCATAGCGGAGGCCAGAAAATACGAAAGGAGGATCAATGTCCTGACAGCGGAGAGAAGTGAAGTGATTGGAAAGAGCCGAGCTACCGACGTCAATTTGAAACAGCAAATCGACCTCTACAAGCAAGAATACAGGGACGCTGAGCGACTGTTCCATGAGAGCAACGTCCAGCTGACGACGACCAAGGGCGTCATTGAGGACCTGGCCACGTTTAGCGAATCGCTCGACAAGGCCATCATGCAGTTCCATTCTATCAAAATGGAAGAGATCAACCGCATCGCGGGCGACCTCTGGCGCGCGACGTACCAAGGCACCGACGTGGACACCATCGCCATCCGCTCCGAAAAGGAGACCACGACGTCGGCCAACCAGCGGCGCAACTACAAGTACCGCGTGGTCATGATGAAGCGCGACACGGAGATGGACATGCGCGGGCGGTGCTCGGCGGGGCAGAAGGTCCTGGCCAGCATCATCATCCGGCTCGCGCTCGCCGAGTCGTTCGGCGTCAACTGCGGCGTCATCGCGCTCGACGAGCCCACCACCAACCTGGACAGCGACAACATCCGCTCCCTGGCGCAGAGCCTGCACGGCATCATCCGCGCGCGCCAGGCGCAGGCCAACTTCCAGCTCATCGTCATCACGCACGACGAGGAGTTCCTGCGGTACATGCGGTGCTCGGACTTCTGCGACTCTTTCTTCCGCGTCAAGCGGGATGAGAACCAGTGCAGTACTATCTCGAGGGAGAATATCTCTATGATCACCGAGTGAGCAGATGGGATAATAAAAGTGACGGGCTGTCTGTCTGTTCAGATCGTAGATGTAGGCCGCAAGGAGGGATAGATAGTCCAGAGGGCACACTTGTGGGGCAAGTCTGGCGTTTTGGCACTGGGGAAGGAATGGCATTTCCGATTGGATTTTTGTTTGCTACTTCGCATAGCATAATGAGACGAGTGACTAGACTCTAGCTGAGGATTTGTTTGCCTTCACGTAGTGCTTGCATATGTGAACGTGGCCCTCGTACCATTCTTGATTGATGGCAATGTTCTCTGCCTCATATCGATGACCATCTCCGGTCTGGAGAAGCTACTCAAATAACCTACATATTGGCTCGCCGAATACGAGCGTTCTATCACAATGCGAATTCCCGCCCTCAACCGAGCGTGGCGAAAGTGGTGGCATGCCCGGCTCGATTCAAGGCCATATCAAATCGCTATACCCAAGCCGCCGTTCTCGTACTGTTCTTTTTTCGGCTCGTCATCTGCCTAATCTAGTAGTAATCTTCCGGTCCGATGGTTTTCCATCATTCATCAACTTCACCTCCACTACTACCTCCGGCGCCGCCGCCAGTATCCTGAGCGTCTCTCTGCTCGCCCGTCCTCTTCGTCGGGCTGGGGCGCATGGGTATGCATTCGAACCATAGCTCCTCGGCGACCGCCTAGGCCACCGAGTCGTCGCCTGTCTCGGTGGTGCTGTCCTCCTCCGATTTCTCCTCTGCCTTTTCTTCGCTGTCGCCCTTCACCCCCTTTTCCTTCTTCTCCACGCCGTCGTCGCCGGCGGATGGTGAAGCGGCATCGTCGTCCTGCGCCCCGTCCTTGTCGGCCACGGTCGAAGTCTCGGCCTCGCCAGCGGATGCAGAAGAGCCTTTCACCTCAGACTCGTCGCCGCCGGCGTCCTCCTTCAGCCGCTTGTGACTGCTCCCCGCCGCGTCCTCGTCCTCGTCGTCCTCGGCGCCGCGCTTCGACGAAGGAGTGGGGCTCGCGCGCGCGGACAGCGTGTCAGGAGAAGAGGACGACTTCGTGTCCTTGTCCTTCTCCGCCGCCTGCTCAGCTGTCTTGGCCTCCGCGCCCTCCTTAGCGGCGTCCCCCTCCTCGGACGAGGAAGCGGGTGTCATGATGGCTGCGCCGTCGTCGCTCGAGTCCGGCGTCTCGCCAGCGGTGGCCGCGGTGGCATTAGCTGCAGCAGGCGCCTCGTGCTTGCGCCCCACGGCGGCCTCGACATCGATCCCGCGCACCTCCATGTTGCCGCCGCTGCTGAGGCTAAAGCTGCTCGACGTCGGCGCCTGCGGGCCCATGTCCGCCGCGCCGATGTGGTCCGGCCCGCGTGCGTGCGGCGACTCGTCCTCATCGGGCATCTCCTCGTCCGACTTCTCGCTGCTGTTGTCCTTGGGTCGCTCGCCTTCGGCCTCGGCCTCACCCTCGCCCATAGCGGTGTCGTTGTCTGCGGTGTCTGAGGACCCGTCATCAGAAGATGAGGTCGTCGCACCTTCTGACGAGGAGGTGACGACCACCGGCCCGGACCGCTGCAGCTGGCTGACGGGCACCACGCCGGCCCTCTGCTCCTGCCTGATGAGCTCGCCCTGCGTGATGACGCGCTGCTGGGCCGCCGAGCCCATCGGCGGTATGCCGTTGACGGAGATGGACACCGTCTCGATGCTGCCGACGCCGTTGGGCCCGTCTATTGTCTCGGTGCTTTCGGTGCGTGTCTCAAATTGCCTCGAGGACTGCTGCGAGGAGCTCCTCTGCGATGACGGCGTCGCCGGGCCCTGGTTGGATGCCAGGGGCGACGGCCCGCCGTCGGAGCCCAGCGTCGACGACTCCCCGGACTCGGACCCGCCATCGCCGTCGCGGTTGCCACTCGACCGCCTCTGAAGCCAGGGGATGGGCGTCAGCAGGGCGCCGCCCAGGGCTTCATCGCTGCCGATGGCGTTGCCGTTGCTCGTGCTGACCCAGGCCATGGACGTGTCGGGACCGTTCTCGTGGTGGCCCTGGCCCTGGTCCACGACACCGTTGGGCCCGCCCAGCGACATGGACGACATGTCCGGGATGGCGGGCGGCAAGGGGTAGGTGTTGTTCCCGCTAGTAACGTGGACAACCCTGTCGACGGCGTGGAGGTATGACGGCAGCGACTTGTAGTGCTGCCTCGGCCGGAGGATCAGCTCTGCCAGGCGCTGGATGGTGTGGGGTGGGTAGGTGTGGAAGGACTCGTTCAGGACGCCGTTGATCTCGGCGATCATGGCGATGATCTGCGGCGGGATTGTGCCGGGTTCGGGGGCTGGTGTTGCTACCACGGCCGGAGCGGAAGCGGGAGGGGGCGCCGGGGCGGAGGTGGGCGGTGTGGGAGCAGCATTCTCCTTGTTGGTCTCTTGTGACGAGTCTGCTGAGCTGGTGCCATCGTGGGGCGCTGATGACGGAGGTGGCTCAAGGGCGTCTGACGAGGGAAGAGGAGCGAGGAATCGTTGCTCCTGGGGTGAGGGAGCCACTGGGGAGGCTGGTTCGGGGATTCGTGGGATGGGGAAGTCGTTCTTGGAGATCTGGTGAGAGGCAGGTCAGCGTCGGGTCGGTTGGCTCGTTAGTTGCTGCCCGATGTAGTGAAAGCATGTCCTGGTCTGGGTAATGATCCGTACCTTGTCGAGACGCGATATGATAGTGCTGAGCAGGAGCGGCCATGTCGAGCTGTGAGGGCGGGCACATGTCAGTCACGAAGCCTTGGCGTCTGGCCGGGCAGATAGATGCACACAGGACGACTTACTAGTCCATGGAATTGCCAGCTGCAAGCGACAGCAGGGTCTCCTCGTCTGATTCCATCTCCATGGTGGCTGCCAGCTCTCAAACAACGCTGCGTTCCTCGATGGCTGGAGTGGGGACGTGACGTGAACGTGGCGCGCGATGTTCACCTCAGCCTTGCGCGATTGGAAAAGCTGCCCAGTGCGTTGCGATGCGATGCGACCTGATAGGACACCGGCCAGCTGCTGCTAGCGCCGTGGGAGGTGGACAGCCCCAACTTGTTAGCGTCACGGCTCTGGCTCCCCTACAGACTAGGCCCCACGCTTCCCTGCGGATCGACCCCAGGTTTACCTTCTACTCAAGCTTCCATGTGGATATTTCGCCTACTGCACTCTTGCTGAACCTCTGAGTCTAGAGCCGCCCAGAGCCTCTTCTGACCCGTGCTACGCAGCTATGTGTGGTCGGTTGTACAAGGTCCGCTATACCCGTGTACTGCACAATTTTAATGAAGGGCATATATGAGGTGGCCTCTGTGGACCTTCAATCACGCCTCATCTGGGTCCACATCGGGAATGATATATAGGCATGTAGCCGCCCCTCAATTTGACTGTGGGCCCCAATGTCGGCAATGCTCCATGAGGCGAGCACGGAAGGTCGTGCGCTGCCCAGTGCTTCTAGATGTTTGCCTGGGTAGGAATTATTGACCGGCGATGATCTATTTTCGCCGAGTGTGAAATATCACGGAATGAGACTTGGTCTGTTTTTAGGTACCAAATATTCCACATCTCGTTCAATGCCATTGTCCACAGACCGAGGTTCGCCGGAGTAGATTAACGATTTGCCCATCTGCTGGACTCAAACCTCGGGATGTGGTCTTCACAAGTCGGCCGAGAAATTGAGGCTCTGCATAGAAATCACAATTCGTTTCACTTGTCACCCACTGGCCAGAATAGCTTGCAGTGTGATTATTACCAGTGGTGCGACAGCACAGTTCATCGGATGGCTGACATGAAGCAGCTCAGCCCAGCTCAGCCCAGTCTAGTCGAATCGACTTCAGAGGCCTCACAACATATTCAATGGACGAACTAAGTTGTGAGATCGGATATTTGATGAGTTCCGACTCGTGCGTCGAGATTGTTATTCACGCACGCCGGGCCCACAAGGCACAGACGGTTTACCAGGAGCGCCAATGCAAACATCACACAGGACCACGATATCCGTGTCTACAGAGCCCAGCTGTCCCGCATTATGATTATGACATGTTTCCTGTTTGCCGCCTCCTTCATGCATCGAGGGCTCTATCGGCGGCTTGCATGTCGGACGGCCGTCGCGGTCGTCGTGATAGAGTTTGGCAGGATCGGCACTTGACAAACCTGACCTGTCCAAGTCCTGTTCTGTCAGACGGGGGCTTCCAGCGCTACTGCAAAGCAGCGCTGTCATCGTGATCGGCACCCTGCAGGTCGTGTTGGAGCGAGTGCTGCAACAGCCTGCTATTTTTATCCAAGCCCGCCCTCGCCTGCTCCCGTGCCGTTCTCGCCCTGGCCTGATTGACACCACCAACAGACGCCCCGAACGGTGAGACATTCCCAATCGCGTAGGTT
This sequence comes from Diaporthe longicolla, assembly GCA_000800745.1. Classification (NCBI taxonomy): domain Eukaryota; kingdom Fungi; phylum Ascomycota; class Sordariomycetes; order Diaporthales; family Diaporthaceae; genus Diaporthe; species Diaporthe longicolla. The sequence goes on along the minus strand of JUJX01000257.1, from coordinate 4,653 downwards.
GGCTGTGACTGGAATAATCAAGTTTTGGGGTGATGATCTTTTCGCAGAATTCCTGCCCAGCTGCCCAGAAAAGACATCCCGCATAGCAACTGCGCACGCAGCCTTGTGGGGGTCGAGAGGAGAAACGGGGGCTGCCCAGAGGCTCACTTAGAACCGGGCAAGCCCCTGAACCCCAACTCTGGCGCTGCGGATGAGACACATTCCGTGGAGTCTGCTTGGAAGTGAAAGGGGGCCGCAGGCAAGGTCGGGTATCGGACGAACGAGGCACTGGGCCTGACCTTTTGGTTTTGGGCAGCGCCTCGGCAGTACTTCTGTGCGCCTGCCATCTGGTTGATCGTGTATCATCCCCAACCTAGGGGTTGTTTTGACTTTTGAGGCGGGTTGATGCCCTATTGTGAATAATAAGCCTAGTGTTCCGTATACGTCAAATGCCAATGTACGTGTACGGTTATTCCGTACAGGCGTATATTAGGTGGTAACAAGACCTCGGTCTAGAATCAATCACACGTCTCCACCTGGCCGATGCCCAGCCGATTGGAATGAGCGTACGGTCAACGATGACGTTGGCAGCGTTCGGTATCAGTTCGGGAGAACATGCCCCCCCCCTCAAGGGATGACGGCAGCGCGAGTATGTCTACCGCATGGCACGGTGCTATGCGGTGCAGCACATGGTCCTCGCAGGACCTTGCAGCAGACAAGTAGAAAAAAGAGGGTCATTGGCTGCAGCGGGTTTGCGGCAGTCCAGCGCAGGGAAAATTGGCCTCGCAACGAGTCGGGATCTCCCTGTCGCCGTCGACGTGGCTGTGAGTCCAAACTTCCGATCTCTGATGGGGCCACCGGTAGAGCCCCTGCCCCGTTGCGCAACCCAAGGACTTTGCACTGCACGTCAGCCTGTCTTTACTGTTAGTGTCAGACCCTGGACAGCCTTTGCCTTGGTGCCACCTGGGCTGCCACATGCTGCTCGGCTGCCTTTGGCGCCCTGCTTACTCTAACAGCAGTACAGTCATCCAGTCCTGCGTCCATTGCCTTCTGGAAAGACAGAGGCAGTATGTGCACAGGGTGAAGAGCTAGCCCTATCGAGTAACACCACTGCTAGAATCTAGATACCTACAAATACTTAGTATTTAAAATTATTATTATTATTAATAGTAAAAGTTTTAAACTTGAAACTATTACTATATAAAAATATGTATGATTGGATTTTATTTTATAAAAAAAAAAGTTGTAATGCTTAATTAGGATTGATGGAGTCCCTTCCCTTGCTGTTATGCAGCATCGAGTAAATAGTCTGCTCTTGTAACACATGTTGCGTATGTGTCACGGCCGCGTTAGAATCACGGCTTTCTTTCCTTGTAATAGGAATCTTTTACATTCACTCTTGAAGAGATTGCGAGCACGAGCGACTCAAAACAACTCGCTGAAGCAGCAACGAAATGTTGGCAGTCTAAGGTGGTCTCCCCCCAAAGGGTCAGACTGAACTGGGCAAGTCTCGCGCAGGTCTCAAGTAGCGTTTCCTCTCACAAGAGTGTCTGTTTGCTTTATTCCAAGTCTCAATATTCAATCAGTGACAATGGCATTGACTGACTGTTAAGTCCAGTTAATTCCATTGATCCACTTTCGAGGCAGCCTCGGATGTATTTAATATCCGGGCAAACACCGGCACACATACGATCTTGGATAAACATAACTCCATCTTGACGTGAAGAAAATGGTTGTCTTGACGAGACTTATACTTTATCACCAGTTGGAGCCGCGTGGTTCAGTCTCCTTTGCTCTGTCAACTTAGGATTGAATAGGAAAAGCGGTCTCACTTCTATCACATCATTGGCTCCAAGTCTCAAGCTTGTAATGAAAATCGGGAGCTTTCAACATCTCAACTCAACATGGTGAATGTAGCAATTGCAGGAGGGACGGGCACAGTTGGACGCACGCTTGTCGAGGTGCTGGCATCTCAGCACAAGCATCAGGCGATAATTCTCAGCCGCAAGGTACCTACCGAAGAGCCAACCCATGCCTTGTCAAGTGAAAGAACTTACTGATTTTTGAAGGACTTGAGCACACAAGAGGAAGCATTGGCGCCCATGTCCACTGTCGACTACAGTGACATTGATGCTCTCAAGACATTCTTGGAAGAGCACAACATCCACACCGTCATCTGCGCCTTCGGCATCACAGCCACATCCCTGGCGACCTCACAGCTCAACCTCATAAAAGCCGCCGATGCGTCCACAGCTACAAAGCGGTTCATCCCCAGCTCCTTTGCAATTCCGTACCCAGAGGAGTGAGTACATATCCTACATACCCTCCTGATCAAAGCCACCATTGTCGCGCCCGTCCGGTCAACTGACCCATATCCCACCACAGCGGCGCCGCCATCCTCCCGCCCCTGGAGCACTATTTCACCTCGCTCAAGGTCCTCGAGGCAACAAGTCTAGAATGGGCCGTCGTCCATAACGGCACCTTCCTCGACTACTTCGCGCCACCGGCAGGAGGACCGACAGGCTTCAAGACCTACCTTCCCCACAGCGTTCTGGCCGTCGACATGGCGCACAATGCGGCAGCCATTCCGGGCGACGGAACCCAGCCCGTGACGTTCACGTATACCTTTGACGTGGCGCGGTTTGTCGTTGCGGCGCTGGACATGGAGGCGTGGCCTGCGTCGCGTGAGCTGCGGGTGGTGGGCGATGAGGTCACCTTCAACGAGCTTGTTGCGATCGCGGAGGAGGTTAAGGGAACCAAGTTCAATGTGGTTTACGATGGTGTTGAGGAGCTCAGACAGTCACGGATATCGGAGCTTCCTGGGCACAAGGCGTCGTATGACAAGTACCCCAAGGAGAGGCTGCAGTGGTTCCTGGCTATCTTTGAGATGTGGATGGCTACGGGTCGAGCTCGAGTCTCGGGGGAGGGGACGCTGAATGAGATGTTTCCTGAAATCGAGCCTATGACTGTTAAGGGGATGATGGAGAGATATTGGGCGCCTACGAAGTAAAACGCTATGTTCTTCACATGAAATCTCGATGAGTGTGGTGAGATACACCATATGTCATGTTCAGAAGCAAAGATTCGATGTTGTTGCATGTGACACTGAGACGACGACCTCAAAGTCTACGTGTTGATCACTTTACTTAGCCATAATATGCATTCCTAATCTATTAACCAATCCTAATTCCACTAGATGTACTTACCTTTATATTTATTCTACTAAGAATTAAATGTTTTATTTATCTAGATGTATCAAAATAACCAACTTAAAAATTACTATTTAACGGCTCACAATCTACCTGATGTAGTAGGTATAAGGTGTATTTAACAAAACTCACGCGTGTCGGCATGTGTGAATGAAGGCGGCAAGGAACAAGGGATGCCGAGAGCACCAGTGCACGGGGCCACTAAGTTCGTGACGTGCAATAGCAGAAGGACCCTGGTTGGATATTGGCTTGATCGAAACGCTCCTCGTACGGACCCGTGGACAGATGGATGCTCGGTGCCAGGCTAGCAGTCCCAAGTCCCCAACGGATCCCTGGCCTTTCGCCTGTCCAGGCTGTCCCCCAATGCTCGGCACGCGGCGATGCAACGGTGGCTCCCTTGCTCGAGTAACAGCGCAGGGGCCAGCCCAGCCCGAGCCCAGCCCGAGAGCGCAGGTTTCCATTCATCATCGTCACCGGGAATGGTTGCTTTGCGAGATGCAGCTGTGCTGAAGGGCAGGACAGGGCAGGGCAGTGAAAGGCTGAAGGATGAAATGCCAGAAGGGGCCCCCTTAGCGTGTCTTTCTGTCACGCTCCCGTCTCTTCACTGCCTCATCTTTAACCCTCACCTTCTTTTTTCCCCCACTAGTGAGATCCCATCCCACCCCAAGTCCCCCCAACCAAGCCCATCTGTCTATCTCCCTTCGACTTGCTCTGTTTCACCTTCGACCCCTCTCTCGTCGGATTCTGCTGGTTGGCAAGGCTACTGTGGTACACATCTGGCTCTTGCAGAGTACGGGGTTCACATTTACACGAAAGCTCGGATTGTGCGGCCAAGCACGGCGCAGGACGGCACCACAGTATCCAGGAAGAAGGTGTGTACAAGCACCAGGTACCCACTGTACCACCGTACCCGACTGCCAGGCACTCAGTCAGACTCGCATGCTTCGCTGGGTCTTCTGCAGCAAACCCTCGCTCGCTGTGGGGAAAGGCCTGGATCCAGCGCCCCGTTCTCCCCTGGTCTGTGGATTCTTGTGGACAACCCCCAAATCTCAAATCTCCCTCTTCCTGCGCCTTGTCGTCGCGTGTACACTGCCAATTCTCCCAAATCTGCTAGATCCGCCAGTCCTGCCAGTCCTGCCCAGTCTTTTTGCCAGGTTGCTGCGAGTCGAGGCTGGCCCATCGTGTGCCGTCCCGTCCTGGCCGCCCAGTTTACCTGCTGCAAGCCCCCTTGTCAGACCTGCCGTGGGCTGGACTCGAGTGCACTGCACTACTGTGGTACTTACTGCACCAGCACAAAGTAGACTAATAAGTGCTCAGCCCTCCTCCGTCGAGCCGCAGCACGCACGTTGAACCCTAGGCGGGTGGACCTGAGACTTTCCCCCAGTGGCCGCCGCGCCGCCTCCCATCATCCACCAAGCCATCCTTGGGTCCTTGGGTCCTTGGGTCCTTGGGACACCCCCCCCCC
>JUJX01000256.1:31228-63193 GCA_000800745.1 Diaporthe longicolla | reverse complement strand
AATATATTAAATTAAAATAAATATAATAATAATAAGTTTAAAAATAAAAGAATAATATAATAATTAAAAATAATAAAAAGATATAAATATATATTATATTTTTTTTAAATATTTATTTAAATATAATATAATATAATAAAAATAAAAAATTTTATAAAATTTTATAATAAAAATAAATTAATTTAAAGCTTTAATTATATATAAATAATATAATATAACTTAATTAAGTTTTAAAGCTAAATAATATTTTAAAAGATAGTTTAATTATTTAATATCTTATTAGCTTTATTAGTAAGCTATAAATTTAAAATAATAAGGTAGTTAAGGTTAAGGTAGAGGGTTAGCTAGTTACTTAAGTATAAAGCTATCACGTAGTAAATCATTATATCGTTTATTCGTCGCTAAACTATGGCACAGAGGACTCGTGATTTTTCCTCCGTCGTCTTATACTATAAAAGTCATCGTCGAAACTAAGGAAATGCTTCGAGAATGCTGGAATGTCGATATCGACAATTTTGCGCTAGCTTGCTGCTCAAGAGAGGAGTGGGCTTCAACTATGTGGTGATGAAGCAGAGGCCGATTGAAGGCGAGACGGGGGAGTCGGTCACCCACTGGGTTCTTGCTACTCTACAGCCGCAATGCCATTGGAATCGCGCAACGGAGTTCGATCTGCACCCGGCCATGAAGAAAATACTGAGCTGTCCTATCAGAAGCCAACTGCAACCGAGAAACACTGTCTCCGAAAGCTCTGGCGGTCGCGATGTCGTCAGCATCAATCAGTCTAGCAAGCCTCTGTTGGCTTCAGCGAGGTCATTCTGTGCCTGGCTATAACGGAGAATATCTGGTTGTCGCGGCGCCAAAACTTTGAGCCTTTTCCTCCTGTCCATCGTGATCCAGGCTATTCCAAGTTGTGCTGCTCTTCGGGCTATTCTATTTCCCTGCATCAATGTCAAGTTGGCCGCGAAAATTTCAATTTCTTCCTCTGAACAATACTCAGAGTTTTCCGCCATTTCTCCGAGGAAGGAAATGACCTATGATCCCCTACCCGCACGCTAGAGACGAGGGAAAGTCAGCAACAACGTGGCGTACTCATAAAGACTGGTTCTCGCGTTCGATTGGGTAGCCAATCCCCAATCAACTAGTCGATGAAGGTAACGTTTAACGGTGCTCCGATTCAGATCTCCATTCACTCCTGTCCTCTTTGACAGGGTGGCTTCCGAGATCTTTTCGACTCGCCACTCAATGGTGCAGGGAGTTCCCTGCCGAAGACCGCTTCACAGTCTAAAGCGACCTGGATTGCTGAGCGCAAGTTGCTGGTGATGTTGGCTTTTGAACACTTGAGACAGGGATCAAGTGGCTCTTCATATTCGGCCGAATTCACCAGCTCGACCAACTCCATGACTGTTTTCTTGCGATCAAGTTCAGGGCAAAGCACACCTGCCTTTCCGAGACCCTGGAGGTAGTTGTACTGGGCCACAATCCAGCAGTCACACTTGGCGTCCGAGAGCCAGCCCTCTCCCCCACGAACAATGGACCAGATTGCGTTGCTGACATCTGTACGGAGCTTGCTGCGAGCGATGCGGACCCAGGCTATCTTGCTGTCAGTGTGTGATCAGTTTGAATGAGGAATCCTCGCCACTCACATATGAAGTCTTTAGGAAGATGAAGATGTATGTACCATTGGGTCTTCTGCATGCGCACCATAGGGTTGTAGTCCTCGATGTTGCCGACACTTGTGTTCTGGCAAAGCCATTTTGCCGTTAGACGGAACCCCTTGGGATCTCGGAAAGCGAAGGTGGGGAAGAGGACTTTCTCAAAGTCTTCTTTGGTCTTGAAAATGGTGACGGCTGTCTTAAACCACTTTAAAAACCATGGCCGAAAAACATCGGCGTCAACACCAAACTTCCCTTGGTGCTTTTTGCCATCGACAACGAGATTCAGGAGTTCGAGTAAGCCCCAGACGTCATCAGTGTTTGCCCTCAACAGCTCCGTGTCGCCTAGGTCCACTGGGTCATGGACCTCAGGGAGAGGGTCGTCTACCTTGCGACGGAAATTGGTCCTGATCGGTGTATGATTTGCAGAACTAATCATGTCAGACCCTGGAATTCCATTGTACTCACTACTTGTGTCATGTGGTCACGTACTCTAACCCTTTTCCCTGAAGCTTGCTCTGGATGTTGTTGTTGGGCACGTCGCTGTTCATCTGGCGTTGGCGATGAGACAAGTGCAGGACCCAGAAGAAGATCGTGATGGCTGTGACGGTGATTCCAGTGTCCTCAATGTGCGTGTCGTTTGGCTGGAATCCGGAAGAGCCGTCCATGTGACTGATGAAGGATTGCCAGTAGGGACTGGCCCCGAGAGCAGCGGCGAGTACCTTGATTTCCATCTTCTTGAAGCTCACGGGTCCTTTTTGGATGATGCACAAAATGGTGTCCGCCTGTGGGTCGAGAGATTTGGGTGCCATTTTCAAGCCTAGAGACCGTTGTGTCGTGGACGGCCAAGTGGAGTAAAGTTGAGGATGAGGACAAGTCAGAAGGTAGCGTCTGGCCGAAGAGCTTGCCCGCGACCGGGGTAAGCAAGTCTGGCGGGATTTGTTTATGGTGGTTAAATTTCGGCAGGTCTCTGCTGGGCCTGACCCAAATCCAGGCCGTGATGCTTTGCCGTCCACCTAAATCAAGTGCGAAGACGACACAGTCAGAGGCGTACTGCTCTCCAGGATTGTTTTGTCCAAGTTTTCATGAACATTATCTCCAGTCTGTTGTCTTATATGACTGTCCTATATGCAGAAGTTACCCCACAGTCAAATGTTTTACTGAGCCTGGAGGAGGCTGTCCTGAAGGATTGATGTTATCGTGTGACAAGTACTGCCCAAGAGGTACACTACATTCCGCTTGGCAGCATTGTGTTTGACCATAAAATATCCAGCCAGCCAGAATAAGGAAACAAACACAGGCCGCTTATGAACCCCACAACTCTTTAAGGCTGGTACACAGTTACTTGGTGCACAACCTTTCAGGTGTGCCTCGACCCTATCAAGTCAGCTGTTGCGGTAAAGACATGGACAGCCTTGCATCGGATTCAATCCTTCATCGCCGGTTTTTCTGCAGTCTCCCAAAGCTCACCTCCTGCCTTATTCCCCCACTCCCCCACTGCTCCACTCAACAGAGCAGGCCTTTGTCTCCTTTTTTTTTTTTCTTTTTTTCAATCGGCTTGTTTGTTCTTCAGAGCCTGCGGAGAGCTCAATTCCCCATTTCAATTGTACTGTAGCTTCCTAGTCGGATTCACAATGGATGGGGCTGCTCAATCCAGACTTGCGTGCAGTGACGTCACGGGCGGTGAGGGTGATAACGGCTGGCAGCTCTTGGTCTCACATACTGCTGCAACCTCGAAATTCAAACATCAGTCTCAAAGCACCCTCCCTTTGATCTACATACATCTTGCTCAACGCCCTCCAACCATGTCATTCCCAACAGGCCTCGTGGCCCTCATCATTGCCTTCATCAGTGCTTACGCCATGTACGTGTCAGTCTTGTCCATGACCAACATCAAAAACTACGAGTCCAAGGCAGAGAAAGCAGCCGAATGGAGCAACACAGCCAGGGACCGATTGTGGGAGACACGTTATACCATAGGGACTGGTTTTCTCTCTGTAAGCAAACCACTGCACCATGTCTTGATTTTGTAGATACAGTCAACAAATGCCCGTCAAGCTGACAATGACGCGCTGACTTCTAGTGCCTCGTGTCCCTGATCACAGCAATGGCGTACCTCCTCCTCATACCAAGCGGCTCCAGCGCCCTCGCCGCTCCGTCTTGGACAATGTGGCCAGCTGCCCTCGCAGTGGGCCTCCGCTTCGGTGCCAGCCGCTACATGCACGACTTTTGGGCCACCAAGGCCAAGGTGCCGCTGGTAGACCAGTACAATGCTGCCATTTCCCAGAGCATGCATGTCATCGGCTTCTTGGATCTTCTTTCGGCCGGGTGGGCCGTGGTGGCAGTGCTGAAGGCCGTGTCGCTGTGATGATGGGAACTGCCCCCAGGCCTCTTCAAGGGTCATATGGGCCTCGCGCACGTCTCCCAGACAGCAGCTCGGCCTCCCCTTCCTCTTTGACGAGGTAGATATCTTCGTGCCGCACACCAAAGCGGTTCTCCAGATAGATGCCTGGCTCGTTTGTAAATGTCATTCCAGCTGCGAGGCGGACGCCCGTATTCCACTTGTTCAGGTACGGCGACTCATGAGCTGTCGTTTGGAGTGCATTAGCTCAAGTCTCTTTACAATGGAAAGATGGACAAAACCATCGAGTGGGCGCTGCTGACCCTTGATCCCAATCCCATGGCCCAATCGATGCGTGAAACCATACCCATATCCGGCGTCCTCAATCACGGTCCGGGCTGCAATATCAACGCTTGCGGCGGTCGCGTTAGGTTTGAATGCATCCGCTGCAGCCGTCTGTGCCTCGAGCACGATCTTCCATACCCGAAGCTTCTCTGCATGTAGGTCTGAATCCGTGATCCACCCCTCGCTCCGACCGCTTGGCAGTCCCACAAGCCCTCGGATATTGTCGATGAAGCGTTCACCCAAAGTGTAGGCTCCTGCAGGCGGGTCTATGAAGAAACTTCTGCAAATGTCGGACGAGTATCCAAGATAGTGGGCGCCCACGTCAATCACCACCATACTCTCATATTTTCTGTTCAGTGTATTAACCCCTGTTCATGTACTGGGCGACATTGTACATCTCGATGGCGAAGCATCCCCTACCAAATCGTCCAAGTTCGGAACTTACAGTTTGAGCCAACCTGTGACAAAGCCGCCGTGGGGCAATGCTCCGTGGCCCTCGAAGAGCACGATGTTGAAGAACAGTTGGAAGCCAATCGAGAGCATCGCGTTGTTGAGGATATCCGTGACTTGATTCTCGGTCAAGCCAGGCACGAGACAGGGCCGCATAGCCCTCACAGCCTCAACCGTGCCCGTGTTGACAGCCCTCAAGAGCTCAACCTCTGCAGCAGTCTTTGTCTGCCGGACAAGCTCTACGGCAGAGTTCAGCCCTACGGTCTGGAATCCCGCGCCGTCGAGTCCCCTGACGATGTAGTCGCGGATTTCCTCGTCCATCATCAGCCTGGGTGTGTGCTTCAGGTCGGCGAAGAGCCGGGACTCGAATAACGTGGCATATGGGTCCCAGTGTTCCTCCCAGATGACAATGTCAAGCTCGGCGTCACGTCTAGGAATACCAAGCATCCGTACGCGGCCTTCTTCGAAGTGTGGCGACAGGAATGCGGTCTTGGCTCTAACGGTACCATTTTCAGCCTGCTCGGGCAGCACGAGCATGAGAAATGGTCGTTCCTCAGGCTCCCAGGGCTCCCAGTCTGTCTGTGAGATGTTCCCGTAGTATCTGATCTTGATCAGTGACAAACATCGTTACATGATAAGAGGCGGCAAATACTGAAAGGTGTAGCCCGGCTCAAGGACGAAGGCATCTACTTCAGATGCTGCCAAGGCCTGGGCAAGGCGGTCTCGCCGGCCGACGAACTCGCCGGCCGTGATGGGCTTGGCCCGGTCCAAGAACGACAGGTCACGGTGCAGGTTGTCGATGGCGCATCGCTGGGCCTTATCGAAGGCCAATTCTGCCTTGCTCTGGACGAACGGAAACGGTGATTGAAAGGTAGAGAGGCAAGTGAGCCAAATCATGGCCAGAATGGCGGTGCCCGAGGCAAGGACTGCTCGCTTGCATGACCTCAGCCCGGAGGCGGGACAAGTCTGGCGTGGTATGGGGTTTGCTGCGTACTGCGCCTTCTCCATGGCTTGAATAATATCGAGTAACCGAGTTTTTCGAATCCCTTGCTGTCAACACCAGCCTTCGATGACTATCTCTTTTGATGTTGTTGGCCTTATTAGCTCAAGCATGGAAGGCAAGGATGGTGTGAAGTATGCAAGGTCCTTAGGTATGCCGGCGTGTTGGATCGGCCACTATACGGGAATACTAGTAGATGTGCCGGTAGAGCGGGTCCTCCCCCGCCATCAGGGCTTGGGCACCGGATATCGCTTCTCAAAGCTTTAGATGCCGGCGAACTGCCGGTAAGCCTGATCTGTCGACCATGCGTTTTATGTTGCATCCTTAATGATAAGACCATGCCTGAGTGCCCAAATGTGGCGGTAACCCTTTAAAACCGGGCGGCCTCATGCCGCGAAATGTGACTGTATTTCTCCTTCCGTCTCGTCCCACACAGCCAGCCGCTCTTAACAAGAGGTTGTCCACCAGACTTGACGATGGCTGCTGAAAATATCAGCCATGAGCCCAAGGCTCTCACAGCCTCCGCTGACGGACTCGAGATCCAGAAGTCAAAGATCGATGCAGCTTCAACAACCTTTGAGGCATCTGGTGATGTCGAGTTCCAGGCCGCAGACGAGTCAGAGAAGACGTATTACAGCAAGCTCTCGGTCTGGCTCATGGTTCTCTTCTCCGGCTTAGCAATAGGTTCCGATGGCTAGTGAGTTCTTCAAATGCATGGGCACTCCCGGCTTCAATGAATCCGAGGCTGATTTACTTGCCCAGCAATGCTGCCGTCATCGGCAACGTGGAGCTTCTCCTGGCCGTGTTGTACCCGGAGGCTCTGACCGATTCCATCTACGATCGGCTGAGCAACGCTTTCCTCATCGGAATGATCCTTGGAATGCTGCTATTTGGCGTCGTCGTTGACCAGCTGGGCCGCAAGACAGGGGCCGTAGCAACTACAACCCTTCTGGTTGTCGGCATTGTACTGTCCGCTGCTGCGAGCGGGGCCTCGCCTACGGGGATGTTCTGGATGTTGATTGTCGCGCGCGGTATAGCTGGCGTAGGAGCCGGCGGTGAGTGTGAGTGCCAAGATCCAGTCTGATGTCCAAATACTATGCTGGCGTTGAGCATGTCGCTGACCCTTCATCGAAAACTTCAGACCCAGTCTCCGGCGCAGGCGCTGTCGAAGCAACAGATGAGAGCCACCATTACCGCAAGCATCGCGGTTTCATGTTCGCCATGCTGGCCGATCTCTCCAGTTCGCTGGGTTATGTGTGGGGGGGCCTGGTACCTCTGCTGTTGCTTCTCTGCGTCGGCCAGGAGGTCGAGAAGTACGGCGTCGTCTGGCGGACTTCGTTCGCACTTGGCCTCGTCCCGCCGTTGGTCATCTTTTGGTTCCGCTTGAAAATGGCGGTCTCGACTGCTTACCGCAAGTCTGCCCTCCGCAAACAAAAGACGCCATATCTCCTTGCGATCAAGAGATACTATCGACCTCTAATCGGTTGCGCGACCACGTGGTTCCTATATAACTGGATTTCGATACCTTTTGGAATATTCAGCTCCACCATTATATCACGCGTCAACGTTGGTGATAGCCTCGTAAAGAACTTCGGCTGGGGCACGGTAATCAACTGCTTCTACATCCCAGGTCCTTTCCTTGGAGGGTATCTCAGCGACAAGATTGGACGTCGTAAGACCATGGCCCTCGGTTTTAGTCTACAGGCGGCTCTGGGATTCATCCTCGGCGGGGCCATTTTCCCCATCCAGAACGTCTTCCCACTATTTGTTGTCCTCTATGGTGTTTTTCTGACCTTGGGGGAGGTTGGCCCCGGAAGCACCGTGGTCCTCACGGCCTCGGAGTGCTTTCCCACGTCGATCAGAGGACAGATGATGGGCTTCATCGCAGCTTGGTCGAAAGCTGGCGCCGCGATAGGCACACAGGTGTTCACCGCAATTCTCAATGCATATGCTACAGACCCGTCAAAGGGGAACCAAGTGGCATTTCTCATCGGTTCAGCTTTCGCAGTGCTCGGAGCATTAGTAGCATTTTTTGTGGTTCCAGACGTATCTAGAAAGCTGGAGGACGATGATACGGATTGGAAAGCCTACCTTTCACAACACGGGTGGAAGGGGAGCTGGGGTGATGAGATGACTCAAGATCCAGCTGGCGTGGTACTGAACCAAAGAGGGTCATAGTAGCTTCTTCCAACAGCCGTAATTTCACGCGCTGTCTACATACTAGTTTCGCCAGATCTAAACTTACTATTGTATGAAGGCACCACACACATTTGATATGGATGGGGTATTAGAATCGAAACCACTTTGCCGGATCTGGTTGCTTCATATCCCACGACGATAGTCCGATTTTGCTTCGCCAACTTCTTACTTATCTGCACGTGGCTACCTCTAAGTTGCGCACAATTTAAAGTTGAGCTCCAAATATTAGGGTGGCTCAGTCTCGGTCGGCTTAGGTGCCTTCTTGATCATGCTCTGCAAATAGCCAATGATGAACTAAGCCGGCACTGAGACATCGAGTGCCTCGCCAATCCCCGATGGCTCGGGCAATCTATGCGAGAATGACGGAAATCTTGGACCTGTAAAGTATCGTCTTCACCGGGACAGTAGTTGGTCTGTCTTATAGTCGCCGGCGCGGTTGGTGATTTCGATGCTGGCCCGGGGGTTCATTTCTTGTAGGCTGAGCCTGGGCACCTTGCCGATGAAGAAGAACCTTTCGGCACACAATGAATCTTCTGCCATATTCCGTGGCTTGCGAGGAGCTTGGGGCCAGGAAAAGGATCATTCATCAATGAGGCGATGCCCAAGCTTCCGTCATGCTTCGGTGCCAGTCAAGGTCGCAGGAGGCAGTTCGATTCCATATCTGCTGTCGGCTACTAAGTAGTGCAGCGGGGACGCCCCTGCTTTTGGCCTCGTAGAATGATTGCAAGGAAAAATAAAAAAAGAATCCCTGGGATTTTCCTAGTCTGCCCCAGGCGGATGGATACTGAGGGATGAAGACGAGCCGGGCTTGTTGGCGCGCCTGGAATCCATGGATCTGATTGGTGCGCATCACTTTGAAAGGGTCGACTCCAATGGCACGTGTTACAGGGCTGCAGACATCGCAAGATTATGGGATTTGTGGGTCAAAACGAGCCTCACGGACATACCAGATGCTTTCATCGTAAGGGTCTGGATTTGTCCATGCCTGATGTGGCGCGTAGAAGGGTCGCTTGCACGGGCATTTCGGTATCTTCACAACCACGCGACCGAGACAAGTAGCATCAGGGTGAAGCTCACCCTTGTATATAAACCTTGTGCTCTCACGTTGTCAAACGGCTGATTTTTGAGTAATCCCGCCATGATATCATATTAAACCTTGCTCCTTTTCTATACCGTCAGAGCACAGTCTTGCCTGCTTGGTCTGCCTACACTACTTAGCACCCCAATACTCCGCAAAGAACGTTGGCTAAACATGTCTTTCAAACCACTTGAAGGCAGGCTCGCAATCCTCACAGGGGCATCAGGAAGTGAGCAACTTTCCAGAGGCTTCTGCGTCACAAGCGGTGTATCTAACCCTCAACAGCTATAGGGACGGCTATCGCAGCGAACTTGGCTGCGAAGGGCTGCGACCTTGTTCTCAGCTACTTCGTTCCTGAATCAGCCCCTGCTACTGAGGACCATTCTATAGATCTCCAGTCAAAGTACGGCATCAAGGCTTTCGATGTGCGTGGAGACCTCGCCAAGCCGACCGGCCCTGCAGACCTTGTGGACGCAGTCAAGAAGCACTTCACCGAGCTGGAGCCGAACAAGCCTTTCCAAATTGACATTTTGCTTAATGTGGCCGGTATCGCCCTCAATAACAAGCTCCCGGACATCAAGGCCTCAGAGTTTGATACCACATTCCGAATCAATGTTCTTGCCCCCTTGATGCTCGTGCAGGCCGTTCAACCCTACCTGCCAAGAGACCGCTCCGGTCGAATCATCAGCGTCTCATCTATATCAGCCCACTGTGGCTTTGTGGGGCAAGCAGTGTACGGCGGCACCAAGTCGGCTATTGAGGGCATGACGCGTGTTTGGGCTAGGGAGCTTGCCGAAAACGCCACGGTGAACTGCGTTACGCCAGGTCCCGTTGAAGGCCCACTATATGTGTCCAACACGGACGAGTTCAAGAGGGAGGCCAAGGGCTGGATTGAGCACACGCCGCTCATGCGGGTGAGGAGTGGTATAGACCCTGACGACGTCGTCCAGGACGCGAAAACGACAGGAGGCCGTCCTGCGTACGCGCATGAGGTCGCAGGCATCATAGCTATGCTTTGCTTGCCAGATGCGGCGTGGTGTACAGGACAAGTCATTTGTGCCAACGGTGGAATGCTGATGTAATCGAAAGGTGACACTGGGGGGCGGAGCATCATACTATTTCTGCATTCTGTGGGTTCGAGACTCAAGGCAGGAAGGGAATACTACAACTCATAAATTCATTTTGCTGTTCCTTTGCCTCAAGGAAACATGACACAACCAGTCAACTATGCGTGAGAAAGTAAATACCCCGGTAGTTGGGTGAGCTCGTTTCTGTAGCAGAGGAGATTCAAGCAGAGCCAGAGCGGATGGTGCTCTCAGATGTGCTCCTCGGTTTGACTGGTGAATGATTGCGCGAATTTCTCAGACATCACGTACATGACTATCGTAAGGCCGCTATAGTTTCAACAACTTATATAGTTGCATACCAAGGGTTCCATGGCTAGCCTACCTCTGGCTGATGGGAAGTTATTTTGTAGGCCATCTATCAAAAGCTTGCCATATGCAGGCCATCCCTAAGGAGGCTATTCACTAGGAGGAAGTTATCCCATAAGAGGCTGTCTCTTACGAGGATTGGGGGCCGGGGAAAGTTATCGTGGTTGCGCAGCGGACACCCATGTGGGGCTTGTGCACGTTAAAGTGAAGCTGTGGCAGGCGGTCGCTTCAGGTGGTGGTTTGGTTCTTAATGCTCACACATCCCGAAGGCACACGGTTCCTTCATAAAGTAGTAAAAGCTCAAAAATCCAGCGTTTGAAAAGAAAAAGAAAGAAAGAAAAAACACAATGCCAATGACAGTGTAAGAAGACTGGGCATGTGGCCGATATTGAAACTCTCCAGCTTATAAGAAGCGTTCTATCGGGAAATTCATTGCGTATATGTGGTTTGCGTAAACTAATGGCTGCAATTTAGCAACAGGAACTTGAACTGGGCACTTCCAGTTTGAGACTGCGTCGTGCCTGGCGCCGGCGATCGAAGACTCGGAGTCGTGATCATGACTCCCATTTGACTTCTCAAGGTTCAATCGCACGGCGCAGACCATCGCGCACTACCACAGCTCTCGTGCATAGATTTCGTACTTCCATATCGCGTCCTGGCGAGCCTGTGGAGAAGTCCCGGCAAATTTGACAAGAAGCACCTTGAAGCTCATCCACAGCAGAATATTAAGAAAAGACTTCGTTCTTGATTTCGTCGCCCACGGAAAGAAAATCACAACAATCGCCTCCGATGATGAGCCTGAACGTCAGTGACTTGGTGGTTGATCTCTCCGAGGTTTTGGTGTCCAAAGCCCATCCCCCAAGTGTGTTAAGATACTTCTCGATTTTTACGATCTATTGATGCAAGTCGAGGTCCAGCGGCATGCAGAGGGCTAGTGCGTCAAGTGAAATTAGCCCAATTAAGACTTTACTTGCGAACTGGAGTTGATGGCATTCAAGATTTACCCGAAGGGGGCGGCGCCTACACGAGCTGTTGCGGCCGAGATGCGGCATTCGTCATGCCGAGGGTTGATAGCAGCTTAGGGCTTGCATATACGGCCAATAGTACTCCTTAGCATATACGAGAGAAGTTAGCATATCGTCAAGACGTCGTGAGCTGCGACTTGGATGTGATGTGGTTATCTCCTCCACATGAAATAGATAGGTAGAGCGAGCGATTTGAGCTCATGGCGATTCCGAATTAAAGTTGATTCTCACTCCCCGCAGATTGGCTGCATTGTTCGGTCATTGAAGGTCACACTTAATCCCCCATGCCCAAAAACAGGAATTATGTTCTCTCGTCATTCGCATTCTCGTCATCCGGCATGTCCCAATGCAGCTGAAAAATCTTGCGCGGGTCTGCAGACCTCTTCCGTCCTATAAGAGCGCGAGTTGTCATAGGCCCAGGGCACCCTTACCGTTGGTATACCAATCTCATTTTGTACACGAACACTTGAAGTTTCAGCGCCCTGCGTACAGCTAAAGTGGAGTGAGAAACGTGGAAGTGCATATTTGCACAGAGACCCGCTAACCTGCTGGACTGACTACTGCGAATGATGCGCAGATCAAGTTTGTCTAGTAGTTTGATCCATGTCAACCTGACCCTCGTAATGCTTGACATATTGTCCTCTCAGATATACATATATCTATATACCCAGTGTCTTTTCGTCGACGGATTATGCGGGGTTTTGATACTCATCGTCCATCCCTCTGAAAATGACAGGTCGCACTCATCAAGTTGTGGGACACGCGATCTAGTTCAGCATGTGGAGGACAGTTCGATCGAAGAGTGGTGGATACGTTGTCCCAAAAGGAGCATGTTTTGCGATGCGGTTGATGAGGAGGTTCACCGCCCTGAGGTGAGTGTGCAGCTGCGACTCATGCATGGATAACACTGATTCTGGCCTCTCTGTTAGGTCAGCAGTAGCGAAGGGTTTTTTTTTTTTTTTTTGGTTTTGGGGGAGAGGGGGAGGTTCGCATACGGCAGAGATGTGGACTATTTCTAGCTTTAGAGGGAAATGAAAAGCAGAGGGAAAATGCCGAGCGTCCGAATTAGGTCGTTTCAGTACCGCAGGCTTGGGATTGGGGCCAGATGGCTCGTCTCAGTCGCCGTTGGCAACGGCCTTTTGATCTACAAAGCCACACGTGCAGCAACTGGGGCCCCCATTACAACGATCAGGGGGCCCCCCTGGAGCTCGCTTCGAGAACCTTGCAGGGAGATGTGCAGAGTGGACTCAGTCTGTCAGTGGAGCCATCCGATGTCCCAGTGACCATGGAGGTTTGGTACCGGGAGAACGGCTTTGTTTATCGTCGCATGCGGGACGAACCATTGGTGTGTGACCAGGAATTGCTCAATGTTTCATTGTCACCTCGGCCGCACCAGCTGTTGATGAGTCGTACATTCGCCCTGCCCCGCGGCCGCAGGGTGCGATCTCCATGTAATCTATCTTAATGCTTGTGCCTTCATCCTGGAGGGCGACCCCATCTCTCGGGAGGCAGCAAAAAGGGACCTAACCAGAAGTGGTCATCATCACGAGCCGCGGTTGACCACTCTGCTGGTGGCGCCGTGGCCCTCTTTATTATTGACCCCGGCAGTTTCCACGCGGTATACTGTACCATGCCGACCGTGATCAAGGCACGTAGATGGGCCATTGGGTCGGAGATAGTGGGGACTGTTGGGATTCAGTAGATTCGCCAGGGCACTTAATGCTCTCTTCCGCCATGGCAGGCTTCTCCCACACTTTGCCCTCGTTCCCTGGTGCATCTGCTCGTCGTCCTAGGCATTGACAACCCTATTTACACGAACCAATCGCAAAGCTCAAGAGGCTTCCCTCGGCGAGGCAGAGAGTCAGCGGACCAAACGCCGTCGATACTTGTTGATAGTCGAGTAAGTCATCACGCAATTCGGACCAGTTGTCAAGTTTAGTTCGAAGAATGAGGACGGGAACTGACAGAACGGTTGCGTGGGAAAAGAACATAGTGAGGTGAACACACCGTTCAAGACTGCGCAGACGAGGGATATTTAAGTGTTGACGCCAGCCCATAGCAGTGTTTATATAAGAACCACAAGGTGATTCACCTCCCCTTAATTTTCGCACACGACCCCGACCTCCCCTCCGCCCCCATCGGGCACCTACACCACGACACAATGAAGAATCCCGCAGCCGCCATTTTCGCCCTTATTGGCTCCGTACAGGGCGCTTCGATCCCCACAGCCGCGAATGTTGAGGCTCGCAGCAGCTCGACTCCCAGGGGCGACTGCAGCAACATCACCTGTACACCTGCCGTCGGTGCCGCGCATATCATAGTCAGCCGTGCCTCAACCGAGGCCCCAGGCACGGGCGTGCTGGGAAGCGTCGCAGAAGCTATCGTGGCCTCCCGCCCTGGCTCTGATATCGCAACCAACCCCTACCCAGCTCTCCTGGACCCATACTTGGAATCTGAGACGGCGGGTGTGGGCAATCTGACAAATATCGTGCTGGAGTACCAGGCGTGCTGTCCAGATAGCAAGATGGTGCTTCTCGGCTACTCCCAGGTGAGAAATGCGCACAACATGACCTGAGAATGGAAAGAGGGCACCGACTGATCTTACTCTCTCAGGGCGCGCAAGTTACGGCAGACTTTCTTTGCGGCCGCAGCTCCGCAGAATTCCCACCAACGCCTCCTTATTCCGCAGTCGTGACCGAAAACAGTAAGTCTTGTGGTAGTTGAAGACGTTAGATCTCCTCTTGGGAAAGGAGGAGGCTTAAGCAGCGAGCTAACATGGGTCCCAGTTGCGGCAGTTGTTCTCATGGGTGACCCGTCATTTGTCAAGGGTCTTTACTGGGATCGCGGTAATGCTTCCAACGTCAGCGTAAGTTCTCTTCTTTCTTTTCTTCTTATCTTTTGTTCTTTGAATCTTGCTTCCTTACTTCTTGCTTCCTTACTTCTTGCTTCCTTACTTCTTGCTTCCTTACTTCTTGCTTCCTTACTTCTTGCTTCCTTACTTCTTGCTTCCCGTACCCGTTGTATCTACCATGTGTTTTTAGCACAGGGTGAGAGACTTATGCTGGGGTGGAAGAAGAGATAATGATGATTTATCCTCGGGTCTTACTCGTCTTGAACGATAAATCACGCCCTAGGATACATGCTGACCAAATGCTGCGGATAATAGTACTTCCCCCGTCTAGACAACGCGGCCTGCCTCCCCGTGGGAGACAAGATGATCTCGTATTGCGATTCTGGGGATTACTTCTGTGACAATGGGACAGCCCCTGATGCGCTGACTATTCACCAAACCTATGTTCAGAGATATGGCACCGAGGCGGCTGAATATGCTGCCGACAAGATCGGCTGTGGCTTATGAGGGAGCAGCACCACACAGGTGTGTCTATAATAGACCAAAAGCATCAATTACAAGCATACTGGTAGCTTTCATCTATATTCTTGCACATGCTTATGGTGATCACATGCTGTACAGCTGAAGCATGTGTCTGTCCTCTGAGCGACCTTGATATGTGAGTCTGGATACCACACGAGAACCCGTGGAGCTGGCAGGCCATGGGACTTCCTAATTTGACTTAGGTGAATTATTGAGCGAAAAAGCAAGAAAGTCAAGTGGAAGCTCGTCTAGAATGCTCACTTGTCTTTGCAGGTCAACATTCCCATTGCGGTGTTTCCGATTGTATGGCTTGATTGTTATGTATTAGAGGGTTTGCGAAAGTGTCCGTCACTGTTTAGCAAAGACGAGACGTAACAAGAGCGACCGTAGCAAAGTTGATCAAGGAATAGTCGTAGTACTAGAAAGAAGCCTAGGTGCCGGACTCAAACGTACACTCTCCTCAGGCAACCGACCAAGTTGGTTGACAGGTGCAATGCTGGGGTGCCATGGTCCGATTATCACCACGTCAAGAGAAGTAACAGGCGCAGTCCTAAACTTGTCCTCAATCGAAAGATGCTCAACACGACCAATTTTTCATTTTCACAAGACGGAAATGACCCGGGTAAATACAAGCGGCTCTGAGTATCTCTTCTTTCCTGACTACCTCTCAGGCCCTAAACTGAATAGGTTTCCCTAAGCATGAGGGCTTTACAAGCTGGAGTATTTCTTGAAGGCACCGATCAAGCCGCCAGTGCTGGCGTCATGGCCGGAGCCAGTGCCCTCCTCGTCCAGTTCCTTGAGAATCTTCTTTGCCAAGACCTTGCCCAGCTCGACGCCCCACTGGTCGAAGCTGTTGATGTCCCAGACAGCACCCTCCGTGAACGTGAGGTGCTCGTAGTAGACGATAAGCGCACCAAGCTCGGCAGGGCCAATGTGACCGCCGACGAGCACACTCGTCGTGGGCCTGTTCCCAAGGAAGACCTTGTGGGGGGCCAGGTCATCCGAGGTGCCTTCGGCCTTGACCTGCTCCACGGTCTTGCCGACCATCAAGGCCTCGGCCTGTGCCAGGTAGTTGGAGGCAAGCATCTTCTGGTGCAGGTTGTCGGAGACCGGGTTGTGCGACTTGGCGGCCAGGATGAAGTCGGTGGGAATCAGCTTGGTGCCCTGGTGCACCAGCTGGAAGAAGGAGTGCTGAGCGTTTGTGCATGGCTCACCAAAGAGGATCGGGCCGGTCGTGTACTTGGCCGAAGTACCATCAGAGGTGGTGGTCTTGCCGTTGGACTCCATGGACAACTGCTGGAGGTAGGCGGGGAAGCGGTGGAGATATTGGTCAAAACTGACGCGATGAACTGTGAGCTAGGAGAGGGGGAAGAAGTCATGTGGGGCTTCAACTTACGGAGCGACCAGGTGTGTCTGGGCGTTGTAGAAGTCACTGTACCACACACTCAGGAGACCACCGATGGCAGGGATGTTGTCCTTGAGAGCCGCGGAGCGGAAGTGCTTGTCCATCTCGTGTGCACCAGCCAGGAACCTCTCAAAGTTGTCGAAACCAATGTATATGGCGACGGAAAGACCAATTGCGCTCCAGACGGAGTAGCGGCCTCCGACCCAGCTCTCGAAACCGAACATGTTCTTGCTGTCGATGCCAAACTTGGTGACCTCAGACTCGTTGGTGGACAGGGCGACGAAGTGCTTCGCGATATCGCCCTTGCCGCCCGTCTTCTCGAGGAACCAGCTCTTGGCCGTGTTGGCATTGGTGGTGGTCTCAGCGGTGGTGAAGGTCTTGGAGGCGATCAGGAAGAGGGTAGTTTCGGGGTCAGCGTTGGCGAGGGCCTCTGCGATGTGGGTGCCGTCAATGTTGGACACAAAGTGCAGGGTCTGGTCCTTGGCGCCATAGTGCTTGAGGGCCTCGGTGACCATGACGGGACCCAGGTCAGATCCACCGATGCCAACATTGACAATAGTGGTCAGCTTCTTTCCTGTGAAGCCCTTCCACTCTCCGCTGCGCACCTGCTCGGAGAACTCCTTCATGTGAGCAAGGACGTCGTTGACGCCGCCCTTGGTGCCCATGACGTCCACGCCATCGACTTTCATATCCCAAGGCTGACCCTCGAGACCAACGTTCCGCAGGGCAGCATGGTACACAGCACGATCCTCGGTGGAGTTGATCTTGTCACCGTTGAACATGGCATCACGCTTCTTCTCGACACCCGCCTCGGATGCCAGCTTGGTCAGGAGATCCAGGGTGTCATCGGTCAGGAAGTTCTTTGAGAAATCGAAGACAATGTCTGTGGGCTTGCCGGAGGAAGAGACAGAGCCAGGCAGGGTGAAGGTGCGGGTGAACTTCTCGAAGCGCTTGGGGTCCGCAGCGAAGGCCTCCTTGAGCACGAAGGACTTGCCCACCGTGTCGCGGTGCTGCTGGAGCTCGCCCCAGGCGGGAAGGCTGCTTGCTTGGGGCATCTTGGCTTTGTTTGTGGTGATTGATCGTGTGGGGATTACTGCTTCTGTGGCGAGGAATTGGAATCAGCCTTATGATTGGACAATTAAAGCAAGACGAGGGCCATGTATTGCAGGGCAGACACAGAGAAGGGGGGAGGGCTTGAGGGGAGGGGGGGAACTCGTGAGAGCTCCAGGTGTGAGCCTCCAACAAACAGTGTACAGCGGAGACGGAGCACTTACTAACTCAAGCTGTGGGAAGCGTGGGATACGGAAGCCCGAGGGTGGTTGATCTGGAAGAAAAGGCCAGAAGGGAGAAGGTGATGATCAGCCTAGAGGTTGGGAGAGTAAAGTAAATGTAAATGTTCAAGTCCAAGTCCAAGGGGAAGAGAAGTTGGAACTGCCCAGGTGGAAGCGGGGTCCTGTGCTTCCACAGCTTCCGACATAGCAACGGGGAGACATCATAGCCTAGCTGCTGCTGCCCCGCAGTGGTCTTACTGGGTACCCAGGTACATGCTTATCCGGAGCTCTAAGCACCAGCCCAAGGTATCTGCTACACTGTCAGGCTGTCCAGGAACGGTACACCAAGAAACATGCAACAGCATGAGCCCAGCACTAAATCGACCTCATCAGCTCCACCTGGTTAATCAACAGTCCTCCTGACAAAGGGTTTTTTTTTTTTGAAGCAACATGTAGAAGACGACAAAATCCGATGTGGGCTGCAGGCAGGGTAGATTCAAGCTGTCGACTCGCTGATATTCAGGCTGCGGCACCTAATACCACAGTACTCAACGCCTAGTCTGCCCCTGTCGTCCTATCAAACTTCCCAAGTTCCAATTCTGGGTGATCAGGCAAAGGTGAGCAAGCCCAACAAAATGGAACCCAGACTGCACATGTACGCATAGGCCTAGTCACTACCAAGGTACCTAGGTACCTACTTGCCACATCCACTTGGGACTGGCTAAAGAGGGCAGCATGCGCTCCGGTGCTGATTAAGAACCTCCTGTAACTGCTCCCACGCATTTGTTGCATACAGTATACATCTCTCCGGCTGGGCCGCACTGCCCCGCCCGCCCATTCATGTTGTCTGGCTAAAAGATGAAGGAAGATACTACATGTAGAACATGGCCTGACCAGTTTGATGGTCCTTTCCGGGACAGATGCAAAACCCAATGAAGATACAAGCAGGTGGAGATATGTCTAGTGCCTGGGAAGGCGTATCTCAACAACACATGGCCTGATCCTGGGGCCTCGTTCTCTCCCCCTGGATGCTTCAAAATGGACGACAGCGAAAATTCCACCCTGGCAGACCTGCCAGACTACACCGCACCCGACACAGCACGCCACAGCACACCACAACACACCACACAGCAGCCATTCGCTCCATTGTTTGCCCGAGTCTGTTCGAGATCCCATTTTGTGCACTTTCCATTCGGCTCAACTCTACAACTGCTATGATCCTGTCTACCCCGGGCTTTTCCTCTGGCTCAAAGACACAAACCAGTAACAACATGTGCAGATCATGGAATTTGCAGAATGACCCCTGCCCAAACCCCCTTGCCGACCAATTGAAATGTGTAAATGGACAAGACCGTACTCCAACATGTGAATTGCTTTGGGGCCTGAGAAATGCAACCAAGCGCTGTAAGCAGCATGGCTGACTTGTTCTGTTTCCTCTGAGTTGCTTCTTCTTCCTTTTCTGACCTCAGCCCAGGCTTGGGCTGATGTGGCCCAACCAGGCCTCCCGGCTGCAGGCTCATCAAGGCAGTGATGATGTTGTGTCCTACAGCAGATGTTCTAAAATGTTGACAGGGCCTTTGGTAACCCTGATGCCCCGTGCCCACGGGTGCACGTTGCACCTGACCTGCCGCTGCTGCTTTGGCATTTTTACACTCTGCAAGCAAGATGAGGCCCAGTCTACCTGTCGTTCAGACTGCCTGCAAAACCGGGGTCTTTGACGCTGCCACCACCATCGGCCAGGCCAGCAATCGGTCGATTGTATGAGAAGCCCTGGAACTGGTTCTGCATTGTCTGCGACAACACAGGGCCCTCGACATATGAATCCTGTGGTGCCTCTGAGGTGAACTCGGGGTCAAAGTTGGCCGTGTCCAAGGCATCGGCCTAGGGTTTGCTCAGTCAGTAAAACATCCTATCATCAATGATGTCTCAAGAGTCACACAGAAGATTGTAGCCATGTGTGCAACAGAAGAGGGGGAAACAAAGAGGGGGGTGATTCCCCAAGGAGAAGGAGGAGGGCTTAATGTTACATACCACATTGGGCTTGAAGGTTGGCTCATATTTCCGCTGCAATAGCTTTCGCCAATCTATCGCGTGGAAGAACGGGTGCGCCTTTATCTCAGCAGACCCATTGGCGCCCAGCCGCTCTGCTGGGTTCCGGTTCAGCAGCTTCGTCAGCAGGTCCTTGGCCGCTGGGGGTACGACGTCGTGGCTGGGGAAATGCAGCGGCTCCGACAGGATTTTCCTGTACATCTCGTTGGTGTTCTCGTCGTAGAACGGCGGAAGACCCGTCAACATCTCGTACAGCAAGACACCAAGGGTCCACCAGTCCACCGTCTTGTTGTAACCCTGGCCCATCAAGAGCTCCGGGGCGAGATACTCGGGAGTGCCGCAGAAAGTGTTGGTACGGTCTTCGTCCTTCATGTCCAGCTTGCAGAGACCAAAGTCGCAGAGTGCAATGTGCCCTTGGTAGTCCAACAGGATATTCTCCGGCTTCAGGTCTCGATAAATGACGTTGAAGCCATGCAGGCACTCGAGAGCACAGAGCAGCTCGGCAGTGTAGAATCTCGATCTGTTAACATCGAAACGCTGTTCTTTCTGCAGGTGATGGAAGAGCTCTCCTCCGTTGACGAAAGCCAGTACGAAGTACAGCTTCTCGGGTGATTGGAACGTGAACTTGAGAGGGACAATGAATGGGTTGTTGATCTGCGCGAGGACGGACCGCTCAGCGAGAGTATGGGTGACCTCGGACCTGGAGATGATGTGCGCCTTCCGGATCGTCTTGAGGGCGTAGATACGGCTGGTGTCCTTCTTCCGCACCTGCATGACCTTGCCAAAGCTGCCCTTGCCCACTACCTTCAACAGCTCGAAGTCTTCGATCTTCAACTTGCCGGCTCGGTTCTCGACGTATTCGACACCAATCTTAAGCTGACCTTGGCCGTACTGCACCGGGACCCACTGAACGCCATTGTGACCCAGTGTCTTTTCCTTTTCGGCGAACTCGTTTGCCGCCTTCTCGCGATCCTTCTTGCTTGCCTTGGGATCCTCGGTAAACTGGTGTTTCTCCTCGAACCGTGGGTTGATGCGGACGACACCCAGGAAAATATCCTGGCTCCGTCCCGCGCCCGGCGGGGCAGTCGGGTTCCGGATGTATAGATGAACGGTAAGCTCGGTCACCCTAGAGACATCGAACTTGTACTGGGTGTTGGAACCTGCCCACAGGGGGTTCTCGGGGTTACCCTCGACGGAGTTGACAAAAACCTGAACCTTGTCGAAGTCGAGAAGGGCATAAGGCATATATTTTCCAGACACGCGGCCATGGTTGGTAGGCACGTTCCCAAAGCCGCCCGAGGTGTTGGGCCTATGCCCGTTTACATAGGAGCCCGCCGTCCTCTGCGAAGAACCGGGCCGTACAGACCCTGCGACACTGGCGCCCCCTCCTTGGGAGAGCGAGCTAGAATGACTGCTGAATATACCCTTATGCTGGTCAGGTAATGCAAAGTCTTTACCCTCGTGTATAGTGACGACGAGGATTCCGGGCTTGGGCGGTGTTATGACGGGGGCCTGGGTGAGGGCTTCCGATGAGGCTGGACAAGTGTTGGTCAGCTGGAGTTGCATAGCGCACGCCAAGGATGGGGCCGCCTTGGGATTGTGAGGCCCGCAGGGAAAGGAGCTCGTACCAATATTGTTGTCTGATGGTGTGGGAGACGCAGAACCAGCGATACTAGACTGTGGCTTCTCGTCCTTGTCGGTGATGGTCGAGGTAGAGGTGGAACGCCCGAAGCCGCCCAGGGGGCTCAGGTGCGTCTCCTTGAGTTCTGAGGGATGGGAGGTGAGGGGTTAGCAAACGGAAAGCTTGCAGGACGAATTGGGGCTGCCGCAAGTCCGGGGAAGGCGGTCCAAAGGGCCGCGCAGGTAGAGAGACTTACTCTTGGTGAGTTTCCACGACATTGTGAGGGGTTGGGAGGGACGGTGAGGGCGGGAGCTGGACGATGCGGCGGCTGGTAGTGCGAGCACTTGCAACCCGGTAGAAAGGCCAACGTCCCCAAGAGACAGAGCCACAAAAGGGAAGAGAGAGAGAGAGAGAGAGAATACGGGTGGCAGGCAGGAAGCAAGCTGGCAACGGACGGGAGGGGAATCAGCCAGGGAAAGTGAAAAGAGGGAACAGGAGTGATGGCGATGGCGATGGCAAAGTGACAGAGGCTGGGCAATGTGTAGATAGATGACCAAGCTCCGTGGCAAGTTGGCAGGCTGGATCGGGTTGTTGGTCGTTAACTTGGACCACAGGGATGGGCGGATGGGTGGGCGGATGGTGGTTGATGCTGAGGTGTGCCCAGTGCGCAGGCCCGGAGGTTGGCACTTATTAGCACTGGATTGGTAAGACTCTCGTTTCGCAGTTTGGGGTGGAAGAACGGGGCCAGACTTGGGGGCCTGCAGGTTCCACTTGGGGGGGCCTCTGCCTCTGGGCGCACCTAGGTACCGTTTGGCAGGAGGTAGCCGCTACCTGAAAACTTACTTGGGTAGGGTTCGGGTTGATAAGCAAGGGGGTGGGTGTGGATGTGGCCCAAGGCGCAGGGGATAGAGACAGGCACAAGCCACCTACCTACCCTTAGGCAAAAAGCAAGAGGGCCCAACCTGCCCTGGTGCTGCCCCACACTACAGGGCACATGGCAGTCATGGCCAGTGGTCCCCGAACACTTGCACTCTCGCAGGTACGTAGTAGATGGCTAGGGCGGTAGGTCAGCCCAGCCAACCTGCCTGCCCGGCTAGCCATGTTCACAGCAGATATGTGTCTGGGAGGCCTGTGAGAAGAAAAGGGAGGTTGCAGGAAGTCAATTTCAGTGGTTCTGGTCCTAATTTTAGTCAAGGTCGATCCAGATGTCTGCGTGTCTGGTCTGGACAGGGGCAGTCAGGGGTGGTAGTTTGGGGGTTTGAAAAGGGGCTCGTTCGATTCCATTCCCTAGGCTGAACAGCCAGTGTGATAGATGCAACAAGAGATGGTCTTCTTTCCTGTGAACTAGGTATTTTCTAATGTAAAATGGTTATCTAGGTACCTATGTAGTGTTATCACTGCTTAGTCTCCAAATTAAAGGAACTGTGACATCTGGTCTGGTATATAGGAAACTAGTCAAGCACATGGGTGCTCAAGTACAATCTTCTCGATTTGTCTAGGTCCTCCGATAAGCATCTACTGTGTGCTGTATCAGCTGGCACCTAGGGTAGGTGTTTTGGATTTGCACACATTCAGTCTGTCAGTTGGCCTCTACTGTGCCCCTACTTATTATGGTGGACCTCTGCCAGCCGGATCTCATTGCTGCCACCACTTATTAGCGGCGGCCCGAGACGAAAGCCTTCCAAGCTTGTGGCAAACAACACTGCCTGCAGCATCCCAGCCCAGGCCAGCCCACCTCAGCTCAGCTCGTGTTTGGCCAGTCAGGCAGCCAGTCAAATACTCCCATTGCAGCAATCTGGAAGCGAATTGTTGCATGTGGCGCCAAGGCGGGGGAGTGGCAGGGTGGCAGTGCGTCTAGGTTTTAGTGCACATACCCATTTGACCACCTCCCTGCCTACCCGGCTCCCTGGTAGCGTACCCACGCTCCGCGCCCAAGCCGAGCTCACACCGTGTCTTGCTTGCCGTTCAGCTCTCTTTAATTGAAAGGTAAATAGCTGATCATTGCATTTCTATGATGCTCTCAGATTGCATCAGTCTATGAGTCTGACTAACCTATATGCTTGGCTACCATGGACAATACTCGTATATATCCAGGCTAAACACGATGCCTAAGTTCCCTAAATATTTCCAAACGGGCAATGCCCTCTGAGTTTCAGTTGTGTGGCTCACCTAGCATACCTTCTCAGCTCTGGTCCTAATGTGCGTTGCCTTTAATTGGACCACACCGTCTCACACTTCAAGAAGTCTCCGTACTTGCTAGGGAATGCTATAGTCTTCTACCATGGGCAATCCTTGATCTGCAGAACATATTTATACGGTCATCAGCCCGCAGTATTGTGGCTTCCAGCAGTCAGCAGTCACTTCGAAAACTTCGAAACCACTAGCAGTGCACCATTTGGGCTTTCGATAGGCTGTGTAAGTCAAAAGACCAAATGTGTAACTCGCACCGTCCTGAAACAAGATACACAAGTAGTGGGTGGCTCCGCCTTGCGACACAACATCTATCATCTCCGGACGCGGGGCTATAGTGTATACTCTTGGAGTGTGAAGTCCGAGGCATACCCGGATGCCTGTCACTAATACCACCTGTTGAGATGGGTCAATTTTCTGAGTAAGGTAGCAATAGCTACTAACATACAAGAAAAACATCATATACAGCTGAAGAGTGTGCAGTTTGGAGCTGGTGGAAATAGCCAGACGAGTCTCTACATCCCTTGCAAGAAGGAAGGGGACATCCAGAGTCGTCAGGGGCGGCACAGTGAAGGTGACCAAGGTCTCTTCTGATGTGTTTGAGAAACCAAGAGTGGAGTTTCCAAAACACCTCCAGCGCACCTCATCGATTGATGTGAACGGGCACTTGAAGCACAAATATACCTGCCGGTTCCCAGCATCGAATGGCCGCGCTACCATCACTTCAGACATCCCCATATCTTCTCAGTAAGCGAAGAAGCCTGGATAACACCTGGAAGGTATAGTAGTCTCCTCGTCCAGGTCGGGTTCCGCGACGCCGCTTGAGCAGCAGGAAGGCTCAAGGCGCTTTGGAAGAATCGCCTCCCTCAGCCGGCCAATCCATTATGATGAAGCAGACATGGTATAGATTTGGAACGTGACCACTTGGTGAAACCTTGTTTTAATTTCACCAGTCCGGGATGGAAAAGCTCATAGGCCGGGGTTGAGACTGAGGTCAGCGTAAGTGGGGCCGCAACGTTGGTGTTTGTTGGTTCAGCCCAAAACGCCCGACAAGGACGCAGCGCCAACATCATTCTTCCCAAGGTTCCCGAGGTCCCAGTTGTCTTCGGCTGTCTTGGAGAGGCTGTAGTGATCAAACCTGGTCGAGCTGGTCGTCCCGACGAGGGCGTCCGATACCGCGGTTCCGAGCAGCACAGCTAGTACTCGGTTTTCTGCCAGGTAGTTCTCGCATTCGTCGAAAGTAAGAATGATGAGTGTCCTGTCCATGTTGAAGTTCTGATTCGATAGGAGGGGTTCCATGAAACTCCTTGCCCACTCGCCTGCGACTGTGATAGAGCTATCGTGGCCATCTGAGGTCATGTTTGGCGTGACCCAGATCCACTGAGGCAGACTATTGCTGGCAAGTTCCTCATAGAACATGGTCAAGTTCTTTGACTTGGCTAACCTGTTGACATCTCCGGTTGCCGAGTTATAGCTCATCATGGGCTGCAAGAATCAGCACCTAAACCTGGAGGCATGGAGGTATGGGGGATTTAGAATTTACGAGGGGACTTACGTTATGTTTCCTCACATACATGTTAGCACCAGTCTCCTGATTGACCCAGTCCGCCTCGAAGCCCGAGTACGGCTGGCCTTCCCCGTAGATGCTCCAGCTGACACCGCCAGCCTCCAGAAGATCGATGACGGTCTCAACGCTCTCGTCAATCTGCACGAAGTTGTCGAGCAGAACACCATTCTTATCGGCACCTAGCGCAGCGACGTAATTTGGCTGGGACGGATGTGTTATGCTCCAATAGTTATCCAGCTTGATTCCCAAGCTGGCGAGATACGCAAAGTTCGGGTCACCGTCAGCAATAGCATAGTCCTGGTTCTCACTAGGATCTCACGTTAGTCATTTCAAACCATGAAAAGAGGGGGATCCGTGACGGGAGAGAACTGAACTTACAAGAAAATCTGCACGTAGCGGTCAAAGGACTGGCCCTTGATGTCGCTGGTTGGGTGCAAAGTCAGGGCGGTTGCTGCTGCGGCGGCGACATCTGATGCTGCTGTAGCAGTGTACATGTTAGATGCCGCCGGCGTCGACTGTGAG
Source organism: Diaporthe longicolla (assembly GCA_000800745.1). Classification (NCBI taxonomy): domain Eukaryota; kingdom Fungi; phylum Ascomycota; class Sordariomycetes; order Diaporthales; family Diaporthaceae; genus Diaporthe; species Diaporthe longicolla. The sequence goes on along the minus strand of JUJX01000256.1, from coordinate 37,672 downwards.
GAGCCCATGGCTACGAGAGTGACAATCGCTGGTATGTCGATGCTTGTTGGTTGGTTGGAAGGGGAAGAGCGAGGCACACTGGGTAATGGGAAAGGAGCAGTGTGGGCATGCTTGTCAGTATTTCAGCGCTGGTGTGCAGCCCATGTCTATACGGCGGGCACGCGCACCGTCGGTACCCCGTCTCACGAACTCATCTTGACGAGACGGCGCTCTGCACGCATGCGGCGACGGGGGCCAATAGAGGGGACGCACACGATGGCCAGAGCCCAGAGGGCCTGTTGGGCAAGGGGCCGGGGCCGACGAGTGTGGATGTAGTGGGGTGGAGGCGATGCAACAAGAGCCGGAGGACAGCTCGATAGTGCTTGTTAGAGGAGTGCCACCATCGTGGCGAGATTGCATTTTGGGGGTCCACCTCGAGACCTACTCGGCCGATTGGCCGCTGCTCAATGGCTTGGTGGAGTGGCCGGACGGCGGCAGGGCGGAACACCCTTAACAAGCCTGACAGCCCGACAGCCTGACACTCGAAGTGCTCCTCTGTCTATCCAGAACCTTGCAAGCCTTGGTATCTTGGGTAGTTGGATGATGCAAAAAGGCATGCACTCCGCTGCAAGTTACACAGGTAAGTAAGTACCTAGGTACTTGTACTGTATAGCAGAGTGCCGCACATAGTCAAGTACCTACCCAGGTACCTAAGTAGATACGTAGGTACAAGGCACAGTAGGCGGACGTTGGCCGCTCGGGCCACACGTTCGATCTACTACTACTACCTAGGTACTGTCAGGGAGCTGCTCTACAGTCGGCTTTGTTGTCCCGTACAAGTAATCAAAGAGATCACTTTCTCAATCCGACAAAGACGGGTTCAGACAAATTATGACGGGCCATGGCCACCTCGCGCAGGGGCGATGAGTATTATCGCAGCCTCTATGCAGAAGAGCCCGACTTCCAAGGTCTGGCGCGGCGAGATGCCGACTTCAAAGCCATGTGCGTGCCATGACCGACGCGGTGCCCATCTCCGGGGCTGCAACCACGGACGCTGACAGCCGCGCAGCCTCAGCCCGAGCCACCAGCTCGACTTTACCGACCCGGCTGCCGTCAAACAGCTCACCAAGACCCTACTGGAGATACATTTCGACACCAAGATCGACCTGCCCGACAACAGGCTCTGTCCTCCTGTAAGTCCCCAACGCCTCACACGACGACGACAGATCCTCACGCGGTTTCGCTCGGGCTAACCTGCGAGAAATCACCCGCAGGTCCCGAACCGGCACAACTACATACTGTGGCTCAAGGGCCTGCTCGACTCCACTTCGTACAATGAGCACGGAGGCAAGCTCGTCGGCCTCGACGTCGGCACTGGCGCGTCCTGCATTTATCCCTTGCTTGGCTGTGCCCAGCGGCCATGGTCTTTCATCGCCACAGGTGAGCAGGACAACCCCACAAGTCACGCTCACCCTTGGGGCCATGCCCTGCCTGAGCTAACATTCACTCACCTCAAGACATCGATCCCGAAAACTTGAAGCACGCAGAGAGGAATGTGCAGCTCAATAACCTACAGTCTCGCGTACGGATCCTGCCCCGGGATCCCACAGACCCCCTGGTGCCCCTAGACGAGCTCAAGCTGGACAAGATTGACTTTGTCATGACCAACCCGCCCTTCTACGAGTCCGCGGAGGAGATGCTCAAGTTGGCCGGAATCAAGGCACGTCCGCCAAATTCTGCATGCACTGGAACACCCGTGGAGATGGTCTGCACTGGCGGAGAGGTCGCTTTCGTCAGCCGGATATTCGATGAGTCTCTGCGTCTGAAGCAAAGAGTTCAATGGTACAGCTGCATGTTCGGGATGGTGTCTAGCCTTGAAACCATGGTGCAGAGGTTGAGGGAGCACCGCGTGGACAACTATGCGGTCACCGAATTCGTCCAAGGCAAGAAGACGCGGCGATGGGCTGTAGCGTGGAGCTTTGCGCCTATGAGGCCAGGCCAGGATGTTTGTAGGGGCATGACGGCCACCCCATGGAGAAAAGTATTGCCCAATATCGTGGAGGTGGAGGTCTCGACCTTGCAGAGGACCGAAGAGGTCGGCGGGATGGCCGACAAGCTTTCCACACTTGTGGCATCCCTGCAGCTCTTGTCTTGGGAATGGGACCGGGAGAAGTTGAGAGGTACTGGACGGGCGAGGGAGAACGTCTGGAGTAGGGCATGGCGGAGGAAGAGGAAGCGCGAGGAGGAGCACCAGGAGCAGCACCAGGAGGAGCACCAGGCTACATCGCCCGCTAAGGATGCAGTGGAAAAGGAGCAGTGCGCCTTGGGCTTTTCCGTATCAGTGAGCGTCCGAAAGACGACTGCTGCTGTCATCTGCAGGTGGCGGGAAGGCCATGATGAGTCCATCTTCACCAGCTTCTGTGGCTTCATCAAGACACGACTTCAAGAACCTAACACGAATAAAACTACTGAATGAAAGAAGAAGGGCGGGGGGGTTGGGAGATATCGATGGTACGATCGTCTCTTCGTCTCTTCGTCTTTCGAGGGAGGCAAAGGCAGGCCTGCCCTTGCGTTAGGGGAAACCCTTGACCCGCAAGCAAACAACCCAGGGTCTTTAACCCTGACCCCAAGCCCAAGCCCGAGTTTGGCTCTCGCCGAGGTCAACATGCCTCCAACACACTCTTGTATTACATCCACCACGCTTTGCACCACCAGTTTAAGTCAGCCCAACATCCCACGCCGTGTCCGAAAATGCCAGACTCCCCCACACCTACCCAAGCGCAGTCGCGCTTCAAAGCGCCAAACAACATGTCGACGCAAGAGCGCATTTCAACCAACACTGTAGGGCTCGTGAACCTGTCCGATTTCCGCAAACGCAGGGCAGAGGTACTGGAACAGCAGGAGCGCGAGGCTAGGGAAGCGCTGCGCTCAGGTACGACAACCCCTTTGATCGACCGGTCACAGAGCGCGACTCCGAATAACCTGAGCGATGGGGGTAGCGAACGGCCAGTCAAGAAACAGAAGAAACCGAAAAAGGCGCTGGTGTCCTTCGGCGATGACGAGGAAGACAACGACCCGGGGCCTGCTCTGACATCCAAGGCCAAAGCAGACAAGGCCACAAATCCGAACAGCAAGGGCGCTGATCAATCGGACCCCGCTACCGATGGCGACCCAGATCTTGGCAACAAGGACAGCAAGAAGCCCACCGGGAAGATCGCGGCGAATACCTCTGTCGGCTTTGTCCCCCGCGCCATGACCAAATCGGCGCTACGGCGCGAGGCGGCTGAGAGGGATGCTCTTAGGAAGGAATTTCTTGCCCTGCAAGAAGCGGTCAAGGCCACCGAAATCGCGATGCCTTTCGTCTTCTACGACGGTACAAATATACCTGGCGGCACGGTCCGTGTCAAGAAGGGTGAGTTTGTCTGGGTGTTCCTGGACAAATCTCGGAAGGTCGGTGCCGAGCTAGGTGTTGGCGGCGAGAAAAATGCCAACGTGAGGAGGGAGTGGGCTCGCGTTGGCGTCGACGATCTTATGCTGGTTCGCGGCACAATGATCATTCCGCACGTAAGTCTCCTGGGAACAAGCCGCGACGAGGACAAAAAAGAGGCGTGTACAGTCTAGCTAACAACATACAAAAAATTCCAGCACTATGAATTCTATTTCTTCATAATGAACAAGACGGTGGGGCCGGGCAACGTCCGCCTGTTCGACTACAGCGCCGAAGCTCCCTCCAAGGCTCCCAGCGCTTCGGGCTCGCCCGAACCACAGCCAAATCCCCTCTCAACATCGGCCCGCAAGGGCGGCCTCAACAGCAATCTGGTGGACATCAACACCCTCGAGGGTGCAGACGAGGATCCGGCGTTCACCAAAGTCGTCGATCGGCGTTGGTACGAGCGCAACAAGCACATCTACCCGGCGAGTGTGTGGCAGGAATTCGATCCAGAGAAGGACTATACGTCTGAGGTCCGGAGAGATACCGGTGGTAACACTTTCTTCTTTTCGAAGTGACCTTTTTATCTGGTGTTCGACTTGTCGGTATCGAATGTCGCGTTCCCCTTTCGGATTGGGGTTGGAATCCAGCTTGGACATCAGGACACGGCATGTGTATCTCAACCGGTCAAGAACCTGAGCGCTGTCCACGTCAGGTAGAGCAGGCCAATGATGAACCAACCGGGCCAGAAGACGGCCAGGCACAGGCTGTTACCACAGCCAAGGATCAGCACGAAGAACTCGAATTCTAGCTTCCTTCGCAGACGCCGGCCCTGGCTCGAGTCCCATGCGGACCGCGCAACGTCGCCCAGGACTGATGCCGACCTAGTCGCGAGATCTTTGGCGATGAGGTAAAGCTGCAGCGCAGCGACGCTGGCCCCGAACACAAGATGTGTGAAAAGAGCATGGTTGATGCGGAAGAACCGGCCTGCCAATGTGAAAAGAGCAGAGCGTGCGGCTGAGTTGGACAGCTTCAAGGCGGGACTGAGCTCGATAGCGTATTTGCCAATGATTTCGGTCTTCTCGTGGTAGCTCATCTCTGGGGCCGTCTGGGTTGTAGTAGCTGCGAGGAGGGACATTTCCACCAGAGAGCGGGATGTTCCAGAGGCTTGGAGATTTGATACGATATGGCTAGTGTAGAATATCAGTCTGAGGAAATAGGGGGGATGCCCAATTTCGCGGGTTGGTCGTCTAGGGGACCATTAAACGCCTTGAATGGACGCAGTCGGTTGGGCACACATCACCCGGTGCGTATGAGACGAGTTTGCACATGCCCGATTCTGGAAACAAAGTCTATCAGATCGAACAACGAACAGTCTAGGTGAAGGGAACCGGACTACAGCTTTTTAAGAAACGCTACCAAGGCATGCGAAGTCCATCGAAACGTCTTTTGAGCGTCCTTGCATCTCCCACCAAAACAAAGTCGCGGCTCGCCCCACCACCGTCGAGGCGATTCGTGGCCGGGCTGGGCGCAACCCCACCAGGTCGAATCCACGAGAAATCTCGCCAAACAGTCGGTCCCACGTGGGGCTGGAGCCGTAAGCTCTGGAACCACGGCTGCCAGCCCGATTGACATATGAAGGGCCTGATCCCCGGGTCCCCAAGATCGGCCGTAGCGTTACAGTACCTAGACGATAGCTAACCCGCCCACCCAACCAGTCCAGATATGACACCGCCTGGCGGGCCGGCAGACTCCATTTCAGAGTGCTGTACACCGCTTTTGGGCCAATTCTGCGTCTTTCTGCGTCCACCTCCACCTTCACACGTTGGCATACCTAGTCAGAGTCGTCGTCTATTTACTCGATGATGGTTGTTGCCACCATAAAACCTCCCGCAACCAGCCGACTCTCGTAAATGGATCCCCCGCGCTGTGTTCTCAAATCTGCTGCAGTCATGGTAAATAAGAGAGTCTAGGTCGTGTCTGGCTGCGTGCTGTTTGCCCAAGAAGGGGAGCCGCAAGACCCTTGTGCTCCACCCGTGTTGTGCTATTGGCTAGGTGGTCCTGCAAGGGGAATTCACATGTTACTCGTTAAAAGCCGCAGAAGCTCATGCTCCTCAGGCCTCTCAACTTGCACATGTATCCTGCCTCTTGAGCGATTGGCCCTAACACTGGTAACACTGGTCTGCAATTGAACTGCCGGATCTTGAAAACCCCGTACGCCCTTTGCTCCAATTTGGGTGCATCTTATGCGCTGTGCTCTGCTCAACTAGGTGTTTTCGTCCCAAATTCGGGGTGTTGCGAGAATTGGCCCGGATCTTGACAATGGGTCGTTCACATTCAGTGCGACCGCCTCATCCTCTATCATACTTACTCTTTTCCAAGCCCTCGTTCGGGACTGGACCCCGGGGTTGTCCTCACCCTAGCTACCAGCCAATCAAGGTGAAGAGACCCCCCATATTGGGCAGGTTGATGTGACCGCTCCTCGAAGATAATGTCTTGCTGAGACAAGTAATTATGATCCAAAGCTTGCACCCAAGGTGCTGGTTTACTCATAGTATCCTGCCATCGCATGTGCGTTATCAATGATAGCATGATGACCTCGAAGAAGCTGACTTTGCACGATTCATAAGATAAAAAGCCCACAGTGCACGCAAATCACTCACATGCATCACGATACTTTTTGGTGCAAGTGTCCCAACACCTCTGAGCCCTCGGGTTTAAGGGAATGGGCTATACTTATGACTTCTCGAACGAGCAACAGATTCTCACATACTCAGCAATAGAACCACGAGCAAGAATTTGAGCTTCTGAAGACCAGGCGAATTCGGCCGGTCACGGCGCCCCCCCCTCTTCTTCCCTGTAAGCAGGTTCCATGCTGATTCCTGGCAATCGTAGTATCTCAAGTCTTGGATTCATGCCTGTCTAGCCGTTCGTCGCTTGTCAGCCACGAATTTCCCTAAGTCCCTCCAGTAGAATGGAATGGTTGATTCCAGGCCGTAATTGGCACTTTCTTTTTCCTTTTTTTTTTTTTGGGG
>JUJX01000255.1:43844-70043 GCA_000800745.1 Diaporthe longicolla | reverse complement strand
AAACCTAACTCTATAACTTAGTTTATAAAGTAATAAGCTTTTTAAATAATTATAAATAATAAAATATACTAGCTTTTTATATTAATATATTTAATAGCTATTATTTATTTCTAATTTTTAAACTATACTAATTTAATCTTTTTATATTTATTAATATATATAATAATTATTAATATAATTAATATATTTATTATAAAACTAGTTTTATTAAAATTATATAGGTTATTATTTATAATTCTATACTTAGCTATTATATTATAGAGAAGTTTAAATTAAGTTTTAATAATTTTTAGATTTTTATAAAGTACTCTTTAATAATTATAAAGATAATTAAACTAGGTTTTTAAGTTAGATTATATATTTATAAAGTATTAAGTTTAATACTTACTAATAAGCTTATTATTATATAATAATAGTATAAGGTTAGCTATATTTTTTATATTAAAGAGATATATTAAAAAACTTTATATATTTTAGTTAATAATATATTAGATAAATACTTATTTTTTAATTAACTTAAGTTTATAATTATTAATATATATTTTCTTATAATAGATTTAATTATTTATTCTAGCTAATAATATATTATAGGGGATAGAAAAGATTTATATAGCTTTATATATACTTATAGGTTTTTTATAGTTTATTTTAAATTTCTTAATTATTTAAAAGATTAGAATAATTTTATCTTTTTTTAAATAAATTAGTATAGTAGATATTAATTCTTAATATATTAAATAGTTAAATAAATAAAGTAATATAAAACTAATATAAAAAATAGGGATATAATCTCTATTAAATATAAATCTATCTATTAAAACCTTAAGTTTTTAAACTTATATTATAACTTTACTACTATTTTAAATTAATAAAATAATTAAAAATAAAAAGTTAAAAGTAGTTAATATTAATTAATACTAACTTTTATTACATTAACTATACTAAGTAAATATTAAGGTTAATAAAAATTAATAAATTAATAAAAAGTATTTTACTAAGTAATTTATCTTATTAAATAGTATATTATATTAAATATTAACTTTAAACTTTTATTATTAATAAAAATATAAATTTATTTAATCTTTTATATATTACTTTTAAAATTAATATTACTTAGTATATAATTTAAAATATAAGTTAAACTTAATAATAATAAAAAAGAATTAAAAGTTAAAAGAATTTTAAATTCTAGAATATATAATACTAATATTAAATATTTAATTAAATAGAAAAGCTATAATAATAAAGATAATATATAAAAACCTTTTAAAAACCTAATAAGTTATTAGTAAGTATTATAAGACTTCTATTAAGTAAAAAAAACTAATTTACCTTAAGAATATTAAAACCTAATAAAAGTTAAAAAGAAGTATTACTAGCTTTTTAGGTAGAAATATTAAATAAAGCTTAGTTAGCTTACTTTTAAATATTCTATAGCTTTATCTAATAAACTTCTTTAATATTTACTTTATTTAAATCCTATATACTATAATAAAATAAATTAGAATTATAATCTTTTAAAAAATACTATTATTTATATAATTATACTAACCTATTTAAAATAGTTTATAACTTAGTTTATAATATAAATAGCTTTTCTTTTATATTCTTTACCTCTTTATTAATATATTACTACTCTTTTATAACTTTAATAACTAAATAAAAGATATATTAATACTAGTAAAAATAGTAAAAAAATAATAAAAAATAATAAATAGAAGATATATTATTATTATTATAAGTATATAAACTTATTTAATATACTTATTATAATATTTAAAGTTTTTAAAATATTTATATAATAAGTTATTTTTAAAATAATAAGAATAAAGTATATTATTTAAATTACTTAGTAAGTTAATTTAAGTTATAAATAAATAATACTATATAATCTTTAAATTAAATAATAATTTAATAATTTAACTTAATATTATAAATTAATAAAAAAATAAGATAGGAATATAAAAAAGACTATTATTAAATAAAAGATAAATAAAGAAGAACTAACTTATTAATTTTTAAAGATAAAGAAGATTAAAGGAGAGGGATAATATTATAACTTTAATAAAAATAGGAATAATAGTTAGTTTATATATAAAACTAAATAGCTAGTATATTAGCTAATTAAAAAGGTATAAAATAAATTCTATAAAATTATATAACTATAGATTACTTAAGTAGGATTAAAGAGATTAAGTTTTAATTTAACTAATTTTAGATTAATTAAATTAAATACTAAGCTAAATAGTTTTATATTAAATTAAAAGGATTAGAACCTAAGCTTTCTAATTTAAACTAAAGAGATAAACTATATAAATATACTTATTACTAATAAATAGTATTAGGATAAGATAGCTTTTTAATAATTAATCTAAATATTCTTTTTAAATAGCTTTTATTAGCTAGTAATTAATATATTATTTAGAATATTACTTAACTACTACCTTATTATATATCTTAGATATAAACCTTTTAATCTTTTAGTTTATAAAACTTAGAAAGCTTTAATTATTATAAATATAGTATAATAAGTAGCTTTTAAACTAATATTAATAGATTTTAAAAATAATAGTTTAAAACTTATACTTTTAATACTATAATAGTTTTTATAAGATTTATAAAGTTTATAATTTTAATTATAAGTAGTATTATACTTATATTTAATTAAAATATATTAAAAATATTTAAAGTTATTTTCTTAATAAAATAATTAAAAATTTAAAGTATATAAAATAAATTTTAACTAAAACTTATTTAATCTTTAATTTTAATTAAATAGATTAAAAAAGTAAGTATTATAATAATAGGCTAGCTAAAAAGAATTAAAATTTAAAATTATATTAAAATAAATAAAATATAGAAATTAAAGTAAAATAAATAAAAAGATCTTTTTAAGTTAATGTTTTTAATTTTTAAAAAGTTTAAAAAAGTTTTAATTTACTTATATATTAGTAGAAAAAGGAGAAAATAAAAGGAAATTAAAGATTAAATAAAATAGGTTTAAATATTTAAAGATTTAATATAATTTACTTAGAAATAATAGTTAATTAATCTTATTAAAAACTAAACTTTTAAAAATAATATATTAGTATTATAATAAGAATAGCTTAGTATTATATAATTTAAACTAATTTTATTAACTTTAAATAAATTAAATTAATACTTTTAAAATAAAAAGTAAGGAAGTAATATAATAAGTATAGTCTATATATAAGGATTAAACTAAGTACTTAATTTTAATTACTTTAATAAGAGTTTTTATAAGAAATAAAAATCTTTATTAGGTTTAAATTAAAGTAACTTATAAGAATATACTAAAATATATTCTTAAAGCCCTTTATAATTTAAATATAGCTATATAAGTTTCTTATAAATTTAGTATTTAAAAGGATTAAACTTATACTTATTAAAGAAGAAAACTTTATATAAAGAAAAGCTTATAAAACCTTATATTAGGTAAAAGCCCTTTATAAATATTTTACTTTCTAAGTTATAAAATATCTAATTAAGCTACCTAGGCTTATAATCTATAAGAAAAAAAAATCTTTACTAAGTTTAGATTAAAGCGACTTATAAAAATATATTAAAATATATTTTTAAAGTTTTATATTTTTAAAACTAACTTTCTTTTTTCTTTCTTTTTTTTCTTTATTTAACTTAGCTTAGCTATAGCTTTATAATATATTAACTTATTTAATAACTATTATATTTATTAGTTAAAAAAGGTTTTTTTTTAATAACTTTATTAAACTTAAAAGAATAATAATTTTTTATAATTATTAAATATTATATATATATATAATACTTAATTCTATATAAAAATACTTTTTAAATAAAGTTTATATTATTTTTTTACTAATAAGTATTTTTAATATACTTTAAATATTTAATATAATAATTTTTAATTTATTTAAAACTATTTTTAAAAAGTATCTTAATTATTAAAAAGAATATAATTCCTTTATAGTTATAATAAAATAAAGATTTTTTTATTATTATTATAAAGTTTAAAAAAAAGTTTTATTAAGTTAAATATTTATTTTAATTAATAAATAACTAGTTTTTAATTAATATTTAAATATAAAATATTTAATACTTACTTTATTAAAGATAATTAAGTTAATAATATATAATTAATAAAAAACTTATTATTAATAAAAATAATAACTATTTTTATATTAAATAATATTTTTATTAGCTTTATAAAACTATTTTTATAATTTTAAAGTAATTATAAAAGTTATATAAAATAATAGTTAAATATATTTACTAGAAATACTTAAGCTTTATATAGTAACTTTTTTTTATAAAATTTTAAAAAGCTAAAATTAGAAATATATTAATTTAATAATATTTATTTAAAAAAAATTAAAAATTAAAATATTAGTTAAAAGTTAATAAAATAGTTTAAAGAAAAAAGGTTTAACTTAATTTAAATAAACGTTTTATAAAATATTAAAGTAATTAAAAGAGCCTAAGTTAAAGTTAAGTAAGTATTTAAAGAAAGTAATAATAATAACTAATTAAAAATATTAATAAAAGAAGTAGAAGAAATTATAGTTATAATATTTTAAAGGTTACTAGATTATATAAAGGAAATAAATAAGTTATAGATAAAAGATAAAGGATAAAAGATAAATAATAGGGGTAATAGAATATATTAATATATTCCTTAATCCTTATTATTCTTCTATCTAACTTGTTTTAAAAGAGAAAATACTTTTTTATTTATATTTATTTTTTAAACTAAATAAAATATTTAAGAATTATTTAATTACTAATTAAAAACTAGTAATTACTAATATATTAGCTAATAATTAGCTAATATTAAATTTAATTAAAGTAGGTGGAAGAAGATTAGACTTAAAGAAGGAAGGTTATAGTTTTTATATAGTTAAAAAAGTTTTTAATATAGAAGGTTCTAGAAATCCGCTTATATAAGTAGATTATATAAGTATATATTATAAGGTTATATTATAGTATAAGTTATTAGTATACTAAATATATAGCTTATAGCTAAATAGCCCTTATAGTTAATAAGTTATTAATAAAAGTAGTTTTTATTTTATTATTATAAAAAAGCTTTTTATTTTATTTTATTATTTAAAGGATTTATTTTTATATTAGTATTTTATATATTTATAAACCTTATTAAAAATAGTATTATATAAGTATATTTGCTTACGTAATATCTTATATAGTATAGATAGGGTTAAGGTAAAGGTATAGCTAAAGGAGGGTGGTTGGAATTAGGGGGTGGCTGGAATCAGGGGCGGGAACGTTAGTCAATGCACTAAGTGATAGCCGGTGCTGTTGGACTACTCATATATGTGCAAGAATTGCGCTCGTCAAGGAGGTCTCTTGCAAACGTTGTCTATTGCTAAGGCACCCTGTAAAGCTAAGACACCTTAGATTGAGGCGAGAGCAATTTGTCTTACTGTATGCTTGTAATGAATCTGGCTGGTGTCTAAGCTGCAACCAGGTGGGTTGTACACTGTCTGTTATCTACTTTATGTTCCCTGACTGTTGGGTGGAAGCTTCATTGGTCCAATGACATACTAGTAGCATGCAATCAATCAAGTCGATCTTGATTTTACTGTGTGCATTTCTTGTACATTGAATGCATGGCCCAGCCGCCTTCTCATCTTGGGATATTATAAATCATGGTTGGAGCCCGCGTGAGTGTGATGAAGTCTCTCAAAAGCTGCAGAGATATGGGGTGAGGTCATGACTAAGAGAGCATTCAGCTCGCTTCGTGTCTGAATACTTCAGGATGTACTGCAAAGCAACAGGCTAACTTACGTGAAGGTGGGACTACTGTGCAAGGCTTTGGCAATCCTTCGAAGCGGTGAGCTCGATAGGACTGGAGGCAAGCAGTTTTCGTACCACAGACCACGTCACCTAAATGCACGACTTGTGGCTTTTGCGTGTCTGGCGCTTGGAGTTTTTAGTTGCTATTTTCAGCTCGGTCCAGTGACCTGCAGCGCTAAGCCACTCTACAACAACTACTGTGTACCCACCCGAATCCATTGAGTAGGAAGTGAGCAGGCAGAAATCGATGATGCAGCGATATGTTCCAACTTGTGCAAAAAGAAGCCAAAACTTGTGTTTGTCAATTACGGGATGTGGCCATTACTGTCAAAGTGGCTCGCACGATGGCACTGCCAGTGTGAGGCGTCGTAAGCTGGAAGTCCAGCTGACAGAACTGGCCCATGCCCACACGTGTTGGACATGGTCTCGCTGCAGGGGACAGAGGTGTCTCCATAATTGACGTCCCAGGTGCTGTGAGCCCACCTGCAGCGGTACCCACCCTCAAGCAGATCCTCCATCCGCAGTAACTTGGCATACCTACAGCATTATCCCAGATAAAGGGAGCAGCAATACATCACCCTGTCTCCTTGAGTACGGCTTCAAAATTCAAAAGTCAGCTTCATGATCGGGTTTCTCGTGCAGATTGTTAGAAGTTCTCTTGTCAATGGTATCCTGCCTTTCTTGCACTCATCAAGCAGCCCACAACATCACCTCCAGACCTCAGCTCTTCGGCCACGCAACGTCAACATGGCACAGAAAACCACCAATCTCATCATCGACGCCATAGACGATTTGATCAACGAGTTCGGTCTAAGATCATATGATGGGTCATCAAGTCCTGAAGTTCCACTTCCCCTCAAGATCAGCAAAAGGAGGGACACAATTCAGTTCACAGAGGGCGTGACAGACGACATGCCCTTCACACGAAGCGACTCTATGTCCTCCACCTTGTCAGATCAGTTGATTCCTTCAGAATCCAGCTTGCCTGTATGACGTACTCCAGTCAATTTTGCACACCAAATCGGACGAAACCCTCACATGCGCTCCTTCACGTTGCTTCCACACACCTCTGTCGACCAGCCCATGCATAGACACCAGAGTCAACTGGTTAGCACCTGTGGTGTGAGACGCATTCAGGATTGGGAAACGAATGGAATTTGTAAGAAATGGCAAATTTCTCCTTCTAGGATATTCTGGAGGGAGGGGGTAATGCATATAAGGCGTTCATTGTCATTGGTATCAGCAGGTGTGCTTGCACACCTCATCTAGACTCTTTCTATTATCACAGAGCACCAGTACCTTGAGATACCGGGTCTTGCAATTTTTAACTTAACCATATATAACTAGCCGACTGCCTTCACCCAATCTGCGGTGTACTCAGTCCAGACAGACCCCACATCATGCGGCGGTGACTAGATCAGAACCCTTTCCAGCAGTAGCTTGGACTTTTGCCCCGTTCTCACTCTGATAACTCTGGGGGATCCATTTCTCTGAGTCCCCCAAACGATCTACGGTCAGCCCGGCCCTTCCTGGATTTTTCATTCCAGCCTCAAGCTGCCTTTGATACGAGACGTTTCGGAGCCGTTCCGACTCGGCAGGCGTGAGTTTGAGCTGAGAGCATCAATCCGTTAGTCTTGACAGCTTCTCAATAAGCAGGCTGCGCACTGCTGAAAAACAACAAGAATATGGCTGTTGACTTACATATATCTCAACACCGATGGCGTGAATTGCGAAAGCTAGCCACATGGCACTTCCGAAGTTAGACCCCAGCGCCACGGTCAACTGCACTGGGTCGCCATTAAAATTGGCTTCAACGGCAACCTGCTTTGATGGATCTGATCCGTTGAAGAAAGTAGCGCAGTCTGGGTAGGAACTTAGTGATTCCTCCTGTGAACCGAAAATGTATTCTATTTGCTCGCATGGTCGGGAGTCATAGTAGCCTCCAATTCGCGAGACGATCTGCGCAGCGATGATCATGATTATCCGAATAGTAATAATACAGCCAGCCTATAATTTCTGCGTGAGTATGGATTTCTCTTTTTATTTGTATCCGCTTTTTTCGAACACAAGAGATTGTTCAAAGGTCGACAAATAAGTCAGGATTGACCCCCGCATTCAGAGAAACTTACGTAGAACCAGGCTCTTAGCATCCAGGCTCTGTGCTGCTCGATCTGAAGTCTCCTTATGTTTATATATGCCATCGCCAAAGCTCCGACAAATGCGATGGAAATGAAACCAGTGGCGTATTGGGTGGCCAAGGTGCCACCAAAAGCATGCCTTGCAATCATCAAAACTCCCACTGTTCCGAGCAGCGAGAGAATAATCACTAGGTATCCGTTGAGCCGGTGGAAAAGCATCGCCTTGTAGCGAATAGCAGGGATGAATTGGAAGACGACGAGAAATGAGGCGGGGAGTATTGTCGCGAGGTGCAGTATGATTCCGACCTTCTCATGCCCGCGGAGGTAGTAAAGGCACTCCCCGGGAGCTGCGTGGTTGCTGCCGGAGTCACCGGCGCTGCAGAAGACTCCGTAGAAATCGAGATACTGGAGTCTGGCCAGTGTGAATCCCACGAGGGCACCTGCAAAGATGAACCAGAGTACGAAGTTGTAGCCCTTTTTGAACCCGATAGGATGGTAGACTTTGCGCATGGCGCCTATGAAGGATCCTTCGCTTGCTTTGTTGGAGTCCGTCATTTTGCTCCGGAGAGATGAGGAGCAGGAGGTGAGCTGCTTAGTTGGGTGAGCTTTGGTTGGATCGGGAACAGGTGATTGTGGTTCAGGTTCATGATGATTTCAAGACGCACAATACGCGGCGTCTAGCAGAGTCTTATATCCGTGGAGTCCTGCAGCTCTCACGGGCACGGCGCGTAGTGTTTCCTCTTAAGGACTGCCAAGTCGCTGCGCAATTGTTGCACTTCCAAGGTTGTTTTGAGGCTCCATGGTACCAATTTCTGACCACGCTTGCTTTCAGCGGCACCATCGTCGTCATCGACATCTTCCCAGTGCGAGAAAACAATCATCCAAGAATACCAGATGGTCCCCTCCAATGAATTGCAGGTCGCGCAATGGTCCCGAGTGCGGTTTAGCGTGCGCCAAGTGACTGGTGAGGCGTAATCAGCCCGCGCCCGGAGTCTTGGGGCCATGATCCATCCGCGTGGGTGGCCAAGCCAGCCTAGACTCCTTTAGCACATGTCCGTATTTTGTGACGGAGTAATCATCCCCTAAAAATCGGACCACGTTAAGAATCTCGGTCTACAGCAGCTGCGGCTAGTAGGATTCTTAGGCGCATATGTCCGACGACTAGCTCTAGAGATTCATGTTGATGACGACGTTGCGTCCGCAGTCGCCAAGGAGCGGATGCTCAAAAGGGAAGCATTGCGCGCCCTTTATTTGTTCGGTGCTTCGTTATCAATCCTGATGAGTCGCCATGGTGGGAGTTCCAGGGCGATCAAAGGCGTGCCTTACATGCCGAAAAAGAAAGAAAGGGGTGAGTTGCCGACATCCTATCACGCTGCCTCAGGTCAAGCCCAAGGCCCACGGGGTTCTCCGGAGTGAACATTACCTCAGACAGCGGTGGAGCTAACGGCCAATATGTACGCATGCATCAGTGCGACTACCAACGCCCAACTTGTACACAATGTACAAAAGCCGGTATTCAATGCGGCGGGTACGAACGTGAGCGGATCTTCGTGCATTCTACTGCTTCATCCCAGAGAGCCGTGATCGAGTCCCGCGAAACAACTTCAGCGGCGAAGAAGTTAGACTCCCCACCAAACCCGGGGTTTCAGTCACCGTCTTTCGCGGTGACGCATCGGCGCCACAGCAAGGATGAGGCCATTGAGATCACTCTCCCCGGGTCTTTGTCTAGGACAGCCAGAGAGGAGAAGTATATCTCTCTCTATTGGGACTCCTTCTTGCCGAAAAGTCGGGATCGATCTGCTTCCAGAGAGTGGACAAGATCCTCACAGAGCCTATTCCGAACAGAACCTGCCTTGAGGTCTGCTGTCCTGGCCGTCAGCCTAGGAGCGCTGGGGGAGAGGGAGAATTGTAGGTGGATGAAGGAGGAAGGTTTGAAGGCGTACGGAAGGGCACTCCTAGAAGAGACTGTGGCGCTGAGGTCACCATCCCGAGTCAAGAGCGATGCGGTCTTGCTTGCGACCAAGTTCATGACTACTTACGAGATGTTGTTTGGCGCAAGGACTGGGAATCTGTTGGAGCTGGCACATCGCTGGCGCTCGCACAACCTCGGCTCGCTCGCCATCATGGAGACGAGAACACCTTCGAGTGCTGTTGAAGGCCACGGTCATCACATATTCCTTGACAGTCGGCTGTTCTGGGTGGGTCTAAGAAGACTGCAACAATTGCTTCTCGTCAGCTGACAACAGGGCAGATAATCGACGGTATTAAGCGGCGCAGGCGGTCACCACTAAGCCACGACGATTGGAAGACGATTCCCTGGAGGAAGTATCCAAAGAGCACAAAGGATTTGCTCCTGGATATTCTGGTTGAGATTCCTGGGCTCTTGGAGGATGTTGACAATTGCGAGGGACTAGAAAGCCACGAAATGAGACGTGAGGAATACCAGCGAATCGCAGCCATCTCCCTCGGGCTGCACTCCGAACTCGAGAGCTGGTATGATGCCATGCCGCCGGAACGGAGATACGTGGACACCTACGTCCTCGGTACAGGAGACGAGCGAGTAATCGAGGAACTGCCAGAAATGTACACGATGCTGCTGTACTGGGCGACCTGCCTTTATTTGTACAACGCGATGCGAGTTCACAACGATCACCGGCCATCCAGCGTGTCACCTTTTCTACCGGACGCGGCCACAGATCTCGGGCAATACATAGCCAACATGAGCCGGGTCTTGCCATTCTTCTTCGACCCAGACGCTGGCAAATCCAATCTCTTACTCGCAGCGTTCCCACTGGGGACTGCACTACAGTTTATGTTCCTTCTCAAAGGACAAGCGTGGGCTGGGGACAGGCTGCCGGATGAAGACGGTAGCAGGCTGATGGTGCTTTTCACGAGGCCCGAGTTCAAGCCAGTTATGGACTTTCTGAACAGCTTGCAGCGTGATAATGATGTCCGCGGAGAGGAACCAGCAGCAACATTCGAGGGCCGGGCGAAGCAATGGGCTGGATACAAAAGGCTGGAAAGGGCGTAACGATGAGCTCGGTGTTGATTTGCGTCTTGTTTAATGGGGAGCAGGGCGAGGAGCAGGGCGGGTATAAGGCTGACCCAGAGATGGTCTCAGACCCAAGAGACTTGGACAGAAAGCAGAAGAAAAAATGATATTGACTTGGACGAATGTTATAAAGAGAGGTAGCAGGAATAGGCTACAACATCATGCACTTCAGACATTCCACAGAGGAAATCTTGCACCGACATAATGGTGATGTTTTGCACACCTACGTCGGTACTCTTGTCTGTCCAGGGTACTTAATTCTTGGCCCCGCAGTAAGACTGGTGCCCGGGCGGGTAGGTACCTAGTAAGTAGTCTGTCTGCAGTACAGTACAGACAACCCTTGTTGAGGCGCGATAAGCGACAACACGATAACGTGGATGAGGGGCCTAAATTTTTGGAGGCTCGCAGCAAATTTTCCTCCCCACGCAGGGTTCTTTCTGCTGCCCGACAACCTCGACCCTCTGCCCTTTCTTTTTCTCCTCCATGCCCTCGAGGATTCCCTCCTTTCCCTTCTGCATTTCCCAGGGCTAGCAATTTTTTTTTGTTCTGGTCAAGATGGATCGTCAAAGACTGGTGACCCTCCTGCAGGAGAGCCAGATCCGTAAGTACAATTGATGTGGCCGTCGCGCTTTCTACCCTTTGTCGGGGCAAGTCCCAGTGGCCTGCCTGACTGACCTCTTTTTTCTACATAGCCGACACACAGAGGGTCAAGGCTGTCACGGCAGAGCTTCAAAAGAACTTCTACTCGAAGCCCGAGTCCCTTCTCCTCCTGGTCGAGATTGTCTGCACCAACGAGGATGTCAACCTCCGACAGCAGGCCGCGGTGCAGGCTGCGCGCCTTGTGCCCAAGTACTGGGAGAAAATACCCGCAGAGCAGAAGGCTGGCGTCCGGCAGCACCTTGTCGAGGCCACTATGAAGGAGCAGCATGCCAAGTGCAGACACTCTGAGTCTCGTGTGATTGCCGCCATTGCGAGCCTCGACCTCGACGACAGCGCATGGCCCGACCTGATTCCTTCTCTGTTCACCCTTGCCAGCAACAACGATGTCTCCCACCGTGAGGTCGGGTCCTACATCATCTACGCCATTCTCGACGAGAACCCTACACACTTTGCCGAGAAGGTCCGCGACCTGCTCTCGCTCTTCTCCAACACCATCAAGGATCCCCAGAGTGCTGATGTTCGGGTCAACACTGTCATGTCGATCGGGGCTGTGCTGATGCTTGTCGAGCCCGAAGAGGATGAGGCTGCTGTCACTGCCGTCCAGCAACTCATCTCTCCCATGGTCAACGTTCTCAAGGATGCTGTGGATAACAACGACGACGAGAAGACCAAGCAGTCATTCGAGGTCTTCCAGCAGTTCCTTGCTTACGAGCCCGCCCTGCTCGGCCCTCACCTTCGAGACCTCATGGCATTCATGGCAGAGCTGGCTGCCAACAAGAATGCTGACGATGAGGTGCGGTGCCAGGCTCTTGCCTTCCTTGCTCAGGCTGTGCGCTATCGCCGAATGAAGGTGCAGGGTATGAAGGACATGGGCTCCCAGCTGACCCTCAAGAGCATGGAAATCCTCACCGAGATTGATGACGATGAGGACGAGGACGAGATCACACCTGCTCGTGCGGCCCTTTCTCTCCTCGACCAGCTGGCATCCGATCTGCCCCCTCGTCAGGTCATTGTGCCTCTGCTCGATGCTCTGCCCAAGTTCGCATCGTCCGCCGAGCCTGGCTTCCGAAAGTCTGGGGTCCTAGCTCTAGGAACTGTGGCTGAGGGCGCCCCTGACTTCGTGTCCACCCAGCTGAAGTTGATCATGCCCATCGTTCTGCGTCTGCTCAATGACCCCGATGCTGGAGTCCGCCACACCGCTCTCATCGGTCTCACTCGCATTGCTGATGAGATGGCTGAGGAATTGTCAGAGGACCGAGATGCCCTTGTCGAGGCGTTGCTCAAGAACATCCAGGCCGCTAGCGCCGAGTCCTCCGATGCGGCTGTTGCCAAGAAGAATGTCGAGATCATGCGATGTTCCTGCGCTGCTCTGGATGCGTTGGCGTCTGGTTTCGATTCTGATGTTATGCAGAAGTACGGACCAGAACTGATCACCCCAATCGGCAACCTCCTGGCTCACCCCGACTTCAAGGTCAAGGGCGCCGCCGCTGGTGCCCTCGGCGCCATCGCTGGCGCTATGGAGGAGCACTTCGCCCCTTACTTTGAGAACACAATGACCGCCCTCGGGCCCTTTGTTCAGATCAAGGACAGTGAAGATGAGCTTGAGCTTCGAAGCGGGGTGTGTGATGCCATGGGCCGTATTGCCACAGCTGTTGGCCCCCAGAAGTTCCAGCCTTATGTCATGGAGCTCATGAAGGCAAGTGAGGAGGCGTTGAACCTCGGTAACCCAAGGCTGCGGGAGACGAGCTTCATACTGTGGAGCGCTCTCTCTAAGGTCTACGGCAAGGACTTTGCCCCCTTCATTGCCGGCGTTTTCAAGGGTCTGTTCGACAGTCTGGAGCTCGAGGAGGAAGAGCTCGTCCTGAACCTGTCTGAAGAGGAGAAGGCCATCATCGGCACCGAGGATGGAATCATCCAAGGTGGCAAGAAGATCAAGATCCGAGAGCCTGAAGAGGGTGAGGAGCCCATGGAAGATGACGGATTTGAGGACGAGGACGACGACGACTGGGGAGACTACGGTGTCACGCCCGAGGCGATGGAGAAGGAGGTTGCCATCGAGGTCTTTGGAGATGTCGTCACCCACGCTTGTGGTCTCGCTGAGATTTCGCAATATCTCGAGAAGGCGCTGGAGAACATCACGCCGCTTGTTGAGCACAGCTACGAAGGTTGCCGCAAGGCAGCCATCAGCACACTGTGGCGATCTTACGCGCGTGTCTACGAGCTGTTCGAGGAGCAGACTGGCACGAAGTGGGAGGCCGGCTTCCCTCCCAAGCAGGCCCCGTCGGAAACCCTGACTAAGCTTGGCGAGATTGTTGCTGCTGCCACATTGAAGCTGTGGCCGGATGAGACCGATCGGTACGTTACTGCCCCTCATTGTGAATCCATGATCTATCCTTTATGATGAGCATCCAGCGTTATACCCAGCTCACTCAGACGCAAAATCATTGCGGTTGCTGAGAAAACGTCACATCTACTCCTGAAACCTCCTTCCATTCAACCATATGCACCCATCACTTGCCCGTGGACATCAGCTGACCATGCCCGAAGCAACGTCGTCACCGACATCAACCGCAATGTGGCCGCGACTCTGAAAGCGTGCGGCCCTGCCATCCTCACCCAGGAGAAGATGGTCGAGCAGACCGTTACTGTTCTGACCACCCTGATTACCCGCTCGCACCCCTGCCAGCAGGATCTTGGCGATGAGGAGGAGCAGGATGCCGATGCTGGCTCTTCCGAGTACGACTGGCTCATCATCGACACTGCTCTGGACGTGGTCATAGGGTTGGCTGCTGCCATGGGCACTCAATTTGGTGAGCTGTGGAAGATTTTCGAGAAGCCCGTCATGAAGTTCGCCTCCTCTCAAGAAGATCTTGAGCGATCGACATCAGTTGGCGTGATTGCCGAGTGCGCGGCGCACATGGGCGCCGCCGTGTCGCCCTACACGCCCGCGATCCTCAAGCTTCTGCTCAAGCGTCTCACCGACCCGGACCCCGAGACCAAGAGCAACGCTGCCTACGCAACCGGCCAGCTCGTGTACCACTCCACGGACGCCAACACCTACCTGCCGAGCTATACGGACATCCTCGCCAAGCTGGAGCCCATGCTTTCTATCGACCACGCGCGTCTCAAGGATAACGCGACGGGTTGTGTGTGCCGCATGATCATCTCCCACCCTGAGAGGATGCCAATTGCCGACGTGCTCCCTGTCCTTGTCGGCCTGCTGCCTTTGAAGGAGGACTTTGAGGAGAACACGCCGGTCTATGAGTGCCTCTACAAGCTTTGTACGTTGACCACACCCGGCCCGTCTACAAGAGAGATGACTGACAGACGAGCAGATGAAGCCAACGAGCCCACTGTGCAGAGCCTGACACCCAAGCTCATCGGCGTCTTCGAGAAGGTGCTGAGCCCGCCCGAGGAGCAGCTCCAGGACGAGACACGCCAACTCGTGCAACGCATCGTGCAGAGCCTGTACAAGGCCAAGCCGGATCTGTTCCAGGGCCATGAGCAGGTGCTGAAGGTTTCTGGTGCAGCGTAAAACTTATGACCAGTGATGAATGACCCCCGATGGAAAAGTACATAGGAGCGGGAGGGTAGCGGTGTACACTGCCCCGATCTCTTAATAATGATTAGATGAAGGTGTTTTGTGGATTACCCCTTTTGTTGTTATAGCATCTCAGACCTAGACAGAGATATCAATGATTCCCCCTTTCGCAACAGAGACCTATGATGTCGTTAGCCGGCATTTCACTTTGCCTCCGAGCCCCGTTCAGTAACACCACGTTTGGACTCGGCGTATTCACGTAGCCTCGTGAAAAAAGCGGACCCAGACAGCAGTCGCCGCTGCTGACTCAGCAAGACCAAGCGGGGCATTGTGTGGCAAACTCTAAGCTGCAAGCCTGGACGCCTACTAGTCTGGCTAGTGTCACCGCGGACGCTCATACCTTCATCTCGGTCTGTAGACTGTGGCCTTGGTTTTGCATGAGGGAAATGTCCAAGCAGGAAGCAGGACAGCCTCCAGCTGCTATGGATACAACAGCAGCCTCAGAGCCTGTGGGGGTGGAACCCACGACCACAGCGAGATCAGGCCGAGAAAGGGTTGCCGAGGACGGCAGCCTCACAGTCTACTCAAAGCGGAGCCAGCGTCGCCTCAAGAAGCGGCACCGCAGCAAGCCATTAGGCGAGCACCGCAGCTTTCTCGACCTGCCTTTCGACATATTGATCCACATCCTCGGCTTCGTCCGCCCAAGTGATGTCTTCCGGCTCTCCCGCGCATGCCACGCCCTCCATGCATTCCTCCTCCAAGACC
This sequence comes from Diaporthe longicolla, assembly GCA_000800745.1. Classification (NCBI taxonomy): domain Eukaryota; kingdom Fungi; phylum Ascomycota; class Sordariomycetes; order Diaporthales; family Diaporthaceae; genus Diaporthe; species Diaporthe longicolla. Next base: position 54,076 of record JUJX01000255.1, on the reverse strand, counting down.
ATCCTGCGCTGACCGCACGCACCATAATCCAGCGGCGGTACTCTTGCCTGCAAAAGTGCATACGCCTCCCGGCTCTGCTCACTGAGATCGAGGATGCAGAGCTCCGCGACCTGGTGCAGCACCCAGAGAGGCACAAGAAGCTCGACATTCACAGGCGCCCCTACTACCAGCATGTGGCGCCTCCTGACCCGAGTGTCGTCTGTACCTGCATGACGTGCATCCTGCGGTGGAACCTCCTATGTCTCGCTGTCGACTTCTCCCACTGGCAGAACCACCTGGACAAGGGAGAGCCGCTGCCCATCATCCCGCGCGGCAAACAGCCGAAGTGGAACAGCGAGCTGCTCAGCTCGCACGAAGCCGTCGTTTTGAAGGCTGTCAACCCCGTTGTTGGCGGCGCTGCCTCGCCCTTGTGGTATGCTGCCATCCTCGAAGCCCATCTGGCCTCCACCGTGAGGGCCATATCGAGGCATAGCGCCAATAAGGGCAACAGACGGCCACGGTTTCGCATGACCCTCGAGGACATGGCGAGTGGGTCTGACACATTCCTGGAGCGGAGTGGGCCTCCTTCAGCAGACTTCCCTTTCCATAGGGACAACTATTACATGCTCGAGGCTTATCTGCCGAACCGGTGCTGGCTCAAGGAAAAGGACAGGTGGGGCTATATGCCCGCTGAACAACACAACACAGATCTAGAGCAGATCAGGAGGTGGGCTTCATGGTGGACAAAGCCGGCTTCTTCAGCAAACCGGGCCGTGGGTGCCAGGGACTTGGGCTCGACGCGTATTGAAAGTGGAATTCCGTCACAAGGTTTCGTGGCAGTGCTTGAGAGTTGAAGCAACCTTGCATTGGGGAAACGAAGCGACAGGTTCCCGTTCAGGAATGCAGGGGTGTTCACCTATCAAATATTTCTAGGGTGCACCGAAAGTATACTCCTCAAAGTGAAATTGTATACTTCGGTTGTGGAAAAAACAGCGTGGGAAATATGGAGGCCATCCGATCGCAGTGTTTTTAGCCTCCCTGTTAAGCACATTCCGGACGTCGCGCATAATTTTGTTTCATAGCGAAACCAACATGCTACCCTGCCACCCTCTTGTCCGAACGGCCCATTTGGGGTTTTCCGACGGAGATAGAGAATGAAATCGCGGAAGAAGAGCTTGTGAAGTCTGTTATAAGGGCGAGACATGTTCGGAGGGTCTCGCGATGCGGCGTGGTGGTGGATTGACCATCACCCGCAGTCGGTGATATCTTGTGCCTGAAAATGGATTTCATCAGACCAAATGCGCTCTATATTGGAGGCGCGCTCATTTGCGTTGCGCTGGCTCGAGTATGATGGCATTCACACCAATTGACATTTCGTAGCTAACACGGAAAATTACAGTACATTTACGCCGGCGTCACCAATCCGCTCTCAAATATCCCGGGACCGTGGTACACACGTTTCACGACTCTGGTCTCAACGTACTTCGTCATCACGGCGCACCACCCGGACTGGGTGCATGCACTACACGAAAAGTACGGGCCAGCCGTGCGCATCAGCCCGCATGAGGTCGACATCTCGGACGCGCCCGCATGCCAGCGCATCATTCACAGTGTCAAGGGCGGCTTCCTCAAGTCGCCCTTCTACTCGCTCCTCATCACCGACTCGTCCAGCGTATTCAACGAGATCCGCCCCGAGATCCACCGCAAGTATAAGCGCCTGTTGTCCAACCCAATGTCTGAGACGGGCCTCAAGACCTTCCTGCCCCGCATCGACGGCAAGGTGCGCCTCGCCATCGAGCGCATCCGTGAGGAGAACAAGACCCGTGGCGCGGCCGATGTTGCCAAGTGGTTCATGTTCCTCTCATTTGACGTTATTGGCGACTTGACTTTTGGGGAGGGCTTTGGCCAGTTGGAGAGTGGACAGGTGAGCAGCAACCACACGTCCTCGACCAAGAGCGGCTTGTGCGCATGTATATGTGTTCCGAAGACTGACTGGTGACAGAAAAACCAATCTATCAACGACTTTGTCAGCCTGGGTTTCGTAGGCGGCCTGCGCTCCATGTTTCCCACCATATCCTGGCTTTCCTTGTACCTGCCCATTCCTGTCTTCCAGGATGCCACCAAGATCCAGTACCGAACCTTTGACTATGCTCAGAGCGCCCTGGACCGGCACGCCAGGCGGGTGGAAGAGCAGGGCGAGGACACCAAGCCGACTGTCTTCTCGAAGCTCTACACGGCTGGCGCCGAGGATACATGGTCGCCCGTTGAGATCCGTGACAACGCCCAGGTCTTCATTGTTGGTGGCAGCGACACCACCGCCAACTCAATGATTTATCTCATCTGGTGCATCTGCAAGCTGCCCGATGTGAAGTCCAAGCTCTTAAAGGAGCTCGCCACCATCCCCGAGGACTTCGGTTACGACGACCTTAGGGATATGCCGTACCTGAACTGGTGCGTGAATGAGACGTTACGCCTATACAATGCCCTGCCGTGCGGCCTACCCCGAATCGTGCCTGAAGGCGGCGTCGAGCTTGCAGGACAATTCATCCCCGGTGGCGCGTAAGTAAAGCTTCCCAGTTTTTAAATTCCTACCAATTACCCTGGTATATTCTACAGTGCCCCCAAAACCTTGGGGCTGGGCTCCTTGGCTGGTGATTAACATTCATTTTAGAACCGTGGCAACCCAATCTTACAGTCTCCATCGAGATGAGAAAGCCTTCCCTGACCCGTATCGATTCAACCCCGACAGGTGGGCGCACACAACTCAGGAGATGAGAGATTGCACCCTGCCTTTTGGGGGCGGCGCGAGAAGTAGGTGATATATCCACCATAGCGGAAACGTTATTTGGCTCCCTTCCATCAACAAGGTACTAACAAATCGCTGAAACCAGCCTGCCTCGGCCGCCACCTGGCCCGTATAGAGCTCCGCCTGATGGCAGCTCGCTTCTTCCGCAACTTCCCCACCGCTACAGTCTCCGAGCTGGAGGGCATGTGCGACAAGGACATGGAGCCTGCATTGCATTTCCTCATGGTGCCGAGCGGCCATCGGTGCCTGATTCAGCTAAATGGGGAGAAATGACCGCCAGAGGGCGTCTCAAGCTGGCAAGTAATTTGGCGTCTTCTGTAGCATTGAGTATGGATTTCATATTTTCTTTTGCCGCGGGAGGGGGGAGGGGGGTGGGTTGCAGAAGGCATCACAATGGCCAAGCACCAAAGCCAATTGCTATTGTCACATAAAAATGCTCTTTTGTGTCTTGTGTGTCGCTTCACAAGCTGTAGAATATGATCCTCGAGACTTTGAGCACAATATTGAGCATTATTACAACACTCCTCGTGACTGAATCTTGGAATTACAACCTGTGTCACAATAAGTTACACTTGAACGTTTGAATGGGGACGAAGTTTGTCTGCCGCTTTCGTTGGTTCAAGACACTGAGATTCCAAACTGATTTCCAGGATCTTGAAATAGATGGGCCTGTCTATTCGACGCCTGCTAACTGGAAATACCCCTTCCAGTATTTCTGTAGCAGCCTCTTAGGGTCGTATTGGTTTGCCACGTCCTTCAGCCTCTCGAAACTTTCCGGGCCGTACCTCTTCAGCACCTGCTGTGTGCTTCCAGCATAATTCATATATACAAAGCCCTTCAACTCCCCCCTCTCTGCTGCCATGGCCTCGACATTCTCTATCAATTGGCTAAGCTCGCCCTCTATCAGTGTATCCAGATTCGCATCATCCCAGACAAGAGTGAGCTGAACCAGCATTATCGGTCCATCGCTCGGCCTGAGTCCCAGCGCGTTGCCGCCATTCTTTTGCATCGCTGTGAGGATATTAATGGGTATTGGCTGGAAGACAAGATACGGCGTAACCATGGAGGCCGTGCCGTTGGGCCCTGCGTTCTCGGCTGCGGCTGATAGAAGTTTAGAGACCACCTGTTCCCAGAGAGGCACAATGTCTGTCAAAAGCTCTGACTCCGTGGCTAGTACGGATGTGTCCCACCATGTCTGTCTGTCTCCGTATGGCTGGTCTATCGCACGGAGCGCCGTGGATACGTTCTCTACAGCGACGGTGTCTGACATAATCCCGGGGACAGACTTGAGTGGTGCGAACACCGGCGGCGTTGTGTTAGCCGGGGGAGGCGTCGCATGATATAAGCTAGCAGCCGCGACATACCCTCCCAGCTCCGGGTAGTAAGTCATTATAAAGTATGTGTGTGCCTGAGGGTCTTCCGGAAGGCCATTTATGGTAAGGTTGGTAAAAAGGGGTATCAGCGTCGTGTTTAGGGCACCGGGATATAGAATATTATTCGCCCACAGCTTGCCTTGCGGGAACGCAGCAAGGTCGAAGCGGGTCACAATGCCGAAGTTAGACCCGCCGCCGCCGCGCAGGGCCCAGAACAGGTCCTTGTTCTCGACGGGAGACGCGTTGACTACCTCTCCAGAGGACAAGACGACCTCATAGTTCTGCACGTTATCGCATGCCCAGCCACGGAATCCGGAGAAGTACGAGATACCGCCGCCGAGGAGGAGGCCAGCCACGCCGACGTCGGCAACCCGGCCGCCCACTACCGCCAGCCCAAGCGGGTCGAGAACCTCTGTCACCTGGATCCAACGACTTCCGGATCCGACCGAGACTGTCTGCGAGTTGTTGCTCACCGTGATATCATTCATGTGCAGCAGGTCGATAGTCACGCCGCGGTCGACGTTGGAGCCCCCGGCAAAAGCAGTATGCCCTCCAGCCTTGACGGAAAATGGCACCTGGAGCGCTGCTAGGGTCGTGATCATGGTGCTCACGTTGGCGGTAGACCTTGGTGTGACAAAGCATGATGGGCTGACTTCGCCTTGTCTGTTCGACCAATAGGTATTTGCTGCAATGTATGCTGTTGAGTTTGGGTAAGCCACGTCGTCCGGGAGCTGGGACGACAGTGCGCCGCACTATTGATGTCGAGTCAGCCTTCCATGTCTTCAGTGGTAGAACACAGTGAATGTCTTACTGCATCTGTGATGTATCCGGTCGTACCGTAGGCCATGGCTCTGGATGGCTTCACGGAGAGGCAGAGCACAAGCCCGATTGCAATCGTAAGTAGCTGCATCGTTTTTTACTTGGCAATCGCGGCCTCAGCCTAGGGGCTCAAGGGTTGATGCGAATATTTGTGAGGTTAAGACTGAAAAGTGTACTGGACGCGCGAAAAAAAACAATCAAAGAGCCGAACAGCGAGATCTGGGATACCGACATGACGAATCACATAAGCCGACGGGTGGAGGGCAATGTGACATGGCCCATGTAAAGAGCTCCGCCCGTCCCCACCAAGGTGCTCGTCGAGATAGAGTTATGCGGAGGAGGCGGGGGACTATCACTCCGAGTCACTCCTTCCTACCGCCACTTGAAAGAGGGGGCTGGGATTGAAAGGGATGATACGGCTCCTACTAGCGGCTGACATGCATTGTCACTGGAGCCTAACACTGAAATCACCAGTTTGCAACTCTGCGCCAATACAAGCCACTTCGGACGCCCAAGAAACCCGAGCTCCACCCCCCGTGCCTACTAAAATCACAGGATCGCAGGCCCTTACTGTTGATGGCGTCTTCCTCGGGCGATAAATCTCAACTTGGCATGCTAGATGTGCATTCATGTCCTTTCCCAGCTCCATTGCTTGGCTTCTGCAATCAAATGTCTTAGATAGCCCACTGCAAACTCCAGCTGGCACCGACCAAGACGAAACATCTAAGTTCATTCTGCAAATTCCTTCAGATAGATTCTGATCCGAGCATGGCGATCGCCCAGCAATTTTGCTCCCGAGGGTTGAGCTGGCGAAAGACTGGGAACCATCGACCCCTGAAGCCAATTCTAGAACCGTGGGTGAGGATTTAACAATTATTCTGCTTTGCCCGATTGAGTGTCAAGACCATGTGGCTTTAATTCCAAAGCTGTTGGGCTGTTTCACGCTGTCCAAGTCGAGGGGTCCGGGAGGGGGCAGAAGAGAAAGAAGAACGAAAAGGGCATTGAATGCCCCCACTTAATCCGTAGCTATGCAACCCATCTTTCGCTCTCTGATCTAGCTCAAAGCTGTTTTGACTATGAGTTGACTTATGTTCCGGGGCGTGAGCAAGAGAAAAGATGGTGTCCAAAGTCATCCATTTTCATACTATTACAACAATTAGAGGCCCCCAGCCTATACCCAGGTTTGAATATGTGGGCAAATGACCACAGACCACGCTAACTATCAATGTGCCCCTAAGAATGGCACCCCGCAGGTACTAAAAAAAAGCTAAAATGTTTAGTAACTGGGCCTGTCGTCAGCTATATCTACCTAGTACCATAGCATCCAAAGGTCGGTCTGCAAAGCACCACTTCCAGTGCTCAATCAAATGCCAGGCATAGCTGAAGTTCAAGGATCACCTTCTTACATACAGATCTCTAGAATTAAACAGTAGCTTCTCACGGTTTGCATTTAACATACTCGGACCGGGATAAGTGGGAAACCAGACCACGCACCTGGGTACCATTTGAGCGCCGGGACTAATAATATTGTGTAGGGGCTTTTTCCCGCTTTGTGGGTATTGCGAACGTAGTTTCTTCCAAATTATACGGATCATTTCATAGTGCTTCTTAGACAGTGATTAGCATATAAAATATTGGCTGAAATCATCACGTGCCTCGGAAGTAACTGGGATAATTGACGCGGGTCCATTGTCGATCATGGCAGATATTGCAGGAATTAGAAAGTCCACTTGCAACAGATTGACCTTACAGTCTTGAAAGGTTTAAGAAGCACAGAAGACCATTCTTCCAGAATTCTTATTCTCTTCCACCTGACACAGCGCCACCTATCAGATCGAGACACCGGGAGAACCATACATTCCATTATTCATCTTGAACCACGAACCCAAATTCATCTCATTCCAGAAGCCAGACTGCTCTAAATCAAGGTATTCATCTTTAAGAAGTGGTCAAACCAATATCAGATGGATACTCGTCGGTTTGACCAGACCGAAAAGGGTCGCAACAAAATGCAGACAGCCAAAGCGAAAGAAACGCCATCTGAGCACCGGCCCAACATCTTTATCCCACATTACCAGGAACAATGCCGCTGTTTCAGTTGCAAATGGGTCCGGGAGACGAAATGTCCTTTCATCCTATCCAGAATGGAAGGTAACAGGCAGCAATACCCGGTGATCAATCCAACTTACTATCGAGTCCCACAGGATGAGAGACAGCGCCTCCTGACTCCAGTTGCAAAAGAAAAGTTCCAGATCATGTATATCTATGCAATGGAGATCGAAAAAGGCAAATGGGGCTGGGTTATCGCTCTACCTCTGCCTTTCTTGCCGTTCCTGCTCACGGATGATAAGTATTCCGGCATCTCCAGGGTTGCCCGACATCCAGAGCATGGCTGGTATGGTCTAAAACACAAGGTTAAGGGGGGCGGGCAGGCCGAGCAGGTCGAGATTGGTCACACAATGTCACCACCTCTCTACAATGCTCTATATCAGTACTATGGATATGACCCCCGGAGCAGCCCGTACCCTCTTCATGGCCCATCCCACAAAGACAATACTCTCGACAGTCAAGTTCTTCAATCCTCTGATGACGATACCGACTCATCTTGCCGGAGTTCCAAGTCAAATACCGGGGCCAGGACATCGACCCAAGAGACCAGTACTCTTCCTTCCCCTGGCAGCAAGATTAATGCACCTCTCGGGAAACAAGCTACTCCGCCTGTTGTGGACAACGTCAGCCCAGCCTTGAGAAAACTCGGCAAAATTTCCGCTGAGGCTCAGGCTACCTCTTGCAAGAGCTCGGCTCACCAGGACTTCTCGGGCAACGAGCAATCGCTGGGGAATCCTGAGCGGATCGGCATTGATCCCAGAAGCGCCAATCCGCCGGAATCAACCGCACACGGCAACCACAAATGTCAGGGCCCGAGTCAAAATGGCAAACACAACCCGTCATTCCGTGAAAACCGCGCCACAGACTGGCGGAACACAACCATATTTGTGGGCGGCTTGAGCAACAACATGACGCGGGAAGACCTCCACTACTGGTTCGAAGGGTTTGGAGAACTCCTGCACGTGAGGAAGAAGGTGGGTCAGACGTGTGGTTTCGTCCAGTATGCTGGCCGCCAGGGGGCTGAGATGGCTGTGTCACAGGTAAGCAGGTTTCAAAAATAGTCTTGAACCTCTCGAAGGAAGAATTCGCGCGGTAATCCCCTCTGCGTCGAAGACTTTCCATCCCGGAACTTTTTTCTTTTCCAGGAAAGGCCATGGTTGTCATGTGGCCCACTTCAAATGTCTCTTGTCACACTCCTTCCTGAATAGTTTGATGACTGACTCCGAAATCTTCAGATGCAGGGCTTCCCGGTCCATGGAGCTCGTCTCCGCCTCTCTTGGGGTGACCGTAAAAGACTCATTGATCCAGGGTATTGGGAAAATTACAAGAAGTCAACATGGGACGCTTATACAGGATGGACATCTTTCATTGCTCGAATGACACGTGGTGAGGCGAGGAGAGGAGACGATCCGGATTTTTGGTAACCATGTTTCTAATGGTTAATGCGTGATCTTTGCTCTGTTCCTTCGGTGTTGGTTCCTTGTTTTATCGATAACTGGGCATGGATCCAGATGGGTTGACTTGGGTTGATGTAATTTAGAAAGCACTTGACAGCAGCTATTTACTAGTTTCAAAATTGTAGTGAACGCGACCTGGGTCAAACATGATGTTTCATACGGGCCTTTTCCAGCTTTTGCTCGAGGTCCATATTCTATTTGAGGTCAAATGATCGCTCAAACAGATTCTCATCCTACATATCTGGACATAAACGAAGATCCAGCAACGATATCTGCTCCAACACAGCATATTGACGTCTTCCATAAGGCACCTGCTCCCACCTCCCCTGGTCGCATTACCTCGTAAATTAAAAGATGAGATCGTTTCGGATCTTCATTGACGAGGAGAACTTGGTACCTTGAGCATACGTAGGTGCCGTTTAGCGACACGAGATTCTGCTATCTAGCTAGCCATAATAGGACTGCCGAATCTTATAATTAGTGGAGGTACATCCTTGCGGAAACACCCCCCAATAGTTCGATATTTCCCACTCATGAACATCCCCATTTACTTCAGATTAAAGCGTAGGTGCTGGTAGTGATAAATAGAGCTTGGTAAATTAGCGAATATAGCCTTACCTCCGTCGTAAGCTGCTGCAAGACATATGACCTTCAACTCGGTATCCATTTCATATGCCCAACTATTCATATAATATACAGGCACGTTGTAGACTTTCCCAACCTTTTTACCTAGTTTCGTTTTATACTAAAGCATCTGGTTATTACAATACCAGGCAGGTTGTGAGAATGCTGGAGGATACCATCAAACATACTCTGTCAGTGATGCAAGTCTCTGCCAGAGACATCATTGACGCCTCTTACTGATCGCTCCAAGCTTTTCCCATAGTCGGTCTGTGGTATCTCATGTAATGTTCGGCAAGCCACGGATCCGTTTTCGCAGAATTGTGAGCTTGAATGAGCTAGCAACAGATATAGTTGAACATTGGTTGAAACCCATGCTCTTGTCCACAGTCTTGGGTGACTGGAATCCACATTGCCACTCAACACTAGAATTGACTCTAGTATCAGCATTTACGCAAGTGAGTGTATAGGTAGGCTAGTTTTAACTTCTTGTTCGGTTCTTTCTCTCTATTTCCTCCTACAGTGGGTAAACGTTTTATTTACTTCTACCAGCAATGATTCGTGGCCCGGAATGATAATGTCAATGCATGGTGCTAGTAAGTAAAGGCACGAAGAATGTGGCGTCTCCCGGCGGCATGAAGTATCCTCCAGGCAAGGTGGGCGTGTAAATGGCTTCTATGTCTGGCCAATTTCCTTGCAATATGAGAAGATGTACCGAGAAACACGGTAGGTGTGCAGGATATTTGATCAGGTTTGCAATCAAGCCGAAATTTGCGGTTGTTGCCAGGCCAAAATGACAGCTCCCTGTTGGCTGTCCGTGTTTATTTGAGTGAGACCCGCCAGCGGGCGACCCGCGTGTGTGGCACCTCGGTAGGCCCCTGATTCAGTTCGCAATGTTTTCTTTTCCCTTTGGCCCGTCAGCAAACAGCCCAATGCGCTGCGACCATATCCCGTCAAACCCAGTTTTCCATGATGTAAACAATGATGAGCTGTTGCAATCAAGTAATGGAATGATTTATTGGTCTGCGGAGAATCAAATTCCGCGCCACTCTCGCTTGAGGAGGAGGG
>JUJX01000255.1:0-43831 GCA_000800745.1 Diaporthe longicolla | reverse complement strand
GGGAGGTGTTGAAGGTTGCCTTCGGGGGGCATTGCAACAGGCGCCACCAGATGCTGATTTCCCAGCGAACCGGGAGGTCTGGGGAGGCGCGAGCCTCGGGCTCCTGCACAGAAGCGCATTCAAAAGTGAGATTGGAGCGCTGCGAGATTTGCTGGGTGTGTTTCAGTTCCGCAAGGCGGCTAGCCTCATGCACCCCAGACCTCGGGAGCTGTGCAGGCAAGCGAAGAGGGGCTAGATATCACCCCTGGTCCTGCCCTAGGACTTGGGTGCCGATGTCACTTGGTGATGAGCTCGGAGATGGGAAAGCTCGCTTGTTTGTGTGGTTTTCCTATAACCAGCCGGACGTATCAGCGACCTCGGACATGGTCCTCCTGGGGGCCAAAAGGTGGCGCCTTGCGGAGTCTAGTCGTCACTGTGCACACCGGTCGGGCAGGGTATGTACAGTATGCTGCAATACACAGACGCGCGACTAGGTAGGAGCTACCTCTCGAGGCGACCGACTTCCGCGCAGCTGGCTGAAGAGGGGGCCGCTGGCCCCGCTGGCACGTCGTATTTTTGGCGTGTGCCTTTTGCCCCTGCCAAGACCGAGTGTGGTATAGAGACAACAGGATGACTAGGCGGATCGCCGATTCGGCTTTGCGGGAGTGCGTCGTCGACATGGTTCTTCTGGGGCAGCTGCTTAGGGCCGGATGCGGTAAGAGGAGAAGCTTGGTGTGTAAATGGTCGTAGCGAGCCGACAGGGCGGCTGGGCAGGCGGCGGGAAGAAGGGCCTGCAGTGCTCTCTCTACACAGTAGTGTAGCTGTGCTCGCATGAGGGCTTAATTGGCCAATCACCAGCCTGGCCCGCGCGCCAGACGGACTTGACGGAGGAGCACAGGTGCAGTAGTCCACCCCCAGATCTGCAGCTCATGTACCTCCCCTCAAAAGGTACATGCCTGGCTGGCTGAATAAGCTCAACAAGCCTTCTTATTAGACTTCCAACCAAGCCTTGTCCCGCCTGTCAGTACTGTACGACCCGCAGACACATCCCTTCCCAGCTGCCATGGTTTGTCCGTGCCACCGTGTCGTCTGTCGTGAATGTCCTTGTCTGGCAGGCGACGCAGCATGCAGCCAGCCACTTGTGCATATATGACTGTCTCGGTGCTTGTTCCGTGTATCCTCCTGGTAATAATAAACCAAGCGGCGTGGTTTTGTCTTGGTCTGAGACCAGCTTCGACAATGACAGCGCCAGGTCGGGGCTGTCAGGCGGGCTGCACAATAAACCGCCGTTAGTTAAGTACTAGAATCGGAACCTCTTAACTTTCCCACCTATTTTATCACCACAACCACTAATTTCCATAAAGATTTTGATATAATTCAAATCATACGCTTATTCTAAGGATAATGATATAATTAAAATCAAGCACATATTATATGGTTGTGGAATGATTGAGATAGTAATGTGAAGTGTTTTGGTGGTACTTGGACCTACCGGCGGTTTTTCTTGCAGCCACCCTGGCTGTGACGGCGTCCAGTTAGCACCACATCCAAGCACTCCTACCCCTATTAAGAGTATTTAGTATTTTCGCCCTGCATCCTGTCCACTCTCAGCATGTGGCCCGCCCAGCAGATTTTTATTCCATTCCATTTCCTTTGGCAATCCAGTCCGAGGTTTGACGCCCCTGCCGATCCGGGCCGCCTCCTTGCTGCTCGCTCAGGCTTCGTTTCGTTTCTCATCGTCTGTGCCTGCGGTTCTTTTCTGCCATGTGTGTGAATCCTGACCCAAAATATCCCCTCAGTCTAAACATGATCCGGTGGTACGTGTGCTTGTAGCACGGTCTTTTTGTGAGTGTCGTCATGGCCCCCAACTGCAGACGAGTCAGTTCCTGTCAGCATGCGAGAGACAAGCTCGCCATGGACTGCCAGCTCCCCAACTCTGGTTTCCTACGATATTGGAAGTGTTGAGCAGAGGCGGGACTTGTCGTCGTCAGCCTTGTGTGTGTGTGCGTACTCCCAAACATGGCAATCCCGCCCTACCATTCAAGCCACAGCCATTTTGGGACCTAGTGTACTGTGGAAATGGTTCGTCTCTGCAGACAAGGCGGTTGTCACCAGTGGGCCAACAAACACCAAGGGCCGCATGTACCTCAGTCGGAGGGGTACATTCCACCCAACCCCCCCAAATATCCTCCCTCGCCCACTTTCAAGGTTCATAGCTCAAGGTGACTTCTTTTTTGCCGGGGCTGGATGATCTTCCATCCACCATCCCCCATCCCCCATGCACCCATGCACCCATGCATTTCATTGTCAAGTGCGTGCACCCTGCCAGCCTGCTTGCAGCTAACGTGTGCACCTGTGTGCCGGCCCCTCTCTTGCTCATCCATGTCTATGTGGGTGCATGTAGCTACCTACCTGCCAGCCTGCCTGCCTGCACATTACTGCTCTCGGATATGCCCTGTGTGGCAAGACCGTACCCGGTGAATCAGGTGTCTCTGTTCGACCACCTTTTTCCTTTTGTTGTGTCTCTGTGGTCCTGCTAGCTTCGTAATAGTGGTCACCCATGAGATATGACCTGGCCTCCCAAGCTGCAGTGACCACTCACTCCCCTTCAAGGGAAGTAGGTGGTGGGGGGTTGCAAGTGAAGCCTTCTACTGGGCCCCTTCATATATCAGCATCCCCTTCCCTTCCCCCCTCCCTTTGACAAACGTCCTCAACCTTGACCACCTCAGCTCCCTTCCGGTGTCACCAGCCTCGGCTTCTTCCTGTGACAGCTGCTGTTTGTTTTCCCTATCATCCACCCCATTCTGCAGGCCCTCTACCATCGCTTTGTAATCCACCTGAATTGGTTAGCACCGCATCGTTTGGTAGCTTCCAGCCACAAAACCACAACCCCATCTGTTGGTGCCGCAGCGCCCTGACCTGATCAACTTCTGTCACATCTTCATCCTCACAACACTCCCACCCCGTTTTCGTGCAGTCCCCCTTCCCTGCTCCTCGACCACATCATCAGCAGCACACCTCCCTCGTTGTCTCGTCGTCGCCCGTCCATCGGATCGACGCAATGTTTTCGCTCAAGGTTTTCGTGCTCACCATGCTGGCGACCTTTGTCGCCGGCCAGGGCGTCACCTCCGCCCTCGCACCAGAAGCCAGCGCTCCAGCTTCCTGTGTTGGCTCTTATGACGGAACTTTTGAGATCTCCGTTGCCAAAGTCGAAGGTGCTCAGAAGCGCGATAACAACCTTCTGGCTGTAAGTCCACTCCTGAGAAGAGATGGCCGTGGCCATGCGCGCGTCCTTTGCCGTTTTCTCCCTTTGGTCCTTCTGTTTCGTCCTGCCCCAAGCGAGAGAAGCATGCCACGGCACACACCGTGTCGACGCTGCCCAAGCTCACTTGGGCTCCTCGAGCACCGGTCCAGCTCCCTGTGATTTACCAACACCATCTCCACTTGCCTCTTGGCGCCTGCCACGCTGGTTCGTTGATTCTAGGTGGACTCCAATGCTGTCATCGCCGTCCTGTGATGGTGTGTGCGCGCGTCAGAGGCCATGCTGGGGGTTGCCAACCACGGCCAAGTGTTGTGCTGACCAATTCGAACAGAAGCGCGGCGCTTGTTCCACCGACGGAATTCTGGTCGTCACTCTCGAGAATGGTGTCCTCAAGGATGCACAGGACCGCACTGGATATATCGCATCAAACTTCCAGTTCCAGTTCGACAAGCCTGCCCAGACCGGTGCCCTTTTCACGGCCGGATTCTCGGCCTGTGGGAACGGCTCACTCGCACTCGGCGGCTCGGCAGTCTTCTACGAGTGCGCCAGCGGTGACTTTTTCAACCTCTATGACCGTTCCTGGGCTGCCCAGTGCTCCCCCGTGGAGATCCTCATCATGGAGTGCGGCGGAAACGCTGGCGAAGGTGATGATGGACAGGTAGTCGGAACTGAGATTGTCACCACCACGATCGTCTCCGCCCTCAGCGACGGCCAGCCTCAGGTCAGGACCACGACCACTGGAGTCGCCCTTTGCCAGGTCTCCCAGATCGCAGACGGTAAGTTGCACCGAATCAGTCTCGCAGTCTGGTCGGAACGTGTGCTGACGGCAGCCCAAAGGCCAAGTCCAGGTCGGCACGACACCATGTGCTAGCGTCACCACGGCGTCCGTCCCGGTGCCGGTATCCCAGCAGTCCGACGGTCAAATCCAGGTTACTCCCCCCGCTTCCGTTCCTACTGTGACGAACGCGCCGCCGCCACCTGAGGTGACCCCTTCTGCTCCTGCTGGCAGCGCCCCCGCCGGCAGCGCCCCCGCCGGCAGTGCCCCCGCCGAGTCTGGCAGCAGCGCGGCTCTGCCGTCTGAGTCACAGCCCGCATCCTCCGAAACAACTCTCGCGACCACATCCACAGCAGGAGGTGCCTCCGGGACCACGGCTGCCGGTACGCCGGGTACGTCTGCGCCCGCTACCAGCGGTGGTGCTTACGTGCAAGCCGCGTCCATGGGCGCACTGTTCGTCGGTGTCATCGGTGCTGTCGCGTTCCTCTAAACGTCTTCTCTCATGGACCATCTTCTCGGCATTCGACCGACCGAAGCTTGGGGCTGCGTTTTGCTTTCGAATCCATGAAAGCATAACTCAACCACAACCAACCACCTGGTTTCGGTGGCATGTAATGATTTTTCTCAGGGTCGCATTTCTGTTTCTTGTCTGCATTTGGACACGCATATGGGGTTCATGGTTTTAATACCCGTCCACTGTTTCGGGCTCTAGTTCCAGGGTGAGAACGGAAATGACTGAACGCCATTGCATCGCAGGGCATGTTGAATCCCCCCATAATGAAGATGTTTGGGAAGGTCGCGGGACTTGGCTCAGCTGCTTTGTCTTGCACAGGATCGTAATTGGGGACCATGCCCCTTGTACATAGGCCAGATCGAATAAAGCAACGGATATGAGTGATGAATCAGCTGCTCTGTCCTTGATGATCTCGCATGATGATCATCGTGACATGTGTGTGTGGTGTTTGTGCTGACCAACGCGTGCTCGAGATTCACAAGCTGCAAACAGCAAGTACAGCAAGTACTTCTCATGGCGCTAGACCTCTTACGTAAGTCGCCGCACACCCAGTGCCTGCCGCCACCACCAGCAGCTTGAGGGCCATCACTGCCGGCCGGCCCTGGCCCAGTACTGTGAGATGCCCATCATTATTAACCACTACTAAGTTGTCTGTGTTCAGCCTGCTGCCGAACAACCCTCATCATCCTCTGTGCCCTTTGAGCCCGACAGTATGGCCGAATATTGGAAATCCACCCCCAGATACTGGTGTAAGCACTGTTCTGTCTACGTCCGAGACACCAAGCTCGAGCGGCAAAACCACGACGCGACTGCAAAGCACCAGGGTGCCGTCAAACGCGCCTTGCGGGATCTACACCGTGGCCACGAACGGGAAGAGAGGGAGAAGGAGCGTGCAAAACGGGAAATCGAGCGTCTCAACGGTGTCGTCTCCTCCGATGGCTCAGGATCTACATCCACAGCAGGTGCGGGGCCTCCCTCGAGAACATGGCCTGGGGCTGGAGCTGGGGCCAGTTCAGGAGCAGGTGCCGGCGGCCCTCTGTCGGAAACAGAGCGGAAGCGCCAGGCGGAACAACTCGCCTCCCTCGGGGTCAGTCTCCCTGACGAGTTCAGGAAAGATCTGGCTATGGCGGGCGACTGGCAGGTGACCTCCACCACCATTGTCACGGAGACGCCCGCGGACGCAAGCAACCCGGGCGCCTCAGCACGTGGCATACACAAGCGCGAGCGTACAGACGAGGAGATCGAGGAGGAGAAGGCCATCAAAGGGCTCTTCAAGAAGCCAAGACGCTGGGGCCGGGACTCCAGAACGGCCGCTGGGGATGGTGGCAGCGCGGATCTGGAGGCTTTATTGAGTGGGGATCTCGTGGTCAGGAAGCAGGAAGAGGACGCGGTGAAGAAAGAAGAGGACGCAGAACCTACAATTGCAGACGCCCCGGCCAAAGAAGAAGCACAGGGCCGGCCTTTAATCAAGAAAGAGCCGCCGGAGGAGGGCCTTCCAGCATCGACGGAGATCGCAACAAATCCCAGCCCAAAGGCCGAGGCGCCTGCTCTCAAGACCGAGGACGGCGCAACTACCTCCGGCTCGCCAGGAGCCCCAGACGTACCTACGGTCACGTTCAAGAAGCGGAAACCAAAGAACATACGACAGAAATGATTTGGACACAGCCTTCATTGCAGGCCATGTGTAATAGAATGCTCTGTGATACCCCGGGCTCCTCAATTTGCACGCCGTTCAGTTGCCTGGCATAATCATTGTGTTTCACGCCCACTCCCGACAGACCACCGTCAATGGACAAAGGCAGGTCGCTGCCTAGATGCTCAACAAGTCCACAATCATTCGCACTAGATCCTCTGCGCCATGTTCACCCAGTCTACCATGACCACCGAATACTCCGATGTCTATGCCGCCGTTCTCTTCCAGGGATGCCTCGATATCAACCGCTTCCTGATATGACACCGTCAGCTGTTGCGACATCACCTGAGCATGGAAGATTGGACTCACCGGATACGCATCCCTCGCAACATTCTTCTCAAGCCATGACGCCGGCCTTGGATCAGGAGTAAAACTCTCATTCTCCGAGCACAATGCAGCCTCGTCGAAACGGATAGCCTCAAACTCAACGCCATGCCCTTTCATCCCTTTAGAGGACTTGTCCCCAGGAAGGCTCAAAAAGTTCACAAAGGACTCAACCACGACACCGGTCCAGTCCTTGACCTCCCAAAGTCCAGCATGCACGTTCTCTGGTCTCGAAACCTCGAATATATCCCGCTGGATGGCGCGAGCGACGTCAACAATCTCGAAGGCCGTTGGAAGTCTGACTCGCAAAGGCACAAGGCAGAGCGTGGGAAACTGCAGTTCCTGCTCAGCGCCCCTGTTGGCGATGTAAAAACCAAACACGACGTCGTTGCGCTCTGAGACTGACGAGAGAACCTTAGCATACGCTGCGAGGAATGCAGACTGGATACTGATGCCGTGTTGTGAACACAGAGCTCTAAGTCCGCTTGTGTCGCTCACAGCTGCGTGTTTCAAGATGCTCACTCGTTTGCTCCGCGGTGTGCTGTTGGAACTTGGCAGGTGCAGCGGTACGGATTGAGCTCCAGCAAGGTAGTTCGTCCAGAAGTTTTTCCTGCTTGACAGGGCTTGCCCGTCCAGTGGGGAAGAGACAAGCCTACGCCATGGCGCTATTATACCCTCGGACTTTTCCAAGGGGGATGTATTAACGAGGAGTGCCTTGAGGCGCCCCATGATCCGCGGCAGGCTGATTCCGTCGTACAGCGCGTGATGGATCTTAAGACGTATCACCCAGCTTCCCGTACCGTCTGCCTGAATCTCGAGTGATACGAACGGATTATCTATTTGCCGCAAAATCACCTGAAGCACCGGCATGTGACGGCTGCCAGTGGAGAGGAATATTGTTCTGAGAGCCGGTGTCATCTCAACAAGTCGCATCCATGAAGATTCGATTGTGCCTCGATCAGCAATCCCAGACAGGCGGTACCGGAATTCAGGGAAGAACACAGCACCATCTGTGTTCTGCCAGACGCTGAGCATGTGCGTCTGCATCGCTGTGGCGGGCAGAACCTCCTCCACGTCGCTTGCATCGACGCCTGCTGATTGAAGCAGATCATCGGGATCAATGTCTTCGTACAGCCCATTCAGCCATCGTAGCACGGTTTGGCTTTGACCATCCGAAATCACCGAAGACTTTGAGTCTGCATTTTTGGAAACCTTCGTGGCCATCTCACTGATAGTTGTCGCCTGTGTCATATCCCGCACGCCGACTTGAATTCCCTGCTGACGGAGCGCTGAGCTGGCCTTGATTGCGCTGATGGAGTCAAGACCAAGGTGATAAATGTTTTGGCTCTTGCGAATAGACACTTCCTCAATTCCAGAAACGCTGGAGAGAACTTTCCGGATGCTCTCCTCCACGTTTGACCACTCGCCATCTTCTTGGAAGTCTGCTGGCTCATGTTCTGTACTCATCGTCCTCTGTAGCTGGACTGCGGGCAAGCCACACACCGACACCCCGCAGTCGCTGAATTGCAGAAGCTCCTTGTCGGCCGAGGTGATCAAATAGTTCAGAACACGCTCGAGATCATCCAATAGGCGGTTCGTGTCATCAGCGGACAGATACCCATCATCACACGCTGCGCGCCATGTAATCTCTTCTCCAGCAACTTCCATCTCTACACACACTGGATAATCAACGGCGGATGAGCTCTCGATTGATCTCATGAGTGGCTGGATTCTCTCATATTGACTTGTTCCCGAGGCTTTGATGCTGCTCTTTTGCATAATGAATAGCGTATTGAAAAGGCTCGGCTGGCGAGCTTTGCTCAGTGCTTGGATCTTCCGCAGCGGGTAGTTCTGGAATTGACTGACCCCAGTCATGTTCTCCTGCATGTATCGCAGGAATTTTGACACCGAACCGTGCAAGACTGCTCGCACCGGCACGGTGTTCATCGTAGGGAACAGCATCGCTTCGGAAGCCTCAGTATCTCTGCCAGACAGAACAACGCCGAACGCCACGTCGAGACTCTTGGAGCGCGTTGCCAGAACAGTGGCCCAACATGCTTGTGCAACAACTTGTTGGCTGATTACGTGGCGCCTGCAGAAGTCCTTGAGGGCAGAAGCTTTCAGCGGAATTGAGACCTGCGCCCTGTTGACGCGGACTCCAGGTTTCTGCTGGCTCTGAGGTTGTAGCATGGCAGGGACAGCATCAGAGACATAATCTGACCAGAAGTCCTTGGCTTCCTGCTTGAAAGACCTGACCGTTCTATGTAAGAATTCGACATATGGCGGTCGAGTCGCGTAGTTCCCGTGGTAGGCGTGTTCCAGATCTTTGTGCAGCAGTCCAAGGGACCAGCCGTCGTAAAGTGCATGAGAAATCGAGAGTATCATGTATGATCCATGATTGGATTTGGCAAATGTGAGCTGAAGAAGATCCGACCGTGCATGACCGTTTTGAGCCTTCATCCGCGCCTGCTCCATTACAGATGACAAATCATCCGTGGAATCGACCTCGATCTCCCTGAATGCAGGTGGGGAGTTTTTCAATATCACTTGCGCGTACGCGTAATCGAATTCCGTCCCGACCATTTCAATGAACACAGTTCTCAGGATCGGTGAATTCTCGACGACGGTGTTCCAGGCATGTTTGAGTCGTTGGACCTCAACCTGGGGTGCTAGCTCGAGAACATCATGGTTGAAGTATCGCTGGAAATCTGACTGAATCATCTCCGAAACCATGGAATCCTGTAAGGGAGTCGGTGGAAGAACAAGCTCGGCATCACTCAGGTCCTGGCCCTGTTTCGTCAGGTGTGCCTTGAGGTTTGTTGAGGAGTCCTCGACATCTGAGGAATAACCGCTATCGTGAACTCCTTCGCCCTTGTTCTCTTTGGTCTGAAGAATATCCATAAACTTTGCGATACTTTGGCCTCTAATCAGCTCACTGTTGCTCAACGCGATACCAGCTCTCCTGAGTCTTGCTGACAACTTGATAGTGTCGATGCTGTCAAGTCCAAGTTCCAGAAGTGTTGTGTTCGGCGTGATAGATGAAACCTCTAATTCGGCCAATAGCGTGACTTCCTTCCTGATCGTCTCAGCTTGAGGCGACCAATTGACTGCTGTCGATGGCTCCGACTGCGGATGAGAACTTCTAACTTCTGGGTCGTCCAGTTCTAGAGGTCTGTTGGCAGCATGGTCATTGCTCTCAGGGAATGCGGGACAGTTCAAGTCATGGATAAGAGCCTCAGCCTTGGCTTCAAAAATGTCGGCCATGCCCTCCAGTGCTGCCTTATTAGCCACGCCTTTCTGTGCGACGATCATTACGCGCAGTGACTTGTCTGGGAAAAGGGTCGCTTCAAAGGCGAGCGGATAGTCAGCGTTGATATTAGACTCGACCTCAGTCCACAGTCCCGAGCTTGTGCCGCCAGTAGAAGTTGCTCGCTGAAATGAAAAAAGACTATCAAAAAGTGGGGCCCCCCGGGAGCACCATTTTTGAACATCCCTCAGCGGCACGTGCTGGAATGGCAGTGTTGCCGTGTTGAAATCATGGCAACTCCGGATCGCAGAAGCCCATGTCTGGCCCTGCGTGGAGCTAGGGTGGTACGGGATTGTGTTGAAAAGCGGCCCGATCGTCCTATCAACGTTTTCCAACTCAATTGAACGGCCTGATACGATAACGCCAAACGTGACAAGGAAGCCGCAATACCGATGAAGTACTGAACTCCAGATAGCTTGTACGATGGCTTGGTGTGTTACACCAAGTGAATTCCGTACCTTTTCAAGGGTCTCAAATTCTATCCGACGTGAGACAAAGATGTCTTGACTACTCGGCGATGGCGAGATCTGACGCAAAGGCCTCAGATTCACACCATGTAAATGCTTGGACCAGAATCTCTTGCAGAATGAGTGATTCCTCAGCGGACCGTTGAGGAGAGCATCGAGGAAGCTTGGTGCATTGACTTCGGTGTGCTTGCCGCCGTTGTAAACTCTTGTCACCTCATCAATCATCAAGTCAAAGCTGTTGGCGTCATAGATCCCATGGAATATGTTCACAGCCAGCATTCGTTTGCGGTTGGCATCAATTCCCAGAAATCGTAAAGGTGTTTCAATGTTCTGGCTGTTGTCGTCAATCCAAGACTGGCGCCTCTCAGCCAGCAACGTCTCCAGGTCATCGCCCAAGTCCAACGAGACGACCTCCCATGGAATTTCTTGTGACTTGATAGCGACTTGCACAAACCCATCTGTGGTCGAAACGAATTTGGTGCGCAGAATCGCATGATTTTGCACGAGGCCTTTCCAAGCGGCGTGTAGCTTCTGCCACTCAACAGCATTCGATAGCTCGTAACGGAATGTATTGAAGTACGCCCCCTCATTCCCATCGGTCCGTGATCGAGAGATCATACCATGCTGTAGCGGCGAACAAGGTGCCACATACTCCAATTCTCCGGGATCGACTTCGAGCTTCCTGCACACAGAACCTTTGTGCCTGTGCTGGCAAGCCTCAATCGCCTGCGATGCCTCCATCAGACCGGTAGCATCCTCGCTTGTTCTCTGCAAGGTTTGCAGCGCCCGCGCTAGGTCTGCAACCACAGGATTCTTCAGGATTGCAGCGGCCGTTACGTGACTGAAGCCTTCCAGCTTGAGCTCTCTCATTAATTTCATAGCAGAGATAGAGTCGACGCCGATTTCAAAGGTGCTTGTCGACGGCAAGATCGCCCCTTCCTGTACTCCATAAAGTCTGCTTAGCGCTTTGCATATTTTCCTGCCAGTGTCTCCGAGGTCTCCGTCCACGGCATGAGATGGCCCCACAAGCTGTTCGTGAGAAAGGGTGTTGAATAGCGTCCTAAGTTCCTTGACCTCGGCTTTGTTGTTTGGAGACAGCGGAATGAAAGGCAACACCAAGACATACGTGGGAACCATGTATCCGGGGAGCTTATCCCGACATGCACGCTTCACATTTTGGCTAAGTCTTTCGGCGTCATCTCCGGTCATGATCTGCAGCTCCTTGGCACGTTGAGCTTGTTCTCGAGCAGTGACGATGAACGACACCAGTAATTCTTTCTGTTGTTTCTCGTTGCGGATCACCAGCGTGATAGCGTCGGTGATTTCTGGAACACCACATCTGATGCAGTGATTTATTTCACCGATTTCAAGACGCTGACCACGAAGTTTGACTTGGTCATCAGCTCGACCAAGGAAGTCAAAGCAGCCATCATGGAGCAGGCGAACTAAATCCCCGGTTCGGTAAACGCGCTCCTTGAACACCCTGAGAGATGGGAAACGTTCCGCTGTGAGTTCCTCTCTGTTGAGGTATCCTTTGCCAACAAGTTTGCCGGAGACGCAGAGCTCACCAACTCCCCCACGCAGCACAGGAGTTTCCGTGTTCGGTCGGAGGACATAAGAGCCTACATTTGCAAATTGCCTCCCGATATTTGATGAACGTCCGTTGACTGGCACGCAGGGGTATGTGGTCACTCCAATGGTTGCCTCAGTCGGTCCATAGAAATTATGGATAACACGCTTCGGGCCCCACACATCGAGGATCTCCTGCTTCAACTGCTCGCCGCCAGTGATAAAGACTCCTTTGCAAAGACTGGGAACCTCTTCCGGGTGCAGCAAACGAGCTAGACTGGGCGTGAGGTCGATATGTGTGATCTCGAGTCGGGAGATTGTACCCGCGAGGTCCTCGAGGATTACGTCTCGAGGAGCTGCGACCAGAGTGATGCCGACGGACCATGTCCAGTACTGCTCTAGAACGGATACATCGAAGTGATAAGATGCGAATTGTAACCATTTTGAGCTTTCATCCCAATGCCCTTGGAACAATTTCTGGAAGGCAAGCATCGCCTGCACAGCGTTTTCGTGCGTGATTTCGCAGCCCTTGGGGGTTCCTGTTGTACCGGAAGTATAGAGGCAGTAGCTCCTATCGCTCGGTACCAATGGCCGAGTGAGCCTGGGTCTTGAGGCCTCCACCGATTCCAGACTGCCTTGATGAATTGTGATAATTGGAATTTGTACTTTGAAGTCCAAAGTCATGCCTGTCGCCTTGTCTGTCAATACGACTGCTGCCCCCGAATCTTTCACGATGAACTCCTTGCGAGAAGATGGCGCCCCTGGATCCAGAGCAAGCAGTGCACAACCCGCTTTGAGAATTCCGAGCATCGCAAAGTGCGCTTCAGGACTTTTTTCGAAGCAAATGGCAACAATATCGCCGGTTTTGACATAAGTGGACAGCATGTTGGCAACTCTATTACCGAGCTGGTCCAGCTCTTTGTAGTTCCATCGTTGAGATATTGGGCGCCTGCCATCGAAGCCCACAACAAATTCCAGAGCGGTCTTATCGGGGTCTTTTGCAGCGCTGGTCTCTACAAATCCGTGCAACAGGGTCGTGTCAGACACCAACTCAGGCTGTTCTGCAGGTATGATGGCAAATAGACTCGGGTGGTTCTCAAGGAGATTCTCCTCACAGCCATCAGGGTGTTCCGCCAAGTCGCACAAGGCAACGTCAAACTGTTCAAGCAAGATTTCTGCCTGTTCGATTGGCAATATATCGCTGAAGAAGGTGAGGCAGAGCTGCAGAGACTCCTGATCAGGTTCTATCTCAATGGACACTGGGTAGTCGATATTGGCTTCCTCATTGATCACAGACCACGGCTTTGATTTCTGCCCCGGTCCATCAAACTTTTGGTAAACTAGGAGCGTGTCGAACATTCTCGTGTTAGGGTGACCAAGGTGCTTCTGGATTTCCGCCAATGGGGTCCTTTGGTGTCGTTGAACTGCTATATTGTACTTCATCATGGCTTGGAGAAGAACGCGATTTGACGATGAGTGCTGGGCAATGATGGGTAGACTCGTGATGCAAGGAAACACTGCCTTGTGTGTCGCGTCAGAGTTCCTACCAGAGAGCACCGTTCCAAAGATGACAGAAGGCTCCCCGATATACGACGAGAGAATCCTTGACCACGCTGCTTGCGCCGCTGCCTGGACTGTGAAGCCCCCATTCTTAGCAGCGACCGATAGAGCTTCGACTGACAGAGTGCAAGATCTCTGCCTTGCCAAGATTCTCCGAGGCTCCGCTCTAAGTGGTGTCAAGATTGGGAACTTGTTGATGGCAGCCTCAGGTGCTAGTTTCCTCCAGAAGTCAGGAGCGTCTTCCCTGCATCTCTGCACTTCTGTCATGATCTCTCTCACGACAGGCACAAGTCGTGTTCCAGTGTCGAGAGGCTCATCACGGATTGTTGCCTTCAAACTCCCCATCATGCTTTGAAGCGAGAAAGCGTCATACACCGCATGATGGATTGCGAGGTGCATCTCGACTCCTTCGTTGCCCGAAACAACAGCAACTGCCCACGGAGGCTCGTGCAGATTTTCAAGCGCCTGCTTTGAGGCTGCCAGCTGCCATCCCAGCAATGTGAAGTCAGGGGGTTCGATACGGAAATTTTTCGGGACCTTCGCTTCCTCAAAGGTGTACTGGAGCATGGCAAATGATACGTCTCTGTGATCTATCGGTATGAAGCCCGATCGCAGAATTGGATGAGACTCGACCAGCCTTTTCAAACCCTTCATCAGTCTGGAGCTGTCGATGCTTTCCTCAAACCGGAAGCTGATGCAGTTGAAATAATCGTTGCCGTTTGAATTGCAGAACTGAGTGAGCATTGCCGCCTGAAGTGGTGTGCACGGCAGAACGGCTTGAACGGACTCCCAGTTGAAGACAGTTTCATTCAACAAAGCCTTCGCTGCCTGCTCAAAAGCAGTCATGTCATACTCTGCAGAGCTGCCGCTGGAAGATTTCATTGCTGATATCTTCGCTGCTAAAGTCGAGCACGTCGGGTTCTCCAAAACATCCATGGCTGTAGCCCCAGAAAAACCAACCCTGCGCAATGAGGCTGCCACCTGAACTGCGTTGATGCTGTCTAGTCCGAGTTGGAAGATGGTCATGTGCCGGCTGATGCTGGCAGCTTGTGACTTTGAGATATCCGAAAGCACATTGCGAACGGTCTTTTCGGAGTCAGACCATTCATCTTGCCTGTCCATGCTCGAAGATTCGCTTTCTTCACCCCTGATTGATTTTTGGACGAGGCCAATCCTTTCCAACCTTGATTGAAGTGGAGACGGCAATGACTGCCTGGAGGTAATGTGTGACCAAGGGAAGTCTAGTATACTTGAGATGATGTGCGAAAATGTATCATGTATGAACATAGCAGCCGTATCAGAAACGTATATACTAAGAAATATCAGCAACTCGTCTCTTATGAGTATGATTCGAACCGAACTCACCGGTCAAAATGCAGCTTGACTTCCAATTTCCGATTTCCGTTGTGATCTATCGGAGTGACTTCGCAGACCAGGGGCAGGTCCATCTCTCCGTCATCTCTTTCCAAAGTCCAGATTCTCTCATTAAGCTTCTTTGGAGCTTGCTGTACCAGCAACAGCGTGTCAAACAGTTTCGAAGCCTTGGAACACAATGCCTGAATACGCCGCAATGGCGTGAACTGATACTGGAGGAATTCGGGGTTGAGGTCCTGGAAGAAGGTAACAAGATCAATGTTCCTTCTTTTATCGCGGAGCTGTACACGCGCTGGAATGGTATTGAAACACGGTGCAACGAGCTCGTATACTCTGTCGACCATACTGGTGCGACCGTTCACAACATTCCCAAAACAGACGTCATCAGAATCCTGGATTACTCCCAGCAGACTGCTCCAGGTTGCCTGAAGAAGACACAAGAGAGAGACATTGAGCATTCTCAAGCGACGTTCGATGGTGGTAAAAGGCATGTCTAGAACTCTTGTCGTGATACAACGACCACAGTCCTTCCCCGATGACGCTGTGAATGTCTTCGGCCTCAGTCCTCGCAGGTGCGTTCGCCAGAACTCGTCGGTGGCTTCTGGTAGAGCTATCACTTCCTCCAAGAAGTCACGGTATGACGGAGGGTGTTGAAGTTCATGACCAGACGCGATCTGCTCTATTTCATCAAGAAGTCGTGACATTGCAACCCCGTCGTACATGGCATGGTGACAGATGAAGGACAGGTAGGTAAGTGAGCCTTGCCGGATTAATGCGAAAGATACCGGCGGCACACCGGAATCCACAGGATTGGGCAGAGTCATCGCATGTGTGCTGATCGCTTCTTCAAGCGACGTGGTGTCTGCGTCGAATGCAAGCCAGTCAGGTCTCCAGGCCCCGAGGATACACTGGGCGATAACGTTTTCTCGGTCATTAGTGCTGTAAAAGCTGGTCCTGAGGATAGCATGTCTTTCGAACATTTCTTCCCAGTATTTCTTCATTGCCTCGGGGTCACTTCTGAGACGGAAGAGCATCTTATTGAGGTATAACGCGTTGCCGTCAGCAGATGCCAGCATCGCCTCCTGGAGAGGCGTGCATCGCAAAATACTTTCGACTTCGAGTTTTTTCGAGCGAGACGATCTTTGGATATCTTCGCAAAACTCTGGCGGGAACATATTCGAATAAGACCTGCTTGACTGGGTTCCTGCTGCCTGTCCATCGAGCAGCGCAGCGAGCTTCGCTGTGGAACTGTTTTGCAAAATGACGGAGATGGGTGGTTTCTGAGAGAAGACACTTTGCAATTCTCTCGCCACTGAAATTGCCGATATGGAATCCAATCCCAAGCTAGTGAGCGGTGTCCACCTTCCGACTTGCTGAAGGCTCACGCCCAGAGCCTTAGCCACCAAACCGGCGATCTTGCGCTCGTCTTCAGACCAATCGTCATGAACGTCACCGCGTTCAACATTCACACTGAAAAGCTCCAGCTCATTGGGCTTGAAGTTGTCGAAAATCCTACTGAGTCTGCCTTTGTCAATTTTGCCAGAAGAAGTCATTGGGATTGTTGAGAGTGGGATCAGATAGGAAGGTGTCATGTATCCCGGGAGTCGAGATAGCATTACACGGTCTATCGACTCCTTGGTCCGCGCCGACCTTTTCCGGGCGGGGAGAACTCTGAAGTTCTGCTCTTGTGCTGATCGCGGAACGTAGAAACAAGCCAGTTGTTGTCCGTTATTGACCAACATAACTGTGCAGTTGGAGACTTCGTCCGAAAGAGCGACTGTTGCACTGACTTCTCCGAGCTCTATCCGCTGACCTCGTAGCTTGACTTGGTCATCAGTTCGTCCAACTATCAGCAGCGACCCATCGACTAGCATGCGACCGATGTCACCAGACCGATAAATGCGACCGTACTGCGGGTGGTCAATAAATTTGTCTTCGGTGATTCCAGGCATATTTAGGTATCCAGCAACGACCTGATCGCCCCCGAAGCAGAACTCGCCCACACATCCTTTTGGCAGGAGGTCCAAGCCGTCAGGAGCAACAACAAAAGCGGATGTGTTATCTAGAACATGACCGAGATGTCGTATTTGATCTGGAGGAGACATCTTTTTCACAGAGCAGATATTGGTTGTCTCTGACGGACCATAGCCTTGGTAGAGCTTTCCCATCCAAGTTCTTGCGACCTCGCTGGTCAATGGCTCCCCTGAAGTGACGAGAAATTCGACTCTGGGCACGTTTGGGGGGCTGACAAGAGACGCGACGGTTGGTGTCATGCTTAAGTGTGTCACTTCCATGACCTGAATTGACCGCTCGATATCGGCAAAGAGAACGTCGTTTGCAGCAGCACAAAGGCACATTCCGCGGGTCAATGCGAAGAAGATTTCAAAGACTGAGACGTCGAACGCTTGGGAGCAGGCCTGAAGCATGCGCGATTTGCTTTGGACGGGGTATATCTTGGAGAGGACGTCCAAATTGCTCGTAATGTTGCGTTGTGTGACTGAAACTCCTTTGGGCACACCAGTGCTTCCTGATGTGTAAATGATGTTCGCAACCCTCGCTGGATTTTCAGGGGTTCCCAGGTTGTGCCCGTCATGCCCTTCAATTTCTGCATCGAGTAGATTAACAACATCACATTCGAAAAGGTTGCAATCATCGTGTTGAAAGTTGCCATCTGACAAGCAGAGTCGCACGTTCGCCTGCTTCAAAACGCAAATGATCCTCGCCGGTGGCGAGCTTGGAAGAAGGGGCAGGTATGCACAGCCTGCTTTTAGAATGCCCAAGATACCAGCATATAACATGGGTGACTTCTCCATAATGATAGCTACAGCAGCCCCTTCTGCTCCTCCCAAAAGTTGAATGTGTCGTGCGATTTTGTTGGCCAGAACATTCAACTCTGAATACGTGACGTATTTTAAGTCGAAACTGTCACTACCGATGCATTCGGCGAAACAGAGCGCTGGTTTCTCATGTGCCCTCGCTGCCATTCTCTCAAACGATGTCGCCAGGTCGGCACATCCCGTGAAAGGCTTGATTGTTCTGTTGTATTCCGAACGCATTTGCTTTGGAAAGCACTCAAAAATGCTTGAGGTTTCGGATTCAAGGTTTAGAACGATATGACCAAGAATACAATCAAACTGGCCAAGAATCAACTCCACGTAGTCATGGTTGAAGGCGTTGCCTTGATAAGTCACACGAATTCGGAAATCCTCGTCGACTGGCTCGATCTCGACCAGTAAATTAGTCTCGAGGTGATCTTCGTGGGCGACTTTTTCGATATTCGCTTGTGTCGTACTGGATGACCGACTGTGAAGAGACTCCTGATAGACGAACAAGACGTCATAGAGCGGCTCTCCCGGCATTAAGCCAGCAGCCTTTTTGATTTCAGCGAGTGGCAGCATGCAATGAGCAAGTCCTTTCCGATTCGACACGTGGATGTTTTCGAGGAGCTCCCTGATGGTCCGCATTTGTTTGATTCTTGATCTCAGCGGGATCGTCGTGAGACATGGGCCCATGACGTCCTCGATGCCCTGGACTGGAATGATTCGACCTGAGGTGACGTTGCCGATCACGACATCTTCGGTGCCCAAGATGTGTGCCCACAGCCAGACCACGCAAGCCTGAAAGAGTACCTGTGCGCCGACTTCAAGCTGTGCCGAAACACTCAGGATAGCTGCAGCCTTCGTTTGCAAGATGCGCTCAGCGCAAAGTTGCTGACGGGTCATTTCTTTCTTCGCCAGCAACTGTGGCATCGGGCTCCGTTGGTAACTCAACAGCTCCTCTGCCCAGTAGGCACGTGCGGCATTGGCATCATGTAGGAACCCAGCGGACTGATAATAATCCGAGACAAGACGAAATGAGGGCCGCTCGTTGACCTTCCCATACTCTTGGAGGAGGTTGAGGTCAGCCAAGAGTATGTCGAACGACCAGCCATCGTAAAGAGCATGATGTAACTGGAGCAGCACGCTGGTCTTGTGTGGCTGATTTCTCAGAATTTGTACCATAAATGGTTTAAGCAGACCAGGTTCCTCAAGTCGAAAGCTCCTGCGCAGGTTGCCGACAGCGCAAATTTGGCTTGCATGAAGCTCTTTCCAGATAACTTGTTTGTAATTGCCACTTATGGGAACGAAACCCGTCCGCAAGATCTCGTTCTTATCAGCAAGCTGTCGGATCCAGAGCGCGATCGTGTCGACAGAATGATCGCCTAGGATTTGAAGCTCAATCCAGTTACAGTATGCTTCACTATGGTTGAGAGTCTCCACCAACATCGACATTTGCGTTGGAGTGCAGGGCAAAATAGCCTCGATGGCGCCAAGACTTCCTGATAACTCTGGAGTCTCCTTTGGAAGCTCCTTCCAACTTGTGGCAGGGGCTTCCCAAGCGTGGAGCTGGTCGATTAGTCCAATAGCGCTATCAGCACGGCTCTTCTGCCGCGTGAGTGACCGCAAGTCTGAAAGAGTGTTGGACTTGAGCACATCAATAGCAGTAACAGCAAATCCGGCCTGGCGAAGACAAGACGCTAGCTTGATGGCTGCAAGAGAGTCTACACCTGCGGCAGAGAAGACGGAAGATGACTGCAACTGGATACCCATGGCTCTGTGGGCGACTTTTGCCATCTCGCGTTCCGCGTTGTCGCTGAACTCACTCATCGATGACACAGTGTCGCTAATTATCATCTCGTAATCCGTCTGAAGCTGCTTGCGATTGATCTTTCCAGAAGGCAAGCGCGGAAAAACCCTTTGGAGTACAAAATCCCCTGGTATCATGAATGCAGGTAACCACTTCCGGCACGTTCTCAACAGGTCCTCTGTGATCGACTCATCTGGGCAGTCATGCTCACAGAATACCACGATTATGCCTCGTAAGACTGATGCTACCGCGCCACGGCACCCCGGGGTGCTGAGAACAGCTTGTTCAATTTCACCAAGTTCGATTCTCTGGCCACGGAGCTTGACCTGACCATCGGAAATACGACCAAAACACTCGATGGTGCCGTTATGGAGCATCCGGGCTTTGTCGCCTGTGCGGTAGAGGCGGCCATGTGGTGTCTCAATGAATGATCGTGAAGTTTGCTCCTCCCTATTGATATAGCCTACCGCAGACTGATTGCCGCCAACAGCTAGCTCGCCCGTCTCACCATACGGCAACACCTTGAAGTCTCCGGAGCCAGTTTCGGAAAGGGGCTCGAGAATGAACGCAGATGCAGTGTCTAAGGGAAATCCGATATTTCGAGGAGACGAGGATGCTTCACAGGACGGCTGGATGGTACAGTGGATGGTGGCTTCAGTTGGGCCGTACATGGCCCAGAGAATACTGGGCTTATGTTCGCCTCCTCCAAATTCCCTGATAACGGGTACTGTCAACATCTCCCCTATTGTCAAAAGAAGGTGAAGCCCGGGGGCGTTGTCCCGGCTCCTCAAGAGGCTACCGGCCACCGTGGGTGTGAGTTCACATGCGTCCACTTGCATGTCCCTCAAGACTGCGGGTAGATCGTTCAGCAAATCTGCCCTGCTGCAGCAAACCAGTGTGGTGCCTCGGAAGAGAGGAAAGAAGATCTCAAAGACTGAGACATCAAATGTCGGAGCAGCAAACTGCAGAAACCGGGAAAATGGTGGAATATGGCGGTCATGAGCCAGGAGGGCTTGAGTCGCGGCGGAATGCGAGATACCAACTCCTTTGGGCGTCCCCGTTGAGCCAGAGGTATACATGACATAGGCGAGCCTATCCGGCGTAGCTTCTCGCAGCACGCCAAAGCGATGCCTCCGCTCGTGAAGAACTTCGTCGCTGTCAACCACCAACACTACCACATCAGGCTCGAGGAAATCGACCTTATGGCGCAGAGCCGTAGAAGTAACGACTAGCTTCGCGTGGACATCTCCCAGGATGAATCTCGTCCTTTCGGGAGGCGCGTCGAGGTTCAGAGGGCAGAAAGCCGCGCCAGCTCTCAAAATAGCGAGCTGCGATATGTACAAGATGGGACTCTGTGGCAGGAGTAGCGGGACGACGTTCTGACCGAGCCCCTGGTGATCCCCAAGGATGTTCGCTATCCGAGTCGCCAGTCTCTCAGCTTGACTGTGAAACTCTGGATATGAAAGTCTCGTGCGGGCCCCGTCCGGGGCACGATAGTCGAGGGCATCTCCCGGGGTCGAGCTGTCACGGACAAGTTGATGCAATAGCGAAGGGCCAGGTAGAAATTTTGGATTCGAGTTGAGGATAGACAGTGACGAGGCCGGGGAAGGCGTCATCTTTGTGGTGTCAGGAAGATCTTGGCTGTCCATGTTTGCGGAGGGGACAGGAGGTGAAGGAGGCCTGGGGTGGCTGGTGTCCGGGCAGATGCCTGGGTGCTGGACAGATTTTCGTGTGCTGAGAGGGTCATCGACATCACGACGAGACAGGAGAGGTGTCTGAGGGAAACGGAGCGGCAAGAAGCGATGCTTGGGGGGGGGGGTTGGGCTGGCTGGCACAAACGGAGACGAAACTGAAGGGCTTTCCGAGTCCCACTGTTTCTGGTGATGCCCAGGTATCAGCTATCAAGGGGTGCCTGGATAGTCTACACTCTCGGACAAGGCGTGGGAGTGGGTGCTGGATGTACCGTGGTATCGAGCTGTTGGACTGGGAGGCACATGCAGTAGTCAGGGTCACGTCGACACCACCAACTCGGTGGGCTGCGGTACGTCCCAGGTGCTCATAAGATGTCGATTGGGCTCGTAACACCGAGGGAGGTGTGGGTACAGGAGGTAGCAGTGGTTCGGCTGTGCGTGGGAGGCTGGAGCTTGCAATTGCTCGCAGAGTGGCAGAGTGGTGACGCTGCAGGGTCCTCGAGACTTGTGTCCGTCTGGTGCTTGTCCGACGTCTAGTGCGGGATCTGGCGCATGCGTGTCTAGGATGAGGGTGTCAAGAGCGCATCTGATTTGAAATCCTCGACGTGTGATTCGCTTGTCGGGGCCCGTTTCTGCCTCCTCTCGTGCTGTTTCGTGTGACTTGTACGATCTTTTCTCGCGTGCTGTGTGAGGGAAGAAGGGCGAAAAAAGCGTGGGCAGCCAGCCTAGTGACGCGAGGCGAACGGTTCCAGCTTTGGCGAGGTTGTCAAGGGTGACCGGAAGGGGGTGGGGGGCCTATGAGGATCGAGACAATGGTCATCACCATGGGGTGTGTGGCCCTGGATGGATGTTGAAACGAGAAATCCCACGTCTGGGCCCCAAGGCACTATGCCCAGCTAAGAAAATACCGAAACAATACGATGGCAATCCGCGATGCTGAGGTCAAGATACAGAAAGCCGTACCGGTTCGATTGCGTCATCATTTGCTGACCCGGTTCAGAAGTGCAAGAGAGTGTCCACCGGCACCGCCCAACAGCCAGGGGAGACGAAACCGCGCGCTGGGAGGGAAAGGGCCCGAGGCCGGGCATCAGGAAGCTGCTCTCTTTTCAGGGCGTGGAGCACCCTTCTTAGCGGCCGTCATCGGCTGCACAAGTATGCCTGCCTTGCACCCACCCCTTGTGCACATGGCATACTGTTGCAGAGCATCTCACGATGCGCATGGGGGCCGCACCCTCAACTCATGGGGGGCAGCTCTGCCTGCCCGCCAACTCGCTCTTGCTCCTGGTCCTTGTCCTGGCAGCTGCTTGGGTGTGGTCCAGATCCAGATCCAGCCAGGATATGATACCTCGCTTCAACAACAGCACCAAGGTCGCCGCCACCCTTGCTTGCCATGCAGCATTCGTAGCCACAGAGACCCCGGCTTATATTCTTGCTACATATATTTCCTCTGGCAGGCCATTGCTGGCTGATTTCCCCCGGTGCAAAACAAGTGCTGGACCAGGGCAGAGAGGTAGCCAAAATACTAAGACCCGTGCGTGTTGGCCTCGACTGTCACCAGACCATGGATCCAAGTATGAGGCAGGCTTCAAACGGATCATAAATGTCTGAATTGCGAGGCCCCATCCTCCACTCAAATGCTCGTCTACCTTTTCCGGTGCCATGCTTCTAGAATCGAAGTGAGGAAATGCAAACCCTTCTCTGAACTCCTAGATATCGATATATACAGCCATGTTTTGCTTTTCGCCCATCATCCCGTCTATGCTGCCCCAATTAGCAATAAAATTGTGGCCGGCAGCCAGCCCCCTCGCCCCCAAATATCCCTGGCAGTCGCCCATCTCCTTGACGGATCTTATGCGGATTTTCCAAAGATCGCGTCCACAATCTCACCAGACCTCACGGAAAGGATGGACAGCAGGGTGTCGCTCAGCTGTAGTTTGACAGTCAGCATCCGCTGCATGCTAGGCGGGCCAGTTGGCCCTGTAGAGAAAAGGGGTGAGCTCGGGGGGACTTACACCGTGGGTACCTTCGCAGCAACCTTGTAGCCAGATCCCGGACTCTGGGGCAACTGTGCCATCCGCGAACTTGACCTTGTAGTCACGCGAGACTTCCATCACCCGTCTCTCGCCATCGTCAGTCTGGACCGACCACTGGTCAGAGCGAGGCTTGAGGCTGGCCACACCGTCCTGGAGCGACGGCAGCATCTTCCAGGCGTCCTTGAGCATGTCGACGTGCGCCTTGCGCTGGTAGCCAGTTGCCGCAATTACGAGGTCGACGTCCAGGATCTCCTCGCCAGAGTTGAGGGGGCTTCCTTGGACCTCGACAAGGCCGTCCGCCTCGAGTGCAACGTCTCCAGACGTTGATGCCTGGCGCACGCTGAGGCGCAGCTTGTCGCCTTGCTCATCGGCCGCCACGATCTGCCTGCCGCCCATGATGCGGTGAGGCCACTTCGTCTCGTCGTGGCCAACCGTTCGCTTCTGGTCGTACATCATCTCAAATAGCGTCTCGATCAGTCCAAGTCGGACAACGCCATAGTTGGTGGCCTTGGCCTCCTTGATCAGACTCTGCCTGTACTCAGAGGGCTTGGGGTACAGCCTATCGACCCAGTCAGGGTTGAAAATGCAGTTGACACTGTGAATCAGGGTTAGTCTTGATATTAGGGCTCTTTGCAGGTTTGGCTTAGGTCATGCAGGCACTCACAATGGCGAGTCATCGCTCGGCTTGATGAACTCGGACTTCATAATCATGTACGTCTTGGAATTTGGGTACATGTTCGACACGTTGTTGAAAATCTCAGCCGCACTCTGTCCACCACCAATGACGGCGACCCTCACCGGGGCATTGCGGTCGGTCAGGAGCTTGGGCACAGTGTATGCATACTGGGACGAGTGGATGACCCGTGGGCTCTTGGCCGGCAGAGGCTTGGGGATCGAAGCCTGTCCACCGACGGCGAGAATGACGTTGCGAGCGCGGTGCGAGCTGAGGGCACCGGTCTTCGCGTTACGCTCGACCACTGTGAACGTCTTGACGCCATTCGAGTTCTCGTCAGGTGACACAGACACAACCTCGCTATTGTACCTGACGACGTCGTCAAAGTGGCTCGCGCACCAGCGCAGGTAGTCCTCGTACTCTGTCCTGGCGGGCAGGAAAGTGTCCAGGTTGATGAAGTCAAGCAGCCGGCCCTGGCTGTGGACGTAGTTGAGGAAGGTGAACTGAGACCTGGGGTCGCGCAAGGAGGCCATATCCTTGAGGAAGGAGATCTGCATCTTGGCCCCAGGGAGCAGCATGCCGGCGTGCCATGCGAACCTGGGCTGCTTCTCCAGGAAGAGGACATTGGGGGCCTGCTTCAGGGTGCCGGCCTCGAGGGAGTCGTGGAGGGCAACTGCGATAGCCAAGCTGGCCGGGCCGAAGCCAACGCAGAGAAGATCATGAACCGAATCGAGATCAGCGGCCTGGAGATGGGCAGACGTGTTCCGGTAGGAGTCGTGCGCCGCTGGAGACGGGGCCTGAGGGGCGACATGGGCGTGGCCGTTGGTGCCGTTAGACAGGCCGTTGCCATTGGGCTCATGGCCATCGAATTCACTGTGTGGTGCCATTTCTATCGTGGTGGTTGAAGTGGGGATGCTGAGCAGCACGAGAAGGGGCTCGGCTCGGCAGGAGGGAGATGGTGTGCCGGGATCGTTGCGAGCAGCTAAATTTTAATAGAGTTGCCACAGTGCCACAGGAGAACAGGATCTGTCTGTGATGATGATGCAGACGGATGGTATCGCAAGATTGGGTATCAAGAGGAGGAGGAGGAGGAAACGTTGCAAGGTATCAAGGACCTCATGCTGAGAGGTAGGGGAGGAGGGAGGGTGGTTAAGTACCAATACAGCACTTGCCAGCCCGAGGAGCAAGCAAAACAGGGGACTGCTGTCGTACCATCAACATGGCCTGCCTACCTGGGCATGATGGCACCACTCAACCGCAGCGTGGGTGTTAGGTGCGCTGCCATCGAGCCCGGCCCTCAGGTGCTGAGCCCCTCGGGTGGTGCAAGCGACAGCAAGGCTCACGTCGTCGAAGCGGCCGGTTCACCCTCAGAGGCAGGGTCCCCATCACCCTTGGCCCTTGGAGGCATGATCTGCGGAGCAAAAATTCAGAGAGTGCGCATCGTCATCCACTGGCCGACCCGGGAGGACCCAGCCAGAGCCCGCTAGCGAAAGTTTACCGCCCATCGACTGCCTGCAACGGGCCTGGGGGGGTAGGGCCAGTTTCGGCACGTCTTGCCAGCTTTGGTGGCGACAAGAGACGGCGGTGCTACAGTTGTGGGGCCGCACCACAGTAACGTCTCCGTTTCGGGCGACATCGGTGATTATCTCTGGATCTGATAAGATCAATCAGCTACCGCTGTACTCGACTTGTGGGTCCCACGCCAGACGACACCTCCCAGGCTGGGCCCCCCAGGCCCCCCTTGTCACCCCATCCGTCGGCCAAATTTGCACTCGCACTCGCACCAGACGAACAGGGTTCATTTCTCTCAGATCCAAATCCCCTTGCTGGTTATGATCCATACACCCACCATGCTGCTGCCGACAGCACATACCACTCTGCACACACAAGTCACGATCCTTCCTCCCCAGATCACCAACGTCAAACGTCGAGCACAGCCCGAACTGCCCCGACAATTAACGTAGCGTAGCAGTGCAGCAGTCAGTCAGTCAGTCATGCTCGGGCTCGGCAGGGGCCAGGATGTTTCCTGTCAATAATGACGCACCAGGTCGTCGTCGGCAGCATGCAGTGCGGGTCCCTTGGATCCTGCTCAGCCCGCGTCATTGGGCAGCACCGAAGCTATGACTGAGAGCTTGTCAGATCTTTCACCACGAGGGCCCGCAAAACCCACAAGGACGCGGGAGCGGACCCTTTGTGCCTCGGCCACGGACGGACGCCAGCCGCCGCTCATTGGCCCGAGATGATCTGATAAGATCACATCGCCCCAGGATACATCTTGGCAGGCGTGGGATCACGGACACGGCCAGGATCACCAAGCTTGATGAGGTCCATGTCCCTCGTCGCCGCCCAGTCCCACACGTTTCCCTGCCCCTCCTTCCCAAACTCCTCACTCTGCCTGCCTCCTTCGTCTGCCCCCTCCGCCTGTGTTTTTGTCTCCTCCTCCGCTTGCACTGAAACAGCACTGCGAAGTCGGTAACCACCGCGCCAGCAAAATTTTCCCATCCCCTGACTGCTAGCTGCGCGCCTGCCATCCATTTTTCCGTGCTAGACTCGGCTTCCGTTTGTTGATTCCATCCCACAATGCATCAGACGAGTCAGGAATCCAGTCTCCGCCTCAGGGAGGTCTCCTCGTGTTCGTGAAGCAGCCTTCCAGGCCTGGCGGTTGCGGCAGTCTGCCTGCCTGCCTGCCTGCCTGCCTGCCTGCCTGCCTGCCTGCCTGCCTGTCTACCACTGCTGTCCGCGGCTCGCATCGACACGCTACTACCACCGTACAAGTCTCTCGCTCACCCCTTGCCGAGATCTACACTACAACATCTGTTCGCACCCCAAGGCTCGACTCATCAGCGTTACATTCAGACTCATTCTAGTGTCATTCTTTAGCAGGCCGATGCAGGACAGTCACATAGTTCCATTGATCTTCAACACCACCAGCCCAGGGCCAGAATACGCAGTGGTGCTGATCTCTCGTTCCCGCCTCATGTAGATCAGACCGATCAATACTGTACGTCTCTGTCGTGGAGTTTCCGAGACGCTGGGTACGACCAGACATGGGGTGCCTCCTCTGGAGGGCCCAGAGTGTTCCCAGATCGACTGGAAACGCCGACTCCTACTTTCCGAGGCTCTGGATTCAGCAGAAGCATCTCTTGCAAATCTTTGCGGCTAAAATAAACTCTGCGTCTTACCCCAGGGGCCGACGTGGCTCTGCTCGGGCCAGACATTTGACCTGCATCGACCGCGCGCAAGGGCGTCAGCCACTTACCCCATTGTGCACTTCATCAAGTCACCAAGTCACTAATCCCCTTGCTCGTTCCTTGCCTTCTTTATGCTATAGGCCAAGTCCATCAGCCGATTCATCCCTCCTCGTGGGGTAGTGGCCTGTTTGCGTCATTTCCACAACCGCACGAGCTGCCTAATCTAGAATCCCGTGCAGAGTGCCATCGTCGGGCAGCATTGTATAATGTCCGGGGCTGCAAACGGACAGCTCACGTCACTGGTCACGAACGGGAGTCGGTGGGTTCATCGCACCCTCAAGAAGACTTGACCTTCCACGCCTCCCTCCGGACGACGGAGCTTACTCCTCGCCGCTGCTGACGGTCCTCCCTGCGAATAGCTTTTCCTTGGGGGAACCACCACGCCAAGCACGCTCGCCATCGGCCGATGCAAGCATGATGGTGGATCATCGCGGTGGGGACTCCGTTACCTAAGGCGAACACCAAATATCCAGTTGTTT
This sequence comes from Diaporthe longicolla, assembly GCA_000800745.1. Lineage (NCBI taxonomy): Eukaryota > Fungi > Ascomycota > Sordariomycetes > Diaporthales > Diaporthaceae > Diaporthe > Diaporthe longicolla. The sequence goes on along the minus strand of JUJX01000255.1, from coordinate 16,254 downwards.
TTGCTAAAAAGTCATAATGCCCTGATCCCTGGGCGTGCCGGATTCACTGGGCTGAATTTAGATCGGCTCGACAAATGCCGGGTCATGCAATACTGGCTTTCCTTTCCCCTCTGTCCGACCGAGTCTCGATCTCCGACCGCCCTGTCCCGAGCAGAACCTCTCACTTTGATTCTCACTGGGACTAGTCCGTTGTCGGCCAATTCCGGGAGACCTCCACTCGGCAGGTGGGCCATGTTCCGTATTACTTCTCATGAGGCTTTCTGCGGCCTCACTTTGCCGCCTGATCCAAAAGGGTTCGCAACGAATCAAATCGATTAACGCCATGGATTGGAATTTACCACTGCAGAAGCCAGTCAGTCTTGGGTGTTTCTTGGCTCTGAAGACTCTCAAGGGCGGGCGCCTGTGCGACTGTCTCCGTGACTGCTGCCGAGAGACGTAAGCCTCTCACCAGTCTGAGTCGTGCCGTGATCATGGAAAATTGAGAGGGGGGGGTGGTTTCACGTCAAGCATAACCAGAGCGTCGAGAGGACAAAAGACGCTGCTTAAGCATCGGCAACACACTAAGGAGGTTTCCACCCTTTCAGACTATGCCACCCGAACTTCCGTCGTGACCTTTCGTGTAAGTCTTTCTTCTACAAAATCCGACGCGATTTCTACCCATCGCCCGTGCATTCCAAAAGGGAGTTGTTCAGGGCTGCCACGGCAACTCATCGCGTGATACATTCATACTTGTCAAGGCTTCAAGCAGTCCGGCTGGTCACGATCGTACCTAAAATAATAACCCCCGGAGGATGTGAAAAGCCTAAGTACGAGTCGGTCACGAACTACATGTGCAAATGTTGCAGCTCCGTCTCCACAGCTGTCTGTGAAGCGCCTTGTGCAATTGTCTTGGCAAGTTCCATTTATACTTGGCTTCTGGGCGATCAGTACGTCGAATTTTGCAGCAGCGGTGAGACAGAAGTCACATACGCAGCATCTTTCTGGAAGGTAAATTCACGCGTTACCCATCCAATATGTAGCCCGTATGGCAAGCGGTCGCAGTGACCAGCTGGACACATATACATTGGCCTCGTTCGAGGCTGTGTTTGAGTGCACACGTTAGGGTACCACAGCATCTATACACAAATATCGTGTCCCTGCCTAGCAGTCACTGAATATCCTCCATGAGACAAACCTATATGGAACAAACTCCTCAAGTGCTGCGGGGCGCATCTCAGAAGCGGTTTCGTTCTCGACCCATGTAGACACTCCAACAGGACCATTAGAGGTCCCTTTATGCAGTAGTCAACGACTGGAGACTTCCTGTAATAATCATGATAATATGTAAAAGAAGGTCGAGGACTCTCATCGAAGTCCATGGTGTACTCCGCATCAGGTGATGACACTGGTTGAGGTGACGAGCACGGAGTATTATGAGATTTATATGAGCCTGACATGGTGCAACTGTGAAGCTAGGTCATGTGGTGGACCGAACGAAAGGTTCCACAAACTCGTCTTAGGGCACCAGACTTAACTAGTTCCGTTTCTATTCTATATACAGCTATAGCCATACACAGTACCTTTATATAGTTATAAACACTTAAGACCTAGTATTTGTGGTACGCAAAGTGGGGTTCAACTGTATTGTATTCGTGTGTGTGTTGTAGAAGGAAGGCAGTCCAAGCAGTCCTACAGGAAGGTCTGCTAAGGCCCTTCGGGGTAAGCCTAAAGGAGGTGGTCTGTGTGCCTGCTAGCTGGCAAGCAGCTGGCAGTCAGCTGCTAGACCTTGCAACTACCTATCTATATACAGGTACGGCTGTACCCTATAGGTACCTACTATAGTATTTAAAAAAAAGTATATATTACTAATAATAATAGTTAGATATAATAAGTAGGTATATAGTTTTAGCTTTATAATATATAGATAAAGCTAAGGAGAACTACTTTTAATAATATTATTAATTAAAGTTATTAATATATAATTTAAAAGCTAATTAATAATAAAGTAGTTATATAATAAAGTAAAAATAGTTTTAAAATAGTTTTTATATAAATAATTTTATAAAAGAAATTTTAGTTAAAAACTTATTCTTTTATTATTAATATATATATATATATATATTATAAAAAAACTTTTACTAAGTAAGTTTATATAATAACTTTTATTTTAATATATAACTATTTATTTTAATAGAAGTTAAAATAAAGAAATAATTTAAAATAACTTACTTTTAAAACTTTTATAATAAACTTTTAAACTTTTTAAAGAAATATTAAAGAAAGTTTATAAGCTAATAAAAAAAGATTAAAATAAACTTATACTCCTTTATATCTATAGTTTTATTATAAATAATAAAAACCTTTTAAAATTAATTATAAAGGAGAATTTTAAAGTATATCTATAAGAGAAGTATTAGGATATATATTAATATATTACTATAATTAGTATTGTTTTTTTAAGCGCTAGGTCTTAAGCGCTCACTACTGTATGAAGGCACTATGTACATTTTATATGTATAGGGGATTGGAAACGCAACCGCTAAGTAGACAGACAGTTACACAGTTGAAAGGATGAATACAGTGTGGCCGAAGCCTCACTAGACTTAATGTGGTATATTTCTAGTATCAGTGGTATAAATTCAAGGTGGCCCACTGATTGAATACTTACTTGGAGCCTACGATACAACTTCGCTAGAGCGGCTGTATTCATGTATTTGCAGTAGCCGATGCTTACCACTTTAGCACGGACATAATAAATAATGGAGCCTGTGCTGGACTGTGTGTTGAACAGCGGTGGGACTGATTTTCATTCACCAGTGCGACCAGCCGAACCTTGGAAGCCACTATTCTACTACTAGAAGAAGACAAAACTCTTACAGTCCTGTCTGTAATTTTTCTCAAACGTTATCACCCCTGGTTTCTTTGTTTCGGGAGCAACCCTTGCGTGTAGTATATACATATTCAAGCACGAGTTGCATCATTACAAGCGAATTCTCAGGTGACGTGATTCAAAAGAAACAAATGACAGTACCTTGCTTGTGGGTCTTTTCTTTCGGTGCTAGCGTCCCAAGATCACGATTCCTTTTCACAGACCAGCTGACTTGACAGGCCCACTCTTGAGGCTTCGGAGGGTGTTCGGGTCAGGATGGGGAAGTTTCCAGAAGACAGCTCTTTTTCTTGTATTATTACTCAAAGGGTTTGTTTGGGGCTTTTGCACCAATGAAAGATCCATGAAATGCTCTCATAAATCTTAGCAATGTTTCGAGGTTCCCGTCGCATGCCAAAGCGAACATCCCCCAAGGCTGGTCGTTCTTTGTCAAGTTTCCCACCGGGAAGGTTGCCACAGGCCACCCTGCAAAAGCTGAAAATGATAGCAGTGTTGCGTCTGAAGAGGAGAGCACGATGTCGAGGCCGTGTTCGTGCATGTACCTCGCCATGCTCTCATATCGGGCGACATGGCGCAAGGCTGACACAGCCTACTGGTGCTTTTCCTCGGTCATGGTACCATTACGGCATTTTATCAGCTCTGTCTGGGTATCGAATGCTGGGTTTTAAACCGGTCAGGACTGGAGACACAACTCTGGAGCCTGCGGGGATCAGAACCTTCTGGTCCTAATGGCTATGCAATTCAGAGGGTTGAAGAGAAGATAGTCTGCCTCTCTGGAACAGCACATGGAATTGGGGGGTTCAAGGCATTAAGGCCGAGACGATGCCGATGCGGTCTGGTGGAGTTGTACGGCTAGCGCGGAAGCGTAATGCAAAAGCTTTCTTACTTGCGCTCGGCTAAATTGGTTAGTTGAGCGTCAGGTTCAAAATTGTTTGAGATGAATTCCTCGAGTACCTGAGGAAATTCATGGTCTCCGTTGGTGGTTAGCCTCGACTTCCAGCCGAAAAAAGCTGTTGGGGGCGGGTTTCACAGACATGCGATACTGTGGAGGGTCTCTTCCTCGTATTTCAAGTCGTCTGGCTAGGCACGTCTTTGGGTGGAAATGCCACTCTAGCACCAAGAGACTCCATGTGTTGCACAACCGAGCCGTATTTTTCTTTCTGGAGGACAAACTGTAAGTGGGCAGATATCATGAAGCTCCAGCGGCTCAGACCTACCACCTGCGCAGAGCCCCATTTCCATTTGGAGCCCAGGTCAGTTCCCCATTCGCTATCAAGAACAACAATATACATTGAGCCCCAGAGGCTCTCCGGAGGCACTTCATCATGTTCAAGAGACTTAGGAAGATGCTCATCTGACCTGAGTACTATCTTGACGAGTGAGGCAAGATCTCGTGAATCCCGGGCCATGAGCCCGATCCGGTCGAACGTGTCACTGATCCTGCAAACACCGTCAATCGGAACGGAGTCGTGTGGCAGTGTCAAACCGTAGAGCCTACGGTGGCTGGCAGGAAAGACGTTAGGCCCTCCTGTCTCGGTGCCGATGCTCATGGGAGCAAAGCCTGCTGTGATGGAGACTGCAGGCCCGGAAGATGAGCCACCGCACCACGGCTGGTCTGTCTCAAGGAGGTCCTCCCGTCTGTACGCCGACAATGTCAGCCCTCCATATGCGCTCCACCCCAGAGGGGCGTTGTCAGACCTGGATATGTGGAAGATTAGTGTACATAGTACCAATCGACAGGCCGAGGACAATGAGCTGACTCGAGGCCACAGAATTCAGCCAGGTTGCCTTTCCCCAGAATAATCATCCCCGCTTCAAGAAATCTGTCGACCAGACTTGCGTTGCGTGTGGCTTGAAGGGATGCGATCCCAAGGAGCGTTCTGTGACAAAGCAGTCCTGACGATTCTCAGCGAACTTCTCTAGACTGTGTGCTATGACTGCAGCTTGGCTTACCTTCAAAATAATCGGAACCCCATGCAGGTCCCCCCTGAGCGTGCCCTGCACGCGTTCCTCATCAAGCGCCCTTGCCCGTGAGACGGCGATACCGCGGGGACACACGGACAGGACAGCGTTGAGCTTGAGCCCAAGATTATTACATTGTTCGATCTAGTCGAGAAAACAGTTCACAAGGTCTTCGCTCCGGACGCGGCCTTGCTGCATAGCCGCCTGGTACTCATGGGCAGAGCATTGAAGCGAGAGGTGTCTTGTCGTGACTGACATGGCTTGATTTGAGACGACGTCTGCCCATAGTATTAAGCAACCATTCAGTCAGGCCTCAACATTGATGTCGGGGCACCCAGCTCCTGAAGACGGAAAGGAGTGGCCTATATGAGCTGTGCTCATACATGGTTGCCTGATTCTCTCTGGGATGGACATCACTGGCTGCCTCGTAGACCTGCGGGTGCAAAGCTCCTGGAATCAGGCTTCCACCTGTGAGACAGAATGAAAGTCTTGCTTCTGATGCCCATCCCTTCTCAGCAGCCACCAACACCGCCGTCCTGGAGGCATGCTGCCAAGTGGCTGCGTTGGATGAGTGTGCAGCTATGTACCACCAGAAAGGAGAAGGAAAGCATGGGGGGGGGTGCGGGAAGTCAGCACCAGCTGCCCACAGCTGTGGGGACGAGCCGGGCAGCTGCAGCTGTCGTCCCTCCAATCCCNCCCCCCAAATTCGTCGGCAATTCCGTCTGCTCGCCCACCCATCTCACATATCACCAAACCGCGCGTAGGTCACATCCACGGCCAAGCATAAGCAGTGATCGAGACAGCTTGATACGGGCTTCACTTTTTTATTTCTCACTGCGGGACACCCAGTTATCTTGCAACCGGAATCGGCATACCGAGGTAGCCATGGTTGTTGCGTCATGACCCTCTGCGCCATCTCCCGCACGCAGTTTCCCTGCAGAGTCTCCTGCACCGGCCCTGCTCGACGGATCCAAGCCTCGCTTTACAGACCCTCTCGGTCCTTGGTGGGTGCTCGCTGTGACTCCACAATGGCATCGGCTGGTGAGGCCGGAAAGCCGCCCTTGCAGAAGCGGTCGGTCGTCTCGTCTTTTCTCTACAAATTCGTCGACGAGAACGGCGAGCGTAAGGCCAAGGTCGCCTTGTTCAAGCGGAGTGGCCAAGTGCGAACTTACCAGTAAGTCCTTGCCCAATGTGCCTGTTCCACACGCGTGCACAAGCTACATGGCTTCGCTCCCGTCACATGCAACTGCTCATCCCCGGACCACGGCCACGTTGGATCTCGGTGCCATGTCGGCGGTCAAGCCATCGCAGATCCTGCTCCATCTCTTAGTATGACTTGCACGACCCGCAAGTGGCTTACAAGTCACATAGACATCGCTGGGCAGTGGTATCTGGCAGCATTGATCCCGAGGATCCTTCGCCTCAGGCGGCAGCCTGGAGAGAAATTCGTGAAGAGACAACCTTGACTCAGTCTTCCCTGGAGCTCATGCGCCAGGGGAAGAGCTACGTTCTGCCTGACGAGTCTATCGGCAGGGAATGGACCATTTATCCATTTGCTTTCCGTCTGAAGGAGGCAAGCGAAGGTGGAAAGGGCGAGGATGCCATCCAACTGGATTGGGAGCATGAGACTTGGGCATGGGTAAATCTTATCACACGGCATGTTTTCCAACGCTTGCAGACGACTGACACGCATCAGTACGACCCTTTTGAGGTCGAAGACTCAGAACGATTCGGCGCGGTCCCACGTCTCGCCGAGAGCTTGCGTCGAGTCTGGTAAGCCATTCTCCCCCCTGCACGTGTTGCATGGTCCTCGCAGGCATCGCTAGCAGTTGGAAAACTACCCTCCGTTTGGAGCACAACCTTGGGCTCGTGCACAACTTCGAAAGCAAAGCTCGCCACGGTCGCCGGGATTAACCCCGAACTCGCCTTCGTACGTGACAGAGTATTGATATCTAACACGCCGCCTCAGGTTCGAAAAGGACCTAGGTCCCGAAGCCGGCACTGTTCTGACGAAGGGACTTGAAAAGCTCAAGACCGATTATGCAAGCGGAGCACGTCAACTCGCCGGCAATGCCCTCGAGATCTTGAGCGATATTGTTGCCAAGATGGACGCCCATCAGCCACCTGAACAGTGGTGGACTCGTGTCCGGTTTGCCTCCTGGCACATCTGGAAAAACGGCCGTGTATCAATGGGTGCAGCCGTCCTGAGTGCCTTGCTGTCTGCTCTCAGAGGCATTGAGAGGAGGATCAGGCAGCTTGAGGGCAAACCGGTGGCCAGTTGGAGAGACGCTGCACTCGATGAGCTAGACCGTGTGATCGCTTCAAGGCGAGACGCGAGCAAGGCAACCTCCGTGGCCTTCACCAACTTCCTGGGAAAACAAATGACATCCGAGTCTGGGCGGGTTCGGCCGGTCAAAGTGCTCACAGTCTCTGAAAGCTCGACAATTACATGTGCTCTGCGCGAGGCTGTTGCGAACAGCGACATTTCACTGGATTTGCGCATTCTGGAGTCACGGCCTTTGTTTGAAGGCGTGTCTCTCGCCAGCGAGCTTTCCAAAGAAGTATCTTGTCCTCAAGCGTCGACAAACAAGCCCATCAGCGAGGCTGAACAGCCTCATACGGGCTCAGCGCCGAAACTTCTGATCACATTGTACACGGATGCGTCTTCGGCCCTTGCTTCGGATAATGTGGACGTTGTCCTGATAGGTGCGGATAGGATCGCGGAAACCGGAGCAGTCAGCAACAAGACAGGCTCGCTGCCTGCGATCCTCAGCGCTAAGCATGTCTCGCCAAAAGCAAAGATAGTCATTGTAAGCGAGACGGAAAAGGTCGCAACCCCTGGGGCTGCAGGCGCCCATGTTGTGGAAAACAATGACCCCGCTCAGCTGATGCACGCATGGACGGCCGAGTTCAATGGCGAGAGAATCAGAAATGCCGCGGGTACACTACCCTCTGGGGCTCATGCATTCGCTCGTCATGACAACAAGAGCAGCGATAGTGCGGCCGAAATGCACGTTAGCAACGTGTCCTTTGAGTGGGTTCCCCCAGATCTGGTCGATGTCTACATCACTGAGCGAGGCCAGTTGGCAGTGGGAGACATAGCAAAGCTTTCAGAGACTCTAGGCACTGAAGAGGAACGATTGTTTCGGGACATCTGAAGGGAAGCGACTGGGGGGGCCTCGGCTGTGTGCAGGCAACAAACATATTGGACAGGCCTGGAGAAGGTGCATACCGACCCGACCTGATGAATGCCTGGCCTTGCAGTTTTGGTTAACTACTACTGCGCCTGTACACACTGCGATGTTCAATCCGTACACCAGTATGGTTGTCCTCGGGATGTAGGATCACCTTGAGCTCGTCGGTCGCTGAGCATACCAAAGCAGAAGATCTATCAGTTTGCGATCTGATGCACTAGACAAGGCTGGACAGGCTGGACCCCCCCCCGGCTTGTTTGGCGTCCTCGGTTCCACACTCTGCGAGCAGAATACCTTGTGTAGACAGCCTGTGTAACCTCACTGAGACCGGCTCGCATTGGCCACAGCATGGAGGCGGGTGCAAGATCCCACACGCCCGGTTGCTTTGTTGAAGCTGCTACCAGTCGTCTGCCAGCATCAACTGCAATCTTGGGATGCGGGGTGAGGCCCACGATCAAGCCCTGCCCCACCCACCAAGAGATCGTCCCCTGCCATAGGCCTAAAGCACATGAACGCTGCAGCACCCAGTGCCCCCGCTGCCGATGCTGGCCCAGTGGTTGCTGAGTGGCTCGACATCAAGGGATCGATCGCCAATCCAGTGCCATCCTCCTTCCAATCCAGTGCCGTCCTGGTCAGCGGCTCGTCTCAGCCCGGGCAACCCCATTCCTAGGGAGCACATCATCAACACGTTGTTCTCCCTGTAACAGCAGAAACACGGGCGTGAATGTACTGTGCCGATACCCCCGCAAACTGCATTGCCAACACAGTATCACAGCACTACTTTTGAGCGCACCGACGGCCGTCCGCTAAATCAGGCAGCCCCACAAGTCGGACAACAGTCCTCCCTGGTCACAACAGCAGCACTGGTGGCAGCGGTCACAAACGCGGCAACGGTCCACGAAGCAGTACGACAGGAAAGCTGGATCAGGTGCTCTCCCCGTAGGCGTGGGGGGTGGAGCAGCAGGTCGCCTGGCCGGCCTAGAGGCCCTCCGCGAGCTGCAAAGCCGAGCCTTCCTTACACAAAAGCAGTGGGAGTAAGGCGCGAAGGGCTGCTCCATGAGCAAAGCTGGTTTGAGCGGCTCGTCTAAACCACATTCGCAGCCAACACTTGTGACAGGGCTCATCGCGCCGCGATTGCTTCTGCGTTCCTTCTGCTATAAGACTTCCATCCTGGACGCACTACATCTACTTCGATGATCCTTGCGGCTGTCAATATACAGCCTGCTGCCCCGTGGCAACTCCTCAGACGATCTTCTTTGACGAAACCCTCAGACTGAAACACAGCTGGGTCAGACACCCACATACTCCGTCCGCAATGCGCACTCCTGCTCCTACGGTAGCTGGCAAAGTGACCGCGCTCAGACCGGACGGCCGGCTGCCCGTGAATCCCCGAAAAAACCACGTCCATGCGGAATCAAGAAAACGAGTGTCCCGGGCGTGAGTGTCGACTTCGGCCTCTTGGCCACTTTCCTCGTGATTTATCCTCTCATCATTCCCATCTGTGGACTGTGACGTGGCGCAAATATCTTTTAGGCAGATTCAAATCCGATCCGTGTTTGCTAACATGGGGCGTCCAGGTGCACACCATGCAATCAAAAACGCATCAAGTGCTCAGGTGGAATACCCTGTGAGCAATGTTCTGCCGGTCGCCGAGATTGTTTCTATCCTCCTGGGGGTAAGAAAATCCATGTCCCCCAGGCGGAATGGGAAAGTCTTCACGAGGCAAAAGACCTGTTACAGCAGGCGCTCGAGCAAGCCAAGCAAGCCATCGTAGCCGTCTTGGGGGTACCCGACCTGCGCTCGCGCGCGAGGCTCCAGGCGCAGCTACAACAAGTTGTTGATTCGATGCCTAGCGCAGCATCCGCCGGTGATGACGAGCGGCTGAACATGTCGCCCGCCGCGTCAAGCACGACGTTGGGCTCTTCTCCTCAAAACGGCACGTACCAGCCGCACCGAGGTTATCATCCGAGGAGAGCTACTGGCGATGCCGATGCGGCACCCACTGAAGGATCCTTCCTCCAAGATCACGATGGTACCAAGCGCTGGCTCGGTGGAACCTCTGGTGCCACGTTCCTAGATCATCTCAAAACCTTCATGCACACACTAAGGACTGCCCTTGGTTACAACGAGACGCCTACCGAAACAGCCCCCGGGTCGTCCTTCCTATCCTCTCGTGGGCAGTACCAGACATCTGACTCGCGCCTGCTCAACATGCCGACCCTCGACAACACCAGCACAGTCGCGCAGATTAGCGACGAGCAAGCCGAGCACTTATTTCGTCAAGTGAACAGATACATACAGGACTCTATGGGTCAGTGGCCATGCGGGGGCATCTACTACTTGGGTGACTTTTCACTGCAGGGCTGGAAGAGTGCACAGGGTCGGGAGCTAGCCCTTTACCACGCTGCCTTCGCGCTGGGAACCATCTTCTCTCTCACAGCTGCCAACTCTAGGCAAGATGGGCAGTTGGGGGAAATGTTCCTCGCAACAGCCCGCAAGATTCTCGGGGATCCTTGGGACCCCTCACGCTACAGCATTCGGGACGTCCCAGCCCTCGCTCTGATGGCCATGTACATGGCGGAAGTCAACCGGCGAGACAATTCCTATAACTACTTGTCCCATGCTATGAGCATTTGCTGCATGTGCGGTGGACTCAAAGGCCTGTCTTGGGACCAAAAGGACATTCGTATAATGTGGACACTGTTCTGTCTGACTAGAGACGCGGGTTGCCTGATGGGGCGGCCTCCCGTGTTCTCTGACGAGGCTTTCCAGCTCAGCGAACCCCAACCGGGGCAGTGAGTAGAAACAGTTCCACGCGAAGTCGCGCTAATGGCTTACACTATCTCAGGGGTTTGCCTCCTCCGGAGGGCCTGATGGCTCACGTTCAGCTTTCTAAAATCGCCGGCTACATCGTTTCTAATACATATTCCGTCGCACCGACCGTGGAGGCCGACCAAGACCTGAGGGCTCAAGTCCAGGAGCCCTTGAACATGTTGGAAACCTGGCGCAGAAACCTTCCACCGGCGCTTCAAATGCCCCTGGATCTTCAAGCAGAGTCCCCCTTTGACACCGACTACGACAACGCCAATGCAATATATGCAGACCGTGCACTGTGCACGTTACACATGAAGTGCCATCAGGTGAGCTCCATCTGTTCCATCCTCTCAAGATGTCGTGTGTGGCCCGTCAATTCCAGAACAGGCATCTGACAACGTCGCATCAGCTGATGATTCTCACTCTCCGACCGCTCTTCTTCCTCGCCGTGAAATCCTACATCGGTGGGGACCTAATCAAAGTGCCGCGTGACATCTATAATCACCAGCATATCACATTCCTGTTAGAATGCGCCAATGCTGCACGACGTAATCTGCGGTTGGGGCGGCACATCTTGATGCGGTGCAACCAAGGGGGCACAGTACCCGGCAAGCCGATCATGATAGATCTCCACCACATCTTCAACGCTGCGGTGATCATGCTCCTGTATCAGATGGTGTTCACTTCTTCTCACTCATCGGATGCATCTGCGCTGCGTTTCGCAAGGAAGGCCTTCGAAAGGGAGGCGAAGACGGAGTGTCTATCCAACAGCAACAGGAGTAGCGGTATGGGGGTTGCATCCGGGCCGACAGGCTATGCCTCGGACTGTCTTGGTGTCCTCAATGATCTAACGGAGCTCGTGGATCGGATACGACCGCTACGATTCAAAGATCAGGCCGGAATAAATGAGGACGAAATGGAGTGGGCTGCCGGAATAAACTTCGGTGGCAGTGAGACCGTTGGGGCTGGGGCTGGCCACATCATGAGCGACGAGGCGCTTGAGGCAAATCTTGCCATGCCATTTGACATCGAAGGCCTCTACAGCCCATTAGCGTACCCCGGCATGGCCCCCGAGGGCCACACCCATGGGAAGGAGCTCCAGATGTGGATGGACGGGGAGAGTATGATCAACGCGTTGTCGGACGTGTGGCATGTGACATGATATGGCTTGCAGTCTCGGGCTGTTTAGTGAGTTGGATACCCCAGTGTGTTTTTACTACAAGAATAAAGGGTTTGAATTCTGCAATGGGAGTTAAGATCGGTACTTACGCAGACCGCAACTTGGAAGATTCCGCTCCTTCCTCGCTATGTCAAGTGGGGAGACTCTGTCAGCAAGAAGATCCATCGTTTTTGGAATCCACAATAATCGGTTGATGAGGAAACGAGATAGCTACGTAGGTATCTACAAGGGACAATCATCAGTGCGCTTTGATGTAGAACTAGAGTTCGTATATACATATAAGGGAGTATTTTGAGCTAAACAGGTATAGCCAAATGATTGCCCTTCCATTCGGCTTTGCAAAAGGGTGTTCATCTGACTCCTATGGGATGGTAGCCTATAGCTGACTCCCGCCGAGAATATTCCACAGCAAATCATTCCTATGCAAGGCTATCCTAGATGTTTATTGCTTGCGGTCAACACTTGGCCGCCTCGTACCATACCACGGGGTCTGCGATAGTAAATACTCACAGGCAGCCAGGTGCTTTCAAGTAGCCAGTATCTGCTAATTGCTTCAGCCTCGATTTACCGTCTGCATGAAGAGCCGCTACACCGGTTGATTAAAGCATCTTGCTGGAATGGGGTGGCGGCATTTCTCCATTCCATTTCACTGTCTTTACACATAGAAGGACATTTGATACACCAAAACGCACGCGAGATCTATGCCCTGTGTGAACAAGCTCATAATTTAATCAATAATTCGTTGTCGTGGTATTCGTGAGTGCCTCGTACTATCTTACAACTGTGTTGGTGTCCTTTATCCTAGTTACGTGGTTTCGTTCGTAATCCGTATACGTCCCAAGGCGCATTCGGTCCCTGTTTAATATCCTATTTACATGAAGAAAGATATCTACATACTCCGCGTGCTAATAATCCCTGATACTCTCTCGCGAGAGTTGACTTCAGTGGCTCAAGTCTATGTAACACAGACACGACTGAGCTGCTCCCACTGTTCTAATCATCCTTTCAGGAATGTCCTCTTGAGACCGATCCCGATGGTGATCGATCCATTTCACTGCATAGATCCCAAGTCGCCATTACTCCTCGAGAAAAGGAATGGGAAGGAGAGTGTGGCTGCGAATGATTCCGCCTTGCAGTTTAGTGCACATGTGCTGCAATCATCGGCGGCGGCGGCCTAAGAACGCTAATTTGGGCGACCAGAGAGGCTTCGAGTCCGAGTCCGATTCAGAGTCGGAGGAATCGTGGTCAAAGACACTGATGTGGGGTGATTTTGGCGCTGGGCGGCCCAGCTGTGGACAGGATGTGTGTCCATCTCCGCGGCCAGTCTGGTTCGATGGTGAAGACCGGTGTCGGCGGTGGTGCAAAGACGATGGCTCAGATTGGCGTCCATCGAGCTCAACTGGAGGTTTTGGTGGCGGCGGCAGAACGGTAGGTGCGCTCTGTGCCAATTCTATCACCAAGTCGTGATACATTTCTCGGCTGCTCCTGTCTTGCGGTGGTTGCTCGGGGTAATCCGCAGCCTTAAGTGAGGAGCGCGATTCTGGTGCCGAGTTATCAGGAAAGCAGCGTATCGCCGCGAAGCCAGGGGACTGAATCAAGCTTTCCAAACGCCTGTGGATTTCTTCTTCGTCCTCGACCTTTTCACGTTCCTCGACGATTTCTTCCATGTGGAACATCATCTCCTGCTTGGACCCACTAGCCTGGCTATACGCGCTTGTTATCGAAATGGGGCGTGCTGTGGCCGTTGCACTTGGAGCAGCCTGCGTCAAATTCGAATTCCATTGTGCTGCTTTTGTCTTACGAGGACCCTCCACGCCAATGATTTGTCTAACCTTCAGTGGTAGGCTCAGGTCCTCTACCGTCGTGATAGCTGGAGGGGGTTCCCTGCGAGCAGAGCGGATTTTTGGCTGGTCAGAATTCTGGCGCGAGTGTTGGAATCTGTCGAGTACTGCGTCCCACTCGTTCCTCATCTGCGAATGGCTGTCTGGTGCGCTCGCTATGGAGGGCGAAGAATGGTGATTGGGTCGTGTTCGCCTAGGCTTGTCTTCCACCACTCGAGAGTCGACGCCCTGAAACTTCTTGATATCAAGCTCTGGATGAAACACATTGCCTCTTCTATGCACTGCAACCTGTGACCGTTTCGAGTCATCGTTGATTGCTGGTTTGTAAGGTCTGCGAGAGCGTCCCGGATCGAGTGGGAGCGGTGGCAAGGGCTTTGCGTCCCACTCGACGACAGGTCGCAAATGCACTTGATAGCTTGCCATTGCGAGCTCGGAGTTGTTGACCGAGTACTCAAGAACTGATCAGAGCGACCGGAATGCGAGCTACCTCGAACCCAAATAGTCGAGAAGCGATGGTATCGGCACACGGTATTACACCCTTTGATCAATAATCGTTGTCACGTTATCGACCAAAACTAGGGAACCTTGGATATGGCGATTCGTGCTGGCTCAGATCACCGGCGTTGCCCACCAGGGCCCCTCCTAAATTCTTGTAAAAATAGCCCCAGTCGGCCCAGTATTGTCTTGCATAATTCGCTTATCGTTACGCTTTAACGCCATTGCCGCGCTGACTCCAGGGCCAAGAAGACCTGCCCGATATCCATGAGTCGCGATGCGAACAACATGCAAGTCTTAACCGGATCGGACCGCCCGTGGACGCACGTGGATAGTGTTAACCTTTGAGGGCAGCCCTGTAGCCCTACAGATACCGAGTCATTTGAGTAACTGATGTCATATGCTTAAATTGCCTGGGTGGTGGCAGCCCCGGTCATTCCAACAATCTGATGTTTCATGTCTGAGCCACAATTTGACCGCTATTACCTATGGAGGTGCCGAAGTCCGAAGTTATTTCGGAGCGTATGCCAAGAGACCGCAGTTGGGACGGAGTGGCGATGACGCCCGTCGGTGCCGAAACGAGCACTCAATGCATGGCGCCCCGATAATCCGACGACAATTCAGACAGGACAGCTGGCATCAAAAGATGACACACTATCACCGATTTACTAGTATACACAAATTTGGTCTGTCATGGATGTGCGGCTAATAAGAAATGATACTAGCGTGGGAAGTTAGGGCTGTACTTTATTTTCTAATTTATAATAAGACGAAGAGCCGATATTATTTAATAATAAGTTATAAAAGACTTTAAGACCTATCACGGGCTAGCCTAAGAGGAATATAGGCTAGTGCACCTATAACTTATAGATATAAGTTTAATATTATCTTTATATTAGTTAGGATTTCTAACTTATAAAGGGTATATAAAGGTATTATATATAGCTATAACTATATATAGAATAGAAATAAAACTAGTTTAAAGAAAAATAAAAAGAATATAATTATTTATATTCTTTAAAAATCTTTAATAAATTAAAAATATAATAAAAGTTTTATAAAAATAAGTTTATAAAAAATATAAGTTAATTTATATAATAATATTTTATATAATATAATTTATATTTTTATATAACTTTATATTACTTATAATTTATATTTTTCTTTTTTAAATATAAAGTTAAAAAATCTATAGTTAATTTTTTTAATTAATTATATTTAACTATTTTAAATTTATAACTTAGTTTAATATTTAAATTAAAAACTATTTTTATTTAAAAAAAACCTTTTCTAAATATTAATATTTATCTTTTTCTTTTAATTTAATAATAGTATATTATTCTTTTATTTAGCTTTAAAGTTTATAAAGTAGTTAATAATACTAAAATCTATATTAAAAAGTTTTTAATAATTTATTAAAATATTAAGAATTTTTAATATAAAAAGGTTATCTTTAAAAACCTTTTTAAAAGCTTCTTCTATATAATTAAAAACTTATATATTAATATTCATTTTATAACTATTTATAAACTATTAGTTTTATATATTTAAAACTATATATAATAATAAATTATAGTTACTTTACTTATTAATTATTTTAACTTTATATAATAGGTTAAAAAATAGCTTTTAAATAGTTTTATAATATAATATAAAAAGGTTATAATAGTTATTTAATTTAGTTAAATAAGTATATATTTATAAAGTAAAGTTAAAACTTTAATTAAAGTAATAATAACTTTTATTATTACTTATTTTAACTAATTTAAAGCTTTAAATTATATAGTAATAATACTTTTCTATAATATTTAATAGTATTAAACTAGTTTATAACTTATAATAACTTTAATATTAATATTTATTAATAATATTAATATAAATAAATATAAGTTTATATTATAA